>VYXD01016253.1:1043359-1141826 GCA_013397195.1 Hylia prasina
AAAAAAAAAGGCAGCATAGATAATAGGGTATCTCCATGGCCCAATTATAACTCTTCAGTATTCTGACCTGGAGGATTTTTCTTCTTGCTTTATAATTACTTAGAAGCATAAAATTTTTAACTCAGTATTTTAAAAACAAACAAACAAAAACAACAACAGAAAACCAGCAAAGAAAAGCTAGTTGTGGAATGATGGCAGGGAATTTTCGCAGTGATGTCACCTCTTGTTAAAACTGAGCAGATTGTTTCCACGGCAAACATCCAACAAAGCAGAAATCCAGGTGCTTTCCTACTTCCCCCACACCCCTACTTTTGAAATTCTAAGATGGATTTTATTTTCTCTTGAAAAATTAATAATTTCATTTGACTAACTGAAAAACACCTCCCTTCTTGATGAAAATTTATTCCTATGTTGACCCTTCAAATTAGAATCCATACTTGGGCTCACCTGGTTTTTAGCACAGTCTTCTAAATCACCTGAAAACTGGGCAGGTGACCTAAAGTTTTGCATTACAGGGGAGGCTTTTTGGATCATGCAAGAGCTATGGAACAAACCTCAGAGAGAGAGAGAAGTTGTTACTCTCTGCCTCTTTTCAGGCAGATTAAGTTCAGGTAAAGGGACTGAGATGTTGGGCAAATAAAGCCTTTGGGAAAGTTCTTTGACCTGGCAGGAAAGGTGATAGAATTTCTCAGGCACAGATTTGGTGGGCATATTGGCCCATATAAAATCTAATGTGCATTCAAAATGGATTTACAGGAAACTTTTACACTGCACCTGCCTTTTTAGTTCTTCAATGTGGGAAACCATTTTAAGGCCTTAAAACAGATTGGTCTTCGAAGCTAATTTAGCTTGCTGCCCTGAGCATTGTAATTAGAGTTTGGAGCAGACAGGAGATTTCAAAAACTAATCCTAAAAACTGCCTCAAGCAGAATTTATTGAGTCTTTGATATCTTGTTGAAGTGTGAGTGAAAAGAGATCTGTTCTTGGGTTTTGTGATGGCAGAACCTGATGGCTGCATTGGTGAAGCAAAGGCACGGGTGGTGTGGTTTGCAGGGGAGCTGGGACACGGCCCTGCTGAAGAGCTGCACTCTTGGGTCAGGGTGGAAACTGCAAAGGGGAAGCTCTCACCTTGGACTTTCACCTTTATTTCTTCATGAGAATAAACAGGCTTTGAGGCAGTGTACAGAAACATATAGAATTGATGTTACCTTTACCAGTGCTAGACAACAACCTGCCAGAGAGGAGAGGAAATGGGAGAATATGGGCTTCACAATAATTCCCTCTTTTTCCAGGGGACAAGTTCACAACATGAACTGTTGATGAGGAAGATATGAAAATTATAAAATTTGAAGTCCTGATGGTAAGCAGAAACCTGCACAGACAATTTCCACTTTTCCTTCTTTAATTATCCCTCTTTTTAAAGCCACTTAAGGCTAACATTCTACAAATGTCATTTGAATGAATTTCAAATTTTGGAATGTGTTTACTTTTGTTACAGTGCATTCCTTATTATTTTTAAAAGCTGATTAGGTTCACTGGAGAAGATATATACAAAGTGAAAAGGACTTGTCATATAGGAAAGAAAAGAGGAGTGGTCTTGAGAGGATGTTTTTCCAAGGGACTACAAACATATCCTGACCCAAACCAGTTTACATTGCAGGTCAAAAAAAATTGTTTATCATGCAGAAAAATTATATTTTTATCATAATATTTTCACAACAAAGTGTATTCTTAACATAATTTTCCAAAACAAATAAGACACAGAATGCCTTGTATCTTAGAAGTCTTAGTTGTAGAACTTCACTTTGAACCTCACTTGTAGGAGCTCTTTCCATACAGAAGCACAGTCATCTGGAAATAAACACAGGCCTTTAACTAGCATCTTGGATCAAGATATTCAAGTAGCTAGCTGTGGGTTTATTCAAAATGAGCTTGAATAGTCATTTATTATGTTAATAATTTTGTTTCCTTAAAAATGCAGCCTGTATTTTCATGAAACAGTGTTAATGAATTACTATTTTTTCCTTCATTGGAAAACGATGGTTTCTTGAATATATGGCATGAATCAGGGATAGCAGTGGTAGGAAAATGGCTATTTGTTTACATAAATATATTGTAAAAAATCAAGAAATGTGGTCTATTGATAGGAAAATAAATTAAAATGCTATTAAGTAAATATTACTTTCTTAATTCAGACTAAAGTTTGTGTACAAACCCAATATTAGTTACTAACTTCTATTTCTCTTTCATGCTTATAGTGTTATGCCAACATGGCCTATTGATGAAAATTACTGCATTGGTAAAAACATTCCATGCATTTCATGTTGCTTGAATTTATATTAATACAGATATTATGCTCTGTTAAAGGATCAAACCAGAAATAACAATAACAAGTTGTTCTATTAATGCCTTAAACCTCCAAAAGTATTAGGATTAAAAATTCAGTCAGGTGAAAAGGCTAATCAAACATTCCTATATAATAGACCAGATCCTGTTTTAGCAGATGCTTAGGGTTTGTTTTTCTTGGGTTTTGTTTGTAATTGCAAAATTCTAGTGTTGTAAAATAATTTTTCAGGTATATTTTATGTAAAAATCTGGTTTAGCCTTAATCCATAACCAACCTGGATTAATTTATAACATCTATCTTAGTGCTTCCATTTGTATTTTACAGCTAAGGACTTCATTGTGGTCACATAACCAAGGACATCACTATATTATAGGTAGAAACTGGGTTTTTAATAAGTACTATAATTAAACATCTGCTTGCATTAAAAAAAAATTCAGAGAGATTATAAATTGATTATAAATTGATTGTTAACTTGCAAGTTTCCTGTTTCACAGAATACCCTTTGCTTGCTTCTCTTGTACGATGAGTGCATATCCATTCCTTATGTGTACACATATAGAAGCAGTCTTGGCATAAAAAAGGAATATATAGAAATTTTCACAGAGCAGGCTACAGGGATTTTGTCATGTGCATGAACAAGTCTTTACATAACTTAAAGAAAAACATACATTTACGTGAAGTCATAGGAACAGATTTACACTAATGTCTTAATTCTCCTCTAAGTCAAAGCTGCTTTGCAGAGCTTTAGTTCCTACTGTTGCTATAACTGAATGATGAAAACAATTTACCTCCCACTACAACCAGGGGAGACCGTGCTGTGCTTAATGCACAGTGCCCCAGACAGGGCAGCTACTGAGGGTCCTCCCTGCATCCCAACCCTGGGAACTATCCCAAATTCTTGGGCAAAGTAGTGATCAGTGGGGGCAACTTTGTGTCTTTTATTTCCTTCCTTGTTGAGCTGTGTTTTAATTTTCCTTGCATAGTGAATGAGCCTGGGAAGTGCTGGATAGACTTAGGTGATATAAAAACTTTAATTTTACATAAAATCATTTTTATTTGTATCATAATAAAGTCAAAACTCAACTCCAAACCTTCTTTTACAGCTGGGGAGTGGGGGAAGGCAAAGCATTCTCCTGACTTTATTGTTAGTGTTTTGCCAGGATTTTTCTCAGCAGTAACCCTACTGAAATATTGTGCAAGAATTTAGCTTGTCTTTAGATTGCCTTCTGACAATCCTGAACAATTGTCATTCAGCAAACTGCATGATAAAAAAAAAATTAATAAGTTGTTCCCTCGACCATTTTTTCCTTTGTTTATTTCCATCTATAAAACAAAATCTACACAATTGCATGAGAATATTATTTCATAATGTAGTGTTCTGGTTGTAACCTTCCTGTTTGTTTCATGGTTTTCATTGTTCAATTCTCTGTGCTGAACATCATTAACCTAGAGACTCTGGGATCCTATGAGTTTGGACTTAGGGAAGTTTCTGTCATTGTGGTATGATTATTAATAGTGGAAGTTTGAAATATTTTTCAGATAAACAAGTGTCATTTAAGTGTTTTGATAAAAAGTAAACTGAAGTGTGAAGCAGCAGATGTAATGATAGATTTGTATTCAGCCATCAAAGTTTTTCCTGAAGGAAGTATCCAAAATATTACAGTATATTTTTAATACCAGTGCCATGGCAGGTAGAGTACGAGTTGATATAAGAATATCCTCTGTTTTAAAAGGTTAGTTTACTTTTATTTTGCTAGTATGCTAAATATTATGCTAACCACTTTGCCATTTGAAACTTTGTAGTACAGACAGTTTAAATACAAGTACAGTTTCAAGTTGTTGAGGTTTTCCTTGTATTTGAGGATAATGAAAATTTGGGGGAAAAAATAACAAAATAGGAAACAAAAGTAATCTTATTAATGCAGATTTATTGAAGGGCTAAACTCTCTGTCATATCCTCCTGCGAAGAGTTACAAAACTAAAACTATTTACTGTCCTTTCTCTTCCCCATGTTCTGTGGCTTTCAAATGAATCATTTTTAATCCTTATCTTATGGTGGCTTTTTAATGATTGTAAAAGTGCAAGATGATTGAGCAGAGAGCAAGACTTCTCCAACACAACAGAAATGAGGTCTAACGATTCAAATTTAAAGTCTAGAAGAAATAAAAACTAATGGTGTTTATAGTAAATATATGTTTAATTTCAAAATTGCTCTTTAGGTTGAGGTAGTACCTTAGAATGAGATCAACACATTGGTCAAGGAATGCTTTGAAAAGAATAGACAAAAAAGAGATAGCATTTTTTATATAGTATGAAAATATATATTATTGCCTTCAAAGTTTGGTGACATCACTTCTTACAGCTTATTTACCCTGATATTGTCATCACTCAAGAATAATTCAGTGCATGATCTTTATTTCTTGCTATAGCAGACAAATCTGGAAAAGGCTTTTTCCATAGGTGAGTTTTCCTTTTCACCTTGATCCTACCTTACCTTTACTTGTTATTTCCAGTGTCACTTTCAATCAAGTCAAAGCAAGTTTTGGTGCAATCCAATTTTTGCTTGAACACAGGCAGCCAGACACAGAGATTGAGAGCGGTTTTTGTTATCAGCTTGTACCCTTAATACTTAAGAAAAGTATTTGATCTGCTTGGCTGCTGTGTCTAGGAAAAATGCACTTCACTTTGAATTCACTGGTCAGTGTGTCAAAAACCCCACTGTCCAGAATTCCTCAATTGACCAACTGATCCAGCACAGATGGAATATTTTTTTCAAAGTGGTGTGTTTCATTGCAATACTTTGAATGGCGATGAGCTTGTTTGTTTGGTTGCAGAAAAATAATATTTGTAGCCTGGATTGCTTTCCCTATGCCATCCTAAACTGCCTTTGAACCAAAACAGTCAAATATCAAACACATCTTATCCATTAGCAATTTATTTGCCAGGCTTTTGGTCTTTCTCAAATTCAGTATCACATTTATTTCTTCAAGCTGAATTCTGGTAGGTTGAGAAACTCTTTCCTCTGAGGGTTGGTATTATATTGCTAATCATGATGGAGAACAAGTGACCTTTTTAATCTTACCACTAAGAATGCATCTCTGTTAAGTGCTCAAATAATTCCAGTGACTTTGTTATTTGCTAACTTCAGTCATGTGAATGTGTTTCTCTGCAATATAAAAGTTTGAGTTTATTGTATGCTCTCCATAGGTATTTTTTGCACCTTGTTCACATTTCCAGGCACACAGATGGGATGAAAATATGATATTTGCTTAAGGTTTGTCTGAAAAAGTTGGAATAGTTTGTTTTAGCTGAAAATGGGAACTCCCTCTGACACCTCTGTCAAAATTCAAGTCAGTCTCATTTACCAAAATAATCTTGATTAAATATTATCTGACAACCAATGCTTTGGCTGTTGTGAGGTGATTAGTGATATTTTGGATGTTTTAAGAAATCAGCTCGGTAATTTGTTTTAATCTTCCCTCCAAGAATATGTTAGAGCAATTCTGCAAAAACAGTCTTTATACTTTTAGGTCATAATGTGTAGCTGAAAGAGACATAGATCTTGATTTCAAAAGAATCTAATTAATAAAACATTTTTTTAAAAAATATAACTAATCAAAATAATTACAATGTATAATAGCAAAGTGCAGTTGTTCAGTGATACATATTAGCTAGAAAAAGAATAATTATGTTTTTTCTGAAACTAACTGGCAAAACCCAACTGCACTCATGTTTTATTAAAAGCCACTTTTATTGCACTGGCTGTTTTGTCTGAAATGTAATTTACATTTCCATCTGCAAGTACTTTCTTATAAAATTCTGTAGATAACTTCCAGTTGTCAGTACTTTTATACTATAAACTTTTCTTTGGTATATAGTGAAAAATTGCATGTCAATTAAACATGCTTTAAATATCTGTCTTTGTTAACTTACAAGGTTGTTCCACAATGTGTTAATGAGATTTGCTATATTATTTTCTGCCAACTTACTTTATTTCAGCACTTCCTCTCTGCCCTTTTACAGCTTGATTTCTTCACATTTCTAGTATACTGGTTATTTATGGTGCCAGCTACAGGCATAACTTCCAGTTAATGGGTGAAGTACATAAATACGAGTTTTAAGTCAGAAATACAAAAAGGCAAAGCTGAGCTCAGTCCTGATTTGTGCTTGATTTCAGCACCAATTTCAGCAACAATCTGCAGGAACAGGTATTGAACAAAAGCAGTTCAGCAACAGAATGGTGCAGCCAGAGGAGCTGTGAAGTACCCAGTCTGCAGGCTTGTGTCAAATAAAGTTCTTGCTCTCTTATCTCCATTGTGAAATGACCTGAATAAACCCTTCTTGAGCTCAGCCTCCATGAGGTTTTGGCAGATTAATTTTCTGTCCCCTCTGATGGTTTGGGAAGTCCCAGAATCCCTAGGATGTAACATTATGATGTATAATTTTAGTTCGGAACTAGAATCTAGATCTGCGTAGGATGTTTAGACAATTCGAGTGGTGTTTGTAGATAGGCAAGCAAACCATCTGTCACACTCTGTATTCCCTTGCACAGAGCACAAATATTGAGAATCTTACCTGACATCCATGAAGAGTTGATCAGTATGTTTACCTGTGGCACTTATCTTACCCAGTTCCTCCTAAGAGGCTGGGGAAGAGGAGTAACCTAATTTTTCACTTTAGGTCCAGTACATATTGCTCCCTTTATTTTCCAAAAATATTTAACTCATGTAAATCACCAAACAGACTCAAGATGAGTCCATTAAATGGAAACACTTCCAGACATTCATCTCTGAAATTAAGATTTTTAACTCATATATTTAAAAATAACTTATGAAGCAGGCTTATTGATGCATGAATATTAGCATGAACATGCTTCCAAAAAATCTTCTACTGTTACATTGTCACTGGAGGTTTTTAAATCAGTGGCTCACAACTGAAATGATCCTTATTTAGGCAGGAGAGCAGGTTTCAAATTTCTTTTCCTGCAGAAGTGCATAGAAGGGTTATTTGGACCCAGAGCACATTGTAGGAACGTCGACACATGAACACAGTGTGATCACACAAAACAGAGAGGGAGTAACAAAGGTGTTTCAGCATGGAAAGGGAGAAACTGATGGTTTCTGTTATATGTTAAAAAGTGTATGATGGTAATATTGCCATAAAAAGGGAAATGTTTTTATAGGCTCTAGATGACAAACAGTACCCTCACACACATTAAATGTAATCTTTATACTGTCTATTCTTTCCAGAAAAATTTATTACTGCTATGGATTCTTTACATGATGAGCACTTCTTTAATCTAGGTGACCAGGGTCCAGTAATTTACATTGGAAAACAGATGCTAAAAAGTGCTAATTTATTTTTAAAAATAAATTTATGAAAATAAATTTTGAAATGTTCTTTAAGGCACAAGATTAAATAAACACAATTGCTTTCGGCCCATTTTCTGTTCAGCAGCATCTGTTTGCACAGATCATTCCTTCCCAGAAGGGAATAATTTGCATTGTGCTACTCCTATGTTGAGATTTCAGGTAACAATTGGCATGTAAGCATTCCTTAACAGGCTGAGGTCTTTGGGATCCTGAGCTTTCTAGATACATATTTGTTGTTCACAAATGTCACTGAAAACAATTGTGATCTAATTATTAACCTGACAGCCTTCTCAGTGAAGTGTTAACAGGAACATTTGCAAATCATCCATAATGCACTGTGTGAGAAGACCTAAAGAGATTTTGTTTTTTTCTTCTGCATATACACCAAAAACCACTAATGTTTAAAATAGAAGTGCAATGAGCGATATTCAAGTGACATGTCTCCCACTGAAGAATGAGGGAGAAGAAAAGCCATCTCAAGTAATCTTACCTTAAAACAGAAGACATAATCATGAATTCTCTGATGCTAAGAGAAGCTTTTTTTAAATCATGTTGAAGCATTCTGGATTAATGGTTGCTGCTTCTGCTTTCTATTTTTCTCTTTTTTTCTTTTTTTTAATTTTGTTACTGTTTTGCTCATTCTCTCAAACAGCTCTAACAAGCAACATCTGTGAAATTTCTTGTTATAAAACTTGAATCCTGAAAGTTTCAAGTTTGTACATACTTAGTATTGAGACCTTTGATTTGGACAAAAGTTTCCTTGCATTTTGGTGGGTTGCATGGGTGTTTGCTTCCAATGGCACCAGTATAGCAGGAAAAATATCACCATTTGTTCTCCATGTTGTTGTTTGCCAGTGAGGGATGAATTGTTTCTGTTTACTTATGCTGAATTTTTTTGTCAAGTGTGGCATCCTTGTGGACTTTAGTCATGCATGTATTATGTCATAGAAAATGAAAGTTTGGAAATATACTTAGATTTATATTGTGGAAACAAGGCTTGTATGAATGCACTGGTGATAAATAATCTTAGTTCAGTCTGTCTCTGTCTTGCTCCTAAATTTGACAGGTTTAAAGATCACAAAGATTTTGCTTTTGTGAGAATTGCTTGGTTGCTGAATTAGCAACCCCACCCAGGAAAGGGCTGGCAGACCCAGCATCTCTTAATTTCTGGGGCTCTGAGTATTTCATTCATTCATTGTGCGTTTAGTGCCCAACTCCTCGGGACAGGCACAGCTCTTGGGAAGGTACAAGGTGCTGCCACATGCCCAGACAAACAGACCTGTGGGAGGAGGCTGGCCGGGATTAGTGCTGCAGAAAGGAAAACAGTGAATACTGGATTTTAACTGGAAGTAGCAGGGGCAGGGAAGGGACAGATCAGAAAACAGGTACTCAAATTCAATCCATCTCCCTGTTTATACAAAGTGAAAAGTAACTTTCTGTGAAACTATAAGCACAACTTATTGCAGACTAGAAGTGATATTCACACTGAGGTCACAGCCAGAATAAGGTTACTTTAGCTAAATAAGGCTGGATTGAATATTGCCTTAATTTCTTTAATATGTTATGATCTTTGGATGATTAGAAGCCAGATTTCCATTCCATATCTGAACCCTTTCAAAAGGAAATAATGGGATTTCAGAGCACAGTACTGTTTAGAGTTAATTTGTTTTATAGAGTCTTCATATACTTCATATACTTCAGATCTTCAGAGGTATTGGGGGTCAGTTGAAGAAAAGTCACTTGGGGAGCAGCATACACTTTTGGTAGCCTTTCTTTCTTCAGGTAAAAAAACTCATCTACTATGTAAGGACACACATTCTTTCAACTTAGCTACACATACCCCTGCAATGAATAATTTTCTCTGTCAAGTCTTAGGGTGTCAAAAGATATAGAATCTAATTTTACCTAAAGTGAAAGCATAAGTATGAATAAGAAACTGAAATAAAATATCTGATTTGAGACGGGTACTGTGCTTATGCTTTTGAGTCTATCAAGCTGCATTTTGGGTGGTTTCATCTCTGTGTTTTATGGATATGGCTTGCTGGTGGGCCGCTCATTTATACCATGAAACAGCTTATAAACTGCCTTTTCATTTTATTGCCTTGAATGAGCTGGGTCTCTAACTCTACAGATGATCACTAGAAAATACATTGTTTCTTTTCTGAGTTTTTAGTCACTCCTAAGATGTCTGGTGTGTACTCAGAAATAAACATGTATCAATGTATAAGGAGCACAGCTGCACTCTGTAGGCATAAAACCAGGAAATAAAATCTTTAAGTATCTTTGAAGCGGTGTCCCTGTTTGTTTTACTCCAATCCATCATGGGACCAGTATTTCTTTCCAAGAAAATGGATAATTTCAGAAACTATTTTCATAATGGGAAATCAAAAGTTGTTTAGCACACGTGTTTCATGAATTTGATGTAACAGATGAAAATATAGGCTTGAAAACTGTACTTCCACATGCTTACAATGTAGCTTTGGGATACAATATAAAATGGTAAAGTTGCCTGGATCAAGCTGTTTTAAAATGATGAGGCATTTTGTTTGTTTTTGTCTGTTTTGTTTGTTTGTTTGGAGGGGTTTTGTTTGTTTTTGGTTTTTGTTGTTGCTGTTTGTTTGGGTTATTTTGTTTTGGTTTTTTTCCCCTGACATTATTGATGCTCCTTTGTTCACGTGTGTATATCTATATCTTTATGGTTCTGGATTCCCTGCCCAAACCCTTTGTTGTAAAAATAACCATATAATTAATAGAAAGCTGGTAGAAACTTTAGAAAAGCGGTCACCCGAGATAATGCTCAGCAAAGACACAACTCCCTGAGATGAGTGTGGATGAGATAGAAATATTTTTTAAATTGCACAATTTGTTTAAAAGTGTAATTTGTTTTAAAAGTTTATTTATTATTCAAACTTTAATAAGAAAATTTTACTTTTACAATATAATACAATGCAACTGTTTTTGAGAATGCAAACATATGAAATCACCTTTAGAGATGCATTTTATCTACATCCATATGTACATTGTGAAGCTATAGAAATACATAATGCTAAATACGTACATAAATCTTTTGTATGATTAAAGAAAAGAAAAAAGAAATAAAGAATTTTTTACTCTAAGTACTGTAGAATATAGTAAGCATATCTGTGGAATTATTAAACTGACTTAATGAACTCCATGGCATGAATTAGGTTTTGTGTGTTTGCAAACAATTGCTGTAGAACAGGTTTATTTTCCTCTCAGCCTGCATTTACGGATGCAAAGAAAAGTTTATCCTCTTCCAAACTGTTTTGTTGGAGCAGCTCAATCCTGAAGACAGATTAGCTATGTGTGTATTTCACTTTTGATTTGAGATCATACCAAATTAAAAGGTCATTAAACATGCGATTTTATGCAAGCTGGAAGGTTTTCTTTATGAAGATGGTGAGTTACTCCTACCACGTGGAGACTTTAAAGCATGAATTTCTCTGGGTGCTTGAAGGCAGTAAGCAAATGAATTGGTTGTCATATTGCATTTTGCAGTCTTGATATAGTGGCAATTATAGATCCACTTCAAAACTGAGCTTTCTTTCAAACAATAGTGTAGTGGACTGGTTATGTTTGGTTTTTTTTCCCTCCCAAGGATGTCAGATGGGATGGGATTGCCAGATTTCTGATGATTATTACTCCAGTCTGTCATTTTTGCAAACATTCCCCCACGGCCTGTTGCAACTGAAGTGAGTTCTGGTTGCATCTCCCTTCCAGTGTGTTTCCAACTAGTGAAACCTGGATTTCCTGATATCAGCTGGGTCATGTGCTCTGTGCTGCAGCAGGATTACACATGTGCTGCTGTGAAATGTGAAATCAGAGCAGGGCAAGACCTCCCCTGAGAAACACAGGCTATAAATTGTAAAACCTTTAAATGAAGGGCTAGAAGAAAAAGGCTTGCCTTAGGTTAGGGTTAATTGGTTTTGGTACAAAGAGTTTTATGTTCATAACTTACTGTCTGTCTATCTCTCCTCTTCCTGACTTCTCTAAAGTTGTTTAGCTTTGGGGCAAGTTTGTATTTGTTTTTCCTGACAATGATATGGTTGAAATTGAACTGTTCTTCAGGTGTGATAAACTTGAACTTATTTATTCAATAGTTATCAGATCTTTATCTTGAATGAAGATTCAGTTGTGTCTAAAAAATTCATTTTCTGAATTAAATTTCCTCTCCTCTTATAACCTTTTCTGTTTCAAAGATTGGTACTTACTGCTTGCACATTAAAAAGTCATATAGTTTCATTAGTTTCTTGCAAAGTTCAAGTACTACAAGTCTTACCAACACAAACCTTAAAATGACAGAAAATTGTCTGAAAAATAGTGGTTCACCCAACTATTGGTTAACGCAGATAACTTTCAGGGTGTGTTCTGCTGGTTGAGAAATTTAGGACAATTGGGTTTTTGCAGCATGGTAATTCTTGACAATTGACTCTAAAGTATGGTTGGGTTAATTCTTTCCATGAACCCGTGAAACCTAGAAGTGTTCTTTAATCTAAGACATTCAACTGGTCTGAAACAAACAAATCTACAAATAGCTTTTTCTCTTAAAATTTCAGTTGCCTTGGCAAAACTATGCCCTCTGACATGTCCATTTGAAAGCAGCTCCAGCTTGCTGAGAAACATGAGTTGTTCTGTGTAAATTAATGGATAGCCTCACAACATTTAAGTTAAATGGAGCCAGAAGAGATCAGACCTTTCTCAGTGCTGTAGTGGCAGTCTAATAATTTGTTGGGAAAGTACCAAAATGTATTAGTTGGGAAGTGCTATTGAGAGAAAAAAAAATTAAGTCCCCGTTACTGTGTTCTGGTCGGAATTATCCATTATCCTCCCTAAAAGTCAAAATCTGTTTAATTTACATTGACTGAAGTTGGCCAAACATATTGAAACTGCAGCACCTTAGAAACGTAAAATGTTCCTGAACACACCACCATATACAGTGGAAATTTGTAACTACCATGGATCTTAAAGCTCACTTTTATTTCACTTTAAGGTGGTTTCTGATCTGACTCGTGTAGCCACAGGGGTCACTTCTGCTTAATACAGATGAGACTGAGACCAGAAACAGACCACAAATGGGTCAACAGCAAAGTGGGAATGAAAAGCAGCAGGCTGGAGTAGATTGTTTAAAAAGGCTGGAAAGTGGATGCATCATCTGTAGGAAGAAAATGGTTTTAAGTTGCCCTGCAGAATTAGGAAATATTTCTGCATCTGCCATATGGACTACATGGCCGTGGACACATAATCCTGTCAGATCCCATCCAAGATCATATCCTAAACAAAGCAAATGGATTGTTCCCTGAGCTTTTACACATTTACATTCTCTCATGTGAGCCCAGTGACTTGCCACTTGAAGTAAATTAGATGTGGGTTCAGGAACTGACTTAAGTTTAAGTATCTGCTTGTACAGCCAGTTTGAGGTCATTTAATTCCAACTAGATGGTGTGATGCATCCAAGTTCTTTTTTGGCATAACTAATACTATAGATATAGCCATCAGTGCTGCAGAATTATACTGCAGAGCTAGAAAAATCAATTTATGAGCGTTTACTTTTTAGCATAAACATCATGGCATGGTCTCTGACAATGTGATGGAATGGTGAATGCTGTTGTTGCTCAGAGCCTGTGGGCCACAGTGCTGAGCACTGCCTAGCCATGTGAAGGAATTTAGAGAGACTTAGGCTTTCCAAAGCAGGCACTTGAAATTACCAAAAACATTTTACCTTACAAGTCTCTGCTGTACTTTCCTGTCTTATAAAGGTGTAGTAATACCTGTCTATTTGAAACCTCCCTGAAAATTAATGCATGAATGTTTAGGAAGGGCTTGAAACACAGTGGGGGTGGTCATAGAAAAGTTGATGAAAAATTAGCAGCTCATTTGTCAAGCAGGAATTGCAGACTACCTGTTAAATAAAGGATTAACTCATATGTTGAAAGAGGGCGTTAAAAGGAGTAGAGGTTAATGTCTCATTTTGTGATCACCCTCAATTGTGTTGTGAGGAAAAGCACTGGCAAGTGTAAAGGCTGTAGATATGGACAGTTCATCTCCCCTGTGCATCGATTCCCCAGAACCATTTCTGGTGGCAGCATCTTCCCCTCATTTCCATGTTCCCTAGGATCAAACAGAACGATGCTGGGAGCCTCCCAAGCCCAGGGCAGATGAGCAGCTGAGTCCACAGTCAGCCCCTTCCCCTTTGTGCAAAAGGTTGAGACAAAAAGAAAAGCTGTGACAAGTGCTGTGCCAGCTGGCATGGCCCCTGCCTGCCACCCTGCCAGGGCATTCCAACAGCTGGGCAAGAGCCAGGCTGCTCCCCCTTCTCCTGCCCCCAGCTCCACCTCTGCAGGAAATCTGCTTTAGCATGATGTGATCTGCTGTCAAGTGCACATGAGGTGTGCAATGTACCTGGACAGCAGAAAAGCCACAATACCTGGTCTTTCCTTGCCATGGGCAGAAGGCACGTGCCTGCTCTTGTGTGAGGGTTGGCTCTGTTGGCATAATGTATTGGAATGATGGACTTTCCAATTTCTTTTTATTTTGATATTTTAGCTTAAATTTTATATGCAAATAAATGCCTTTAAAGGTAACATGGCTGTTCACTCGTAAGAAAAGTATAAATGAAATTATGGAAGGAATAGTAGAAAAAGTTTTAAAAATCATCAGATATTTTATTTCCTGCTGGGTTGTTATTACAGAATACTCCGATGTCTGTATTCTTTCCTTTTTTCTGCAACAGATTGGATTTATAAATACTCCCACTGTCTTTGATTGTAGTTAGATTGTGGTGTTGATTAGACAAATTTGGCAGACACACAGCAATAAGCAAAGTACAATCTGAGCAATAAATTGGATAGCAGCATTTAATTTCAAAGATGTTTTCACTAAAATCAGTAAATTAAAGTTACGAAACATACATGGATACATATACTGTGTAACTTGAACCATGTTGGCAATAGACAAAGGAATAATTTGTTTTAGATAACTAGTAAGAATACAAATTTATGTAGATGATAGAGAGGTTTAGAACTATTTCTAAGAAAGAATTTGTTATTCATCTCAGATTACACATAGGGAAACTGAGGCATAAACTGCAGCATGAAATATGTCTGACCATCACTTGAAGAATCCAGCAGTTATAAATGACCATGAACCCTAAGAAACTTGATCTTTTGCCTTCTGCTTTTAGCCTTATGTCCAACATTCAAGGAAAATTATAGCAAGTAACGCTATTAAATTGTTAATTGAACACCTTGTGGTAAAATCCTTATTAAGACAGTTGCATTATTTCATTCTATTGTTATTAATATTTCTCCATTCTAAGGTTTATTTTAATAGGGCTTTTTGGTAAGGGGTTTACCACCCTTATTACAGGGAAGGGGTCAAATTATGACCTCAGTTTTATTGTGATGTCGATGCAGTGAACTTTATGGGATCAGCCCTACCATTCCCAAAATTAGGGTTTGCACAACATGAATGAAGAATGAAGCTCTTTTGTGATCAAATCCTCTGTCAGTAAAAGCTTTAGACGTTTTGTACCAACTGAGATGAGAATCAGGTCTTGTGTATATATTAAAAGCCATAAATCACTCATCTGTTC
Source organism: Hylia prasina (assembly GCA_013397195.1). NCBI lineage: Eukaryota > Metazoa > Chordata > Aves > Passeriformes > Sylviidae > Hylia > Hylia prasina. Next base: position 1,058,691 of record VYXD01016253.1, read on the forward strand.
ATTTTGGGTTTTGGAAATGTTTTGTGAGTAATTTGCTGATGTCTTGGGACACAACAGGTCTGCCCATTTTGCAGTTTGATGAGTCTTTTCTGCTTGATCCTGGAAGGGATGTGCTGATACTGCTCTAGGCTGTGATTCTGTCTCCAACAGCAATCAAAGACTTTAGTTAGTGTAACAATACCTAGAAACCGTTAAATATGTAGGACAAGTTCTTTTGACATGCTGCTGGTGTTTTGTGTCAGCTTTCTGGCAAACCCTTAGTGGAGAGCTGATATAACAAACATGAGACAAACAGAAACACCACGGTGTGAAGAGAATGCAGTGGAAGTAAAAAGGTGTCTTCAGTTTGTCATCAAAACAGATTGCACACACAGGGGAGAGGAAGGGTGTCAGTTTTTCGGGACCATTATCAGCTAGTATTCCACAGCCTGCTTAAATTCTTTTTCTGCTTCATATCAGTCCTACAGAGAGAGACTTCGAAACTAAGGAAGTGGTGGGGTAGTTGATGACATCTTTCTTGTATTTTGCTTTCCATTTCAGTTTTAGTATTTGGAAAGCCTGCAAGACCTTGTGAAAGCCAAATTTAATTTAGAGTAAAAATAATTTTGCATCCAAATCAGGTTTTATCTTCATATGTGGGATATTTTGCAACCAGCTGTTAAAGTGAATGGAAGATAAAAAAATCACATCAGGTGTTAAACATTTGTACGCCAATTTGCATTTACAGTTTGTCAGACCTGGATATGGATTGCTATGATGATGATTGAAGTAGGACCTTCCAGATCTGTAAATGTTCCATATTTCTCAGTAAAGGCTCAGCTTGTGTCAGATCACATACTTTGTAGATTTGGCAGAAAACACACATCAACCTAGGCTGAACTTGTCTGATAAAATCTCCCTTTTTGACAATAATACACAGTGCACAGTGTATTATTGTCAAAATAATAACTTGCACAGTGCAAGTCCAAACAAAAGAAAACTCTGAAGAGCTCAGTTGTCAAGTCAAGTCCCCTTCTATGCTGTCATTGTCTTAAAGAGAAATTCAGCCATCAATTCCAGCAAGGTGGAATATAGATCTCCAGTATCAAAATGTAGAGTTTTAACATCACATCTGCCATGAGCATTAATTTCATATGAGAAAAAATGTATCAGTATTTTCTTGTCAGTAACTGGAAATTTTATTATACGGAAATGTCTAACTATTTCTCAGATGTTTAATAATTAAGTGGAGCTGTGCTAACCTGGAATGTAAGCAAAATGTGCATTTCTTGGAGCATGAGCCAAAGCCTGTTAAAATAAATGGGAATGTTCCTGTTTATGTAAGTGGGCTTTGGATCAGAGCCTGCACAATCACCTGAGAAGCAATTTGCTACCTGTTTATTTCTGTATCCTGAAAAGGCTGTTAAAAATGCAGCCTGTGCTGTGCTCAGCTGACTGCCTGAGTGCACTGAAGGGATGCTTACAAGTGTTGCAGATCTGTGTTCAGGGCTCATTTCTTTAATCTATATTTTAATTTTAAAGGAATGTGAACTAACTTTGCTTTGGGAGGAGTAGACACTACTCTGAGTGTTCAAAATGCCATCTGATGGGATTAGAGCTCTATGATGTGCACGACCATAAAAGTGATCATTAATTTCTGAGATGATTCTCGATTACAAAGGCATTGAAGTTCACATTCTTAAATCACTTTTAAAATTGCAGTTTATAAATTGTTAGAGTATCCTGATAGAATTGCTCTAACTGGCACTTGGAGGAGCATCAATTAGCTCATTTTCTGTGACACCTTTACATAACCTTTAACTCATACTCTCCTTGAGTAGCCCATATTTCACAAATACTTTCCTAAAATGAATGTGTGTGTTAGCACAGCAAGGCTGTGTGCAAAAATGTTACTATATTCCGTTGAAGACATAGGTTTAAGATCTCCCAAAAATGTAGCTTAAATGTGGACCTAAAATGCATGTGCAGAATCCTCAAACTAGGAATTATTTTTAGTATCATATCATTGGTCTGATAACCAGAGCAGTTTCCTCTTGATCAGTGGGAGAGGGATTCACCACTTGACTTTGAAAATTCATCTCATTTATCCCAATCAAAAGAGTACAGACAAAACTTGTGACCTAGAGAGTTTGAAAATGCTTTATGTGTCACTGATTTTTCTGTCCTTGTAGTCTTTCAGCAAAGGTTATTGTGACAAATTTGGTGGGATGCTCATGTTTTATCCTAAAGAGCAGGAGACTCCTCAAACCTTTTGAACTTTTGCAGGTGATGTTTCTCTTGAACCTCTTATCAGTGTTCCACTGAGCTATTACACTACTTCTACCAAAATATAATTGTTCATACATTCTCATAACAATTCAAAAGATCAAATTAATTCTTCATTAATCCAAAGAATCTGCCAAGGACAAACAATATATTTTAGCACTGACTATTTCTTCTTTCCCAATACTATATTTAGACTCTGTTGACAGGCAGAGACCTTGTGTGGGGCTTTGACCAGGTCAGAGTTTGGAAGTACAGTTTTTCATTAAAACTTGCTTCATTGGGAGGCTTATTTGAGGGGGGGTGAGGGAGAGGAAGCATATTACCACTTTGTTTCCTTATTAATAAGTTAGATACTAAATACTGAAATAGATATTAGGCTGAACTTTATCACACACTGGATCCTACAAAGTGAGAAGGCTTCTAAGTACTTTTTTCCTAAGGAATATTAAAATCTAAATGATCATCTCTTTTGGCGCTATTAGCAATGAGGAAGTCAGTGCCAGTCATAGAATAAATAAGTGAAGACAGATTATACATATATAAATTCTTCCCAGTGTTTTACTTTGGGGACTTCAGGTGACAGTGTGTATTTCTGATAACTTTAACATTGTAAATGTTTTACTGTAGAGATGAAGTTGTGTTAGTCTATTAACTTGAGTGGTAATTTATGTCTTATATCCATATTCAAGGAGACATGAAGCCAGATTGCAATCCAGAAAGAGCAGGCACCTTGTCAAGATTTCATTGGAAATTTAGACCCTTGTCTGGCTACATACCTTCCACTGTATTGCTCTTGATCTAATGTGGTGCCATTGTGCTCCAGGGAATAGCAAGACTCAAATTTACTGAGAAGAGAAGGTTCAGTTGGTGAATTACTGAGCTCTTGTGAAGTCTCTGGCCACTCATGATAATCCTAATGCCTGTCTTCAATGACTCACATTAAAATACATTTTCAGTCAAGTGCTGTGCACAGTCACCTTTAGGACAGTGTGTTGTTTGAAAAGTCTGACTCTCAAGAGCTCAGATTAACTACTCTCACATATGTTCAGGGGAAAGTTCCCATTGGCTTCAAGGAAAACTCCATGAACCATGTGCACTTTTGAGAACTTTGCATGAAATCCAACACATTGTTCAAATGTTATTTTTTGAGATCTGAAGTTTTTCAAGTGAACTATAACATTTCCAGTGCAAAAACGTGCTGGTGGCTATTTTTTTTTTTTTTTGAGAGTAATGAAGAGTAAGGAAAAGAATAGATTAATACCTGTTATATAGGCCAGCACAGTGAAAATACAGTATGTCTGAAAATATTTGCTTCTTAGAGAGTAATTATTTAATATTTAGGATCATGCAAAGAAAACAAAGTGCTTTTGGTCTTTCTTTGAAATCATCTGACTGATTTGCATTGATGTCATGATAATGTACTTCAAAGGCTGTGGAAAATCCAAGGACACACACCTTGTAACTCTCCTGCATGTTGCTGGAGGCTATTCCACTTGTTCCCAATGTGATGTGGGGAGTCTTCTACTTAATTTTTGTTTAACTGTTGATTGCAAAGACTGTTGTTTGCATCTGTTTATTAAATTGCAAACTCAGCTGTGAAAATGGTTTTTATGGTGTCGTTTTATTACAGTCACATTTACAATTGGAGCTGAGCACAAACATGATAAATATTTTTCTTTGTGGAGGCACACATTGTTGGAGGGCCATTGAAATAACATGAAACTGGACTTGTTTGTTTATGAGATCAGATTAATTCATTACTTTGGTGAGGAGCTGTGAAATGTAAATCTCACATTCCACTGGACAATAACAGCACCAGCTTGAACTCATTTAGAGGTGTGATATTGCATTCAAAGGATGGCTGTTAATTTTATTGACCAAGTTTTGGAATTGGGGTAGCATTGATATTCAGGAATGCTTCTGAATTGCTTTACTTCTATGCTATTTTTCTTATCTTTGGGAAGGAGAATGGGTTCATACTTTATTTAAAAGTATTTCTAATTTGAAAAAATGTTGTTTTGTTATTCTTTGTTAGAATTCTTCTTTTACACATTTTCTCATCTTTCCAAGAAGGTGTATGTGTGTGTGTGCAGGGATATTAAAAAATTGATAAAATAATATTCTTTAGACTTGGTCTTCATTTTCTTATGTAGGTTTGTCCTCGTGTACATTTTAGATTGGTGGAATTCAACTGTTTTATCAAGGTTCTGATCAGTTAGTGACAAAAGGTTTAGCACCAGAGCACAGACTTTGTAAAACAGTTGAAGACATTTGAAGTAACATTTAAGAGACATTTTTAACTTAGTAACTTCAATGTTATAAGGAATATTATGTCATTGAGTAAATTCTTTATGCAAGACTTTTTAAGTCCAATTTAATGAATAAGACTAAAACTACCAAAAAAACCTGGAAATTGATCTTGTTAATTTTTTTAATTAATTTCAGCTATAATCACTCAATGAAACTAAAGACACAGTATGAAACATTTTAAGCTTATGGTTTGTTTAACAAATTCAGCACTTTTCTAAAATCACCTGGTGTATTCCTGGTTTTGACTTGGCACCTAAACCCCAGGTTCCCAAAACCTCTGCCTAGATAAACCAAGGCCTGTTAATACTGTCTCTATACCTGTGTCTTGCCACTCCCAAGTATTTTGTTTTATGAAGAAACAGAATAAACCTCACTTTATCCCCAGAGCTGACTTGTTAGATCTCAAATAGGAAATGCATCAGGCTAATTTTGTAACTGTTGAATTTTCTTTCCTCTGTTTTGTTACTGTTCTTGACGTGCTGCCGTTTGGATGTGATATGGATAAAGGGAAATCAAAGAAAAACTGTCAACTGCTGCTGCCCAAGTAGCTGGTAGCAGCTTGAGTTTATCAAGGGATTTGACACAGTGCTAACCTTGATGTATTCCAGATATTAGTAATCCGCATCCTTGATTATTTGGAGAGAAGGACAGAATTATTTAGAGAGAAGGTTGCAGCTGGATCTACCTTGTGAGTCCTTATAGTAAGTTTTTCTTTTTCTTTTTTTTTTTTTTTTTTTTTCCCCTCTTCATTGAGAAAGAAAGAATATTTACTGAGATGTTCTTAGGGAAAAGAATGAGAGTTTAGAGTATTGAACAGTGGCATATAAAAATATCAATGATGTCACAAAAGCTCTGTCTGGAAGACATTTTATTGTTGATGAATTGTAAGAACCATCTGGGTACTATTCTAATGATTCAGAGGCCTCTGTATGGATGGTACAGATGCTTCTTTTGTTATTGATGTGATCTTGTAAATAGTTAAAATATTTACCAAGGCACCTCTGAGCCGAAGCTATACCATTTTATTATTTATACCTTTTCAGAGGGACAAAAATGGAGGTGTCCACTAAATGTGATGGGTTAGGCTTATAAACAGCCATTATTGCCATCAAACCTCACATGTCAGCTCCCCCTTTTGTGTCTGTGCATTTCTAAGCTAACCAGTGATCCATGCATAAGATAGAAGGTTAAGAATGTGCAGAGAAAGGGGGTTGACTCCAAGCAAGATGTATCTTCTGCTGATTAGAAATACAGCTGTAGAAAGAGGAGAGAAAAGAGTTTTTGCAACATGACACTCCCCTTTTCATTTCACACAACTCACTGTTTAGAACCTGCAAATCACTAACTAACAGAGTCACTTTGCTGTTTCATGTAACTTAGGGCAGCTGCCTTTTGTTTCCCCAAGATAAAAATCAGGAAATGCAAAAATTAAACAGGTCCAGAGAAGAGGAATAGCAGAGGGAATGAAAGGAAAAAGGTTGAGCAAGTGACTTCACAACTTGTTGACAGAGCAAAGTACCATTTCGTTATAATTAAGTATGCTTTAAAGGCTGGGCCGAAGGGAAAGCTAACAGTTTATTCAGTATAATCCCTGTCACTACCTTCAAGCTGAAAAAGTTATTCCTACTGCTAATATACATGCAAAAAGAAAAAATATTTCAAAACTAGTAATGCAAAAATGTTTCCCTTTTCTCTGGAAATGCAGAGGTCATAAGAGCACCTTTTCCAAATGTCTGTATCTTTTCATGTGATTTTTTTTTTCTTTTCTTCATGAAAAAATTATTTTATGCTAAAAAATTCATGAGTATGAAAATACTTCAAATGAAAACTGAATACAACTTTTTTTAATACAGTGGGTTTGTTAACTTTTGATGTGATACTGGAATATAATGTGCTGTAGTCAAATGTCTGTGATTTATTTCCTTTTATCATTAAAATTGTTTAATATGTCAGTGTGTTACTCCTGAAAGAGAAGAACCAACTAAAAATCACATTTGATGGTCTGGATGAACCATATAAGTGCAATGATGATTTATTTAGGCTTGGTGTTATGTTATTACAAAGCTAATTTCTCTTTTTTCTTTACCAGAAACTGATTGCGGGAAACTGTTAGATAATTCTTATGCACAACAGAAAGCCATACAGTTGTATGCTCATGGGCTTCAGAGGAAAAAAAGAAAAAAATAAAAAAAGGATAGATAATATTTGTTTTCTCAGTCATATATTTGAAAACTCCAATGCCACTGCTAAAAACTTTAACAGTGAGTTTAAAAACTATCATTGGAAGTAGGTGGTGAGACCACAAGTTATATTCCACGTCTGGAATTACATGGAATGGTCTGACATTAAGCTGTGGTTTTACTTTAATTTATAAAATACTAACAAAGGCCAGTCTGGCAGTCAGCTGCATTAGTATGCTGGTGCACTGACCATCCCGTCTCTATAAGTACTGTGATCTGAATTGCACAACCAACATGGCAAAGGTCCAGTGTTCAGTTGCCACTCCCACTGGGAAAGAAAAAAACAAGCTTGTACACAATTTATGTCTGCAGTTGTTTCACTGTATACATTGAAAAAAACCTCGTCAAGAGAATGGCATTCAGCCTTATTAGGGTCAAGCCTAATGTGTATCAACAGCATTCAAAAACCCTTAAAAATAGGAAAAACTTATTTTTTCTAAAACTTACCATTGCAGCAAAATGGATGTAGAAATATGGATGCTTTTGCATGCAGTAACCCAGGTCTGCTCGTCACACTTGCTGTTACCTGGCATTTCCCACAAGAGGAAAATAACAGTAAAATGACAAATGCCCAGTAAACTTGCACCTAAAGTAAAGAAATATTCTCATCTCTGACCTTACAGTTCACATAAATTTCTGCAAGCTTTGATGTAGCTCTCTGAATTAGCACTTGGGGATGTGAAATGAAATTATTCAAAGCAGTGAGTATGGGAAGCATTTCAAGTCCAGTTAGTCTTAATTAATGATTTTATTTTTCTGGGAGTTCTTCTTGCTAGCCTGTATGCATTTAACTACTTTACTTATTTAGCTATGCCCCTTTGAATCAGGTTTAATTTAGGATGCAGTCAAATTGCAGGAGTCACAACTATGCTGTTTAATACTGTATTGCTAGTAAAGCTTTAACTTTACTTTCTACTTCTGTTTATGTAAAACATGTAAAGATGTTCTTGAATACCCTTCAGATGGGCCCAGGTCTTGTGGTGGATACCTGCAGGTAGTTTTGAGACAGAGAAATTATGCCTGCATGTATTTTTAGGTCATGAGAAATTATTAGATTTTTAGCCTTTTTAGTTCAAAGAGCTGAGATATACATTCAAGTTCTATGTGATAAATGTTTTTATTAACATCTCCTAATGTTGAGACTGTTCAATTATAAATAAAAAGAATGATGCAAAGAAAAAGTTTAGGAATGTGGATTGTCATATTATTTTCATTTTTGACTGTCTTGTGAATAAAGTGGGGGGTTGTTTGGGGTTTTTTTCAGCTAGCAGAAGGCATACATCACTGCACTGATTTGTGGCTCAGCTCTCTTTGAGAGCTTGAAAAAATGTTAAAACAAATCCTTCACCATTGTCTCTTTATGGCCTACAGAGCAAATGTTGGGGTTTTCAGTGTCTTAGACCTCCCATTAGCTGGGCAGAATCTGGAATTCTTCTTGGTTATGATTCAGTGATCATACAGACAAAGTGTAGGTTTAATTGAAAAGAGCATTTTATATACTTCTCGGCCTTTATGCTGTTACTGATGAATTCTGAATCTGTGAAGGGGAAGAAGAAAAAGGTTTTTAAAGAGGAAGCCGAAATCCAGACTTTCTTGTAATCTTGTAGATGCCAGTGACTAATATCTCATGCAGACAAAAACTAGTTAAAACTGACTTGAGATAAACATTCTTCTGCAATGACTCATCTTCCCTAACAATAATGGAAATGTAGCCCCTGTTTATGAGATAGCTGAAGTGCAAATAGTAGTGTCCATGAAGCTGAGGTTAATTACAGGAAGGACTTTCATGATAATTGCTAATAAACAACACTTGTCCTCCTTTGAATCTGTATTATTCTCTGCAGAGGAAGTAGGCTTCTGCAATTTGAATAGAATTTTGAACACTTGCTCAGGAGGTGTAGGCAGTAAGAGGCAGGAGTGAATAATAAAAGTCAGCCATAAAAGGGTAGGAGGCTGACCACATCTGACATTTTCTCTCTTATAAAATGTAGAATTCCGAGCGGGTTAGTGAATTCCCACAGATCGTCACTGTCTCAGCATGTTATGTGGTATGACCAAAAAGAAACAAGCCCCTGCATCCCTTCTGAGCCTGAATCTGAAAACTAGGCAGTCTGGGAGGGATCATGTCTGCAAAGGGACAGTAAAATATTCTTTTAAAGGCTTCTAGTTCTCTGGGGTGTCTAGAAAGCTGATTTCTGCTTTAAAGTGTGTGTTCTGTGAGAGATTAAAATGGATTATAAATCCCCATAGAAGTGAAATCATAGCAATTAGGCTTGGAAACATACCATTAGTATTATTTTAAACTGTAAAGAAAGCAATTGTGGAAGTGTTTTGAGAGTCTTAAGTTTGTGATGGTGATTTTATCAAGGAGCTAAAACTGAACCCCCTCTCTCCTGTGTGTCATCCTTCTTAAATTCCTGTGAATGTGCTGTAAATTCAACTCCTTTCACAAGAAATGCCCACAAAGGTCTGTGCTGGGAAGATGCAGAAGGTGACCAGGTCTTAGTCTGTGCTCTTTACAATGCCACATAAGTATCTTTATCTTATCTATATTTGTTAAATCAATTAAAAGAACATATGGAAGTTAATCCACGGCTGACTTATTTCTGCTCTGTGACAGAGTATGAACACATGGGATTTCCTGTCAGTGCAGAAAACACAAAGTAGCTCCTTGGTAAACTCAGGTCAGATTTGTGGTTGTGTAGAAAACAAGTCTCCGTTGTCTTTGATAAAATTATTCAACATTTATTTTAGGTGGTTAATGTTTTAAATTCCTTTTTACCACAAGTATTGCAACAGTAAAGAATGGTATGCAGCGTTTTTAAGAGATGCAGAGTTCAACTGGCTTAGTGACAGAGCTGTTACAGTAATTCAAAAATACAGATTTGGTCATCCAAAATTAATATTCCATAATTCTTATTATCAGTCTGTGTGTGTTTCAGTACCTTAAAAAATTTGGAAGTTCAGGTTACTTTTTGAGCACATACTTTTACCTCCAAGGAGTTGTCTTAGGGTGGAGATATGGGTCTCTCTTCTACTTAATTAAAATAAATGTTTACTGGAGCAGGCACTAAAATCTACAAGAGGTGGAGCTATACACTGAGTGCAGATAAGACATTCCCAGGAACTGGGGGATTCAAGGATGTGTTCTCCAAGGAAGAAGGGGGAAAAAAATGAGGAAAGATGAGAACTTTCTTTTTGCCATTTTTGTGGATGCACTTTATTTTGGCTCTTAGAAGCATCTCAAAATGAAATGCTTTGCTTGATCTTAAATACAGAATTTATTATCAAATATTATCATCTTTTGTCATTGCAAAAATTATGTTTGAGCCAATATTTCTGTGTGAGTTCAGTGGATTCTCAAAGGCTTTTTATGGCCAGATTTTCATAGTAATAGTAAAGTAATAAATGAACTCTTATGAAAATATGAGTAAATGCAGGCACCTCTATCAGTAGGCATCAAGATGGGTGAGGTGCAGCACACTCCTAAAATCTAGCTGCAGACAGAGGTTTTGCTGCAAGCTGTAGATCTAGTAGCATAAAGATCATAAGCATAAGTCATAGGAGTGAGATAATTGGTGGGGAAACCAGGGCTGTATATGCAGTAAAGTACACAGGACAAAGTATTCTTTAGCATCCTTTGAGTAGTTGGCTGGCCAGCTAGTGGAGGAAAAGGAGCCTGACTTTATCTACAATAACTTCAAAAACTGGCTGAAGTTTTGGAAATTGTCCTCTAGGTTCCCACAGAGATGCTTTCCAGGGAGGGCAGATATTGGATGAGACACTGTCACAGAGGGAAAAGGCTGTCCCTCTCCTGGCAGTGCTTTGAGGGGTGCTGGACACCCCTGGTCACAGGGAGGCAGCTCCCAGGGCCAGAGCACCGCACACAGAGGCAGAGAGAACCTCCACATATTGGATCACTTAATTAACCACTTTACTTAATTGTAAATTACCCTGCAACAGGCTTCCAATTTTCAGGTGGTAGATAAATTTTATAAATTAGTGAAGGTATCCCTCATATGCTAAAGATAAAGTGTAGCCTTGATTGTTTCAGATTTTGTAATAATATTTAGTACGGGAGTGATCACATAATTGGCCTGTAATATGCAACATTTTGGCTTCCTAAGACATCAAGAAGTTTCAGCGTGTTCTGCCTAAATACATATTAAAAGCAATTTGCAAAATCAGAGCTAAGCAATTGCCTAGAGATGCAGTCTTCTAAAATGCAAAAAAACCGCTATGCCTGAATGATCATGAATAATGTACAAATACTAATTTTTATGGTAGCTGCCTTAAAAATGCTCTATTTCTAATATTTTCTCAGGTTTTTAAAATGAAAAGTGCCTTTTCATTAAATTTACTTTAAATAAAGTAAATAATGAAATTATTCCTATTTCATAGAAATAAAAGGAACTGCATACAATTTATAAGCAAAGCAGTTGGATGCCTCAGCACAAAGCCTGGAAAACCAGATGTTTGTGAAGCTGCTGCTCATGGCTTACTGCATGTGTCTGCAGAGCATGTCAGAGTCCTGAGCAGGCAGTTCTAATGGAGTTTCAGACAATAAATATTTTTATTCCTTTAAATAGGTGTATAATCATCTTGTTAACATGGTTTTACTTAAGATAAATGGGGAGTGGGCAGAACAGAAGGGTAATTAATGGTGACCTTGGAGGAAAAGCTTCAGTTTGTCTTTGCCCCACTGCACTTGTCTCACACAGCCAGGCCACATCTCCAGGCAGCAGAACACTGGTTTCATAAAAGTTATGTGCCTGAAACATTCACATACAGTTTTTTTCCTAAATCACGTTTCTCAGAGTGTAAATCTGGGCAGAACCTGAATGTAAAATTTCCTGGTACATTTTATGGTGCAAACACAGAATTGTCTGCTCCAATAATACAACCCCCCATTTTTTTTATCTCTTTTGAATGGAGTGAATTGTTTGGTACCTGAATAATGCAGCAGAAGGACCAAACTTAACTCCTCTCTCACCAGAAAACTTGTTGCTATGGAATTGTCATATTGCATTTGGCTGTCAGAGAAATTGTGGGAACTTCTCTTTCCTTTTACATTGATAACATACATTGTTATAAAAATGAAAATATTCTGTAAGGCACATACACTTGAGGAAGCCCATTTCCCACCAGTTCCATGGTAGCTGTTCCATTATCACTGATTTAAATAGGCAGTGTACCCAGCCTACATGTCCTGGTTGCAAAACCTGGAGGGACTGTTTTGAAAAGGAATTAGAATTCAAAATGAATTGGAACCATTATCAAAATGAATTGGAACCATTAACAAAAACATTATGTTTATAATGTAAATAAAATTACAGGAATGTTCAAGGTCAAACATTTCAATATAATTAATTTGAAATAGCGTCAGAGGTATTGATTTTATTTTACAATTTTATCAATAGTTTTAGCAAAATTGTTATATTGATGAAACCTTGGATTCTGTGATATTTTTAATAATTATGACAAAAATCAGAATTATGAGGCTAGCTCGCATCTTTCTTTCTTATATTTCTTTGAATCTCTTTTTCACCTTTCTGTCACTGAGTTCTTAAATTTACCAAGAACTTTGGGTAGCATAAAAGAACCCAGCTTCTCCCATCCAGCCTTTTTGGTACAGGATCTCATTAGACAAAGTATTAATTGGCAATTCATTTATTAGCATATTGTAATCCCCTTCCCTCATACATACGTCCTACAGGGATTTATTTATTTATGCATTTATTTGTTATTGAGATTCTGAAACTACTTGAAACCTAAGAGCAAATCCACCTGATTAAATAATCCATCTACTTGTTTTTCTCTGTGGGGATTGTCTGGGTCATGGCAGTACAGTCTAAAGAAGCTGCTTCTACCACTGCCACCGTGCTGATGAAATATAATTTTCTGTATGAGATAGCTGAGGCTGAGCAATGGGAATCTTGGAACCCAGAGTCTGATTTCTTCATTCAGCTTTTCAGAAACGTTTTCATATCTTAGTTATGAGCATCTCTTCATACATGACCACCACACTGTGCTTAAATATCCAGGCAAGAATGGAATAAACATATTTAAAAAACCACTAAAACCATGTACACAACAGTTAGAGGAAGGCAGAGATGTAAACACATTTGTTTTTCCAGGCATTTATTACATGCATCTTGTCTTCATTTTGCTTTCTCTTCTGATTTCTCTATCATGCTCTTGTACTTTGACTTCTAAATGGCTTTGATTGCTCACAACCTTCCTGTTTGCCTAGTTCTTTCTTCACTATTGACTTTATTACTTCTAACAATCACAGATTTTCTTTAATGTAGGTACCTGGTTTCTTTTTTTTTTTATAGTAATTATTACTTTCATGAGCATTAGGAGAGGTAGTAAGAGGGAAAAAAGTTCACTTTTGGGGATGTTCAGTTTTGCTTAACAAATATATATCCTTCTATATATGTAGCCTCCCTCCATGATCTTTGAAAAAAAGTAGAATATGTTTATTTCATTTATTTGTGTAAAGCTTCATAGAATTGAAAGGGAAAGAAATCTTGCTCAAAGCAAAATAGGTGAGACTGTGGTGTGCAGAAAGTGAATGAAATTTGAGTGTTTTCTGCACCTACCAAAGCACAGTATGTTGTGTCTGGTAGAACAAAACCTTATGCAGTGCCACTAATTTCTGCGATTTCTTCTGTTTAAATCGACTGCTTTTAATAAGCAGTTCTAATGTCGCTAAAAGCTATTAACTGTTAGCTGGGAGCCTTTCTGAATGTAAAGATGGGCACGAGGTCTGGATGAATTATCAGTGCTTTGGTTTCCCTCCCTGCCCTGTCATCTGTGTGGTCCTCAGGCCAAAGAGTCCTTTGTTTGTTCAGTCCCTGCCTGTAGTGGAGGGATGTTGCTTATTTACTGAAATGCAAACAACAAAAAGCACATAAATGATCAAAAGATCAGAATGGATCTGTTTAGTTTCACATGCTTGAGCATAACGGGGTTTGGGGAGAGCAGAAGGACGTGGAATGGGAATTGCCCAGCTTTCAGTCCTGAGCTGGTCAGGTCTTTGTTTGATGGCCCAAATGACATTACAGAGCAACTTGAATGAACCCCCAGGTAGGAGGGTGCTGGGCAGGGGTTCCATGTCAGCCTGCAGCTTAACAAAGTGCTGCCTGCCTATTTACACTTCAGGGTTTTTTCTCATGTTTATAGCAGACACTGGTCAAATACAATTTTTCCCTGCTTTTCCACAAGAGTTTGTGACCTTTGGCATTGTTAAAAAGGATTAATGAGAATTTTCTTCAGTAAGTCATGAGAAAATTTCATCTGTATTATAAGATTTTAAGGAATGCATGTCCTTAAGCCTAAAAAATAGTTTTCTTCCATAATCTGGGCTGTTCATGTCAGATATTTGATGACGCCTTGGAAACAATTGCCTTCAGTTTTTTAGAGGTTAGTGGTAATTCTTGAGGTCTCTGAGAGATACAAGGGCACATCTAAACTTTCTCATGTGTGGCTGCATGTTTGTTTAAAGACCAGTCTTTGCTATTCTCTTCAGTATTATTTTTTTAGCCTGAGACTGGCTCAATCTTCAGGTGTAGCTTTTCTGTGCTTCTTATAAATAAAATAAATTTTAAAAGAAAAAAAAAGGAAAAGGTCAGCCCATATTTAGTTTTGTTGGCATCTTTCTGAGCTGTTTAATGGACCACTGGTTTGTTTTATTTATCTGACAGGGTTTCTTCATATTGTTTCAGGTTATCAGCACTCTTGCAGATCATATTACAGCTTGTGCCTGGATTTGACCCTCGCTAGGGTTCACTTTAAATCAGATCCTTATCATTAATGCAGTGATAAATAGAGATGCTTTGGAAGCAGTATACAGATTATTTATTTAGTGCCTCTCTGTATCATGTTTTATACAACCAGGGATCAATGTCAGATCTTTATGGATATAGCTTAGGTTGCATTCAGTAACTACAAACTAAGCCCCTTTAAATAATGTTAACTTAATAGCTGACATTTTTATGAAATAAGTCTGCAGGGGGGGAAACGTAATATTGCTCTACAGTGAGGAAGATTTTGATAGTTTCATCCCAAACCCAAAGGGATGTTTTTAGTTTAACAACTGCCTCTGAAGTCCCCATTAAAAAAAAAATAAATAAAAAAAAAAAAAAGTGCTCTACCACAGGTGTGACCTGGGGTTATTGCTTTTGTAGTGATACTTTGTGAGGCTCTAAATAATTTTTCCCCCTGTAACTCTTGCTGGTCCTTTTATGTCATAACTGATTTTCTTTTTTGTCAGTGAAATTCAGGCTGAATTAAAATATACTTTCCTACTTTCAGTCACAGTGTTATAACTGCATACAATATTTCTCAAGGGTCATTTGTGCTCTGGAAAATGGCAGATTCATAGTCTGTGTGTTTCCTATTTTGGTTGCATTTCCACTAGTTTTTAAATCTCCTTCTACAGCAGATAACATGCAAGCTCTGAATGAAGAAAACAAGTTTTACCATTAGAATTTCTGTGCAACAAGCAAATTAAACTACAGCTAGGTTAATGAAATAATTTAAGCTTTTATATTGTTGAAGACCATTTTTAAAAAAAAGGCAATTTAATGGCACAGAAATAGAAGAGAGGTGCCTGCTCAAGAAGAGTTTTAACACAAATTTAAGTTTTAGCGAAAGTCAGATATTTAGATTTGAAGATATAATATAGGTAAAATTTGATTCAGGTTTGGATATAAATACCAAAATCTCAGGAATTATTTTGATGAAATTTTAGCCCATACAGTAACATTTCTAAGTATTCAAGTGCCTTCTTGAATGTTTTCTTCCTTTTCTTGGTATATTTTTTCCTACTTGGAAGTAAAATCTGCATGGATAGATTATTGGATTCAGGTAAAAATCACTCTTGAAAAAAATAAGAGCAAATATAAAAATTTTTCAGCACTGTGGAATGGTTTTGAGATATGCAACTGTTATGGTATGTATACTGGAATGTATTACATTCCCTCACATGAACTGTTACTGTAGAAATATCATCTATAAAGTATTAAGCATTTGAGGTCCAGCACATTCAAGAAGGTCAAGTATGGGGATTTTGTTTCCTTTTCTCTTTCTTCCACTTGTAACTGTCCTCCAAGCTGGGAATTGTACGGCTAAGATGGAGAGAAAACCAAAACTGAAGTAAAATTCAAGTCCTACAGGGGCTTGATTGATCTATAGGGCCTTCCATCATGCTATCTTTATCTTGGAAAGGATAAAGTGATACTTTTCAAATGGATCCCAGGAAGTGTAGGAATACATTACAATACAATTGTGAAATTGCTGAAACACATTTTTTATAAATGAAAAAAATTGCACCTGAAGTTGTGCTGATCCATTCAAATACTCAGGATTTAGCTGATATGCTCTATTCCTCGCAAATAAGAAAACTGCAGGTACATGATTGATATGAGGTGTTTAAAGAAAATTTAAGTAGAATGCATTCCTACTAAGCAAAGTATTAATTCATTTAGCTGGAAGCCATCCAAAAGAAGCAGCTGTCATCTCAGTTAAGTTTGTTCTCATTCTGTAAACTGCATTGTTGCATGTTTGTGGATGATCTCACTGGCTCACTTAACTGGATTCACAAAATATTACTGAAATTATTGCTTTATGCACATGTGAAATTTCCCAGTCTTATAAACGGGGGAGCCTGGGGGGTGGTTTGGTGGTTGGGGGCAGTTTTGGTTGGTTGGTGGTTTGAGGTATTTTCTTATAACTTCAGTTTCTGGAGGTCCTCTCTTGCTTCCTCCCATCTATACTGGCCACTCTAATAAAAAGTATTAATTAATTCACTAGTTTCATCTGGCTTACATCCTTCAATATTATGGTTGAAACAACACTGAAGCACTTATTTCTTGTCATTCATGGTTTAGATTATGTCATTTGTCTTCATAAATATCCACATAAGCTAAGAATTACTCCTGTGATTGATAATCCAAATTTCAAACAGTGTCTTGTATAAATGTCACTTCCAGGTCAGCATTAATAAAGCAGGTACCTAAGTGGAAGTATTCATGCCTGTCCCTGCTGCTGCCTTCAGTACATGCTCAAGAACTCCATGTATGAAGGGGCTTTAGATGGATATTTAACTGCATTATCTGTTCTTGTTGACGTGTTAATTGGCCTTAATGGATCCTGACAAACACTAAGTTAATGATAACTGAGTGCAACAGATGGATAATAATGGAGTCTAAAATCTGAAACCCAGGTTTTCTCAGTAAAGGCTGAATTTACTATACAGTCAGCTGTTTCTGTTAGAACTCATTTTTAGATGAAATGTTACTTTTTGTAAAACTGACTGCTCATTTCTCTACCATATTTTCTCCATTTGGGAGGTGAAAGGGTCCTAAGCCTTGCATGAGGCAAGGTATTTCAAAATGAAGGGGACGGTACAGGCAAGGATCTTGTGAGCATTTTGGTTTTGAGTATTTCTTGTGAACATTTGAGGAAAACGGGGTAAAGAACTTATTATGGTGTGTTAATTCAATTCTTGCACAGTGAAATGAGAGAGCATCCTTAAACTTTCTTCTTGCCAATCACCAGGAGCTGTGTGATACTGCTGCAATATTAAGTAGTGGGAGATACAATGCCACCATGCAGCATAGGCCTGTCTTTAAGATGAAAGATGTATTGATGGGCTTTAAATCCCACTTTAAAGAGGATGATGAATTTAAATCTGGATGCAAGGGGGAAGGGCAAGAACTTTCCTGAATGACAGTTACTGATATTCTCTCAGTGTTATTAGTGATTACTTTTACTCGCACATCCCTGTGAGAATGTTAATATCATTTGTTGGAACGGGAATACCAATAAATCCCAATTTAAAGGAAAATTTCTAAACAGGAAAATCCAGAAACACAAATGTTTTAATTCATATTGCATACACTGTGTAGCAAGTTGTTTACAGCACAGTGCTAAGTGCTGAAACACTTCACAAAATCATCTTCTAGGCTCTTATTATTTTGGGATTGAAATTAAGTGCCAAAACTTCATGTTTAAATAGAATTAGAGATTTGACAGTGATTGACAACAGCCAGGCAAATCCACATTATCCTACTTGCTGTCCTATAGCATTTCCATCAGACTGTATAAGACCTGAGCACTCAATGGCTGTTTGAGGAGCTTTAACTTTGTCCTGCAACTGTCTGTGTAAGGATCATGTGTCTTGCTAAACAAAATATGCCACCTTTTCAGATATACTTGTTGGATTACAGCTAGACACTCCATTCAGGTTCAATCAGCAGGAGGAGGAGAGGTTGGCACCATGAGCCCTGGAAGAAGTGGAAACGCTGCTGAAGGCAGAAACCAACTGATGTGGTCTGCAACCCACGAGTGGCTCCAGCTTGATTAAAGCCCTTGAATCTCTTCTCATTTCTGCTGGCATGGGTACTTACTTAAAATGTAAGTACCAAGTATAAAAGGTTGGTGCAGATTAAAGATAACAGAATACAGCATCTGTAGAGGATGTCTGTTGATAAGTCTGCAGAAATTTTAGAGCACTTATCCAGTGTGCTAAATTAAACCCAGTGTATTTCTGAGCCATTATCTTCTGTCTGACCAGAGGCTTCGGAAGTAGGTGAACGAAATGCACAAGCCCTCTTACAGCCTGACAGTGCCATAATCTCCATATGGAAAAAAGGAAAATCTTTCCTAAACCCTAAAAGCCAGTTAGATTCTACCTTGATGATTATCTGATGACCCAGATCTTAGATTCTCAGCTTACACCATATGAATTCCAAGCAGGTCTCTCAGCTTTAGGTACTCTTGGGCATACTTACAGCATGGTGTCTGGGGCTTTTCAGCACCTCTGATACATTTTCTGTTTCCTAGTCTCTAACGTGATCTCATCTGGAAATGGGATCTGCAAATTCATCTTCCCAAAGCAGCCAGAATGAGGTCCTGTGTGTGACATTCCTGTACAATTCACACGGACACAGTGCATTTGGCTGGTGCCAGCTGTGAGCACACTGATTTACAGTTTATCTCCTGCACTGGAAGGGTGGGTAAGAAATAGACTCCACCTTGGCAAATGCATTCCTAAGAGCAGCTACCTGGTCACTAGCCCACACAAGGGATCTTTAAGGTGATTGATTCTGAGCAGAACATTGCTGAAGTTTTGAGCCTTTTAATTCAGTGACCTTAAGAAATATTATGTAAGACAACAATCCTTCTTAAGTTTAGAAAAAAGAGTTGTAGGAATTTCCCCTTTTTTTCTATAGCTCTGACATTTTTAGGAATTTTTCTCTTTTTCTATACTTACTGCGGAAAGAAACCCTTGAAAATTAATAAACTTCCCTGTGGGGGTGTTTGTGTGTAGTTTTTTTTCCTCATTAAAGATTCCATGATTTATTTTTTTTTAATCAGTTTTCCTTAAAAAAAAATCAAAATTAAAACCTGCACTATAATGGGATTTTGCTACCTATTTGATGAAACCAAAGTTTTAAAAAAATGCTACTGATGAAATGAAACCTTTCAGTCTTGTGGATGTGTGCATGTGCATTCTGTGCTCAGTCACTCTCTGGATTTGCAGGGTAAACACATCCAAGTCTCTGTTCTGAATCAAGCAGGGTAATTATTCAAAGGTATTCCTCCCAATGTAGGTAATTATCTTGATAGTCCTCACTGGTTTGGAAGCTGTTTGCATCTGACTAGACTTCAGGGCATGCTGAAAGACTTTCCTTGATTAAAATCTTGTTTGGTCTGAAAAGACAAGAGTTTCCTGATTTTCCCTTGGGGAGGAAAATACATTTTATTAAGAAAAGTATTGACAATGCTGAAATTAATATCTCATTTTAAAGAATTAATACTTTCTGTTCCCAAGTGGCTGTTAATGAGAGGATTCACATTCTTGGTTCCACCAGACATTCACATATGTCACTGTGAAACAAGTTTGGACTGTGATATTTGGGGTCTCATTTCTGCCTTTCTTTCAATAGCATGGAAAACCAACCTGGAAACCAAGTAATTGTCTAAATTATTGATTTTACATTGATTCAATTTTTTTATATGAAGACTGTACTGTTTTATGTTTTCTATATTTTATATTCACATTGTTGTGGCAAGCTAGTGTTAGATTTTATCTCAAGGAACAGATCAAGTGCACACATAAAAGTTATATTTCTTGGAAAAAAAATACATATTTTTTAAAGCTGATTACTTTATCAGCTTTTCCCTTAATTCATTATCCCTTTAAATATTTTTCACATGCAGCTGTACTATGTATATGTACTTTATTTTACAAAGTAACCTGGGTTTATATTTTACATTTGTAATTCCTTTCAACTGTAATTTTTCCTTCATATTATCTTCTTTCATATCCTTTCAGTTTCCTTAAATGAGGCCACCTATGAAATTGCTGGCAGGTAGTGAGAAAATAAGTGTTTAATGAGTGAGGAAACTATTAGAGCAGTCAGGAAAGGGAAATTACAGCATATGTAATAGGACAATCATTACTTTTATAAAATTCAGTATTAAATTGTTAATGTCTCTTGACAGTTCTTTAGTAATTAAGATTTCATCTTGATTGTCTTTCTGTTAACATGAAATGATATGATAGTTAATATTGTTTAAATCACAATGTTAAGTGAATGAAAAATCATAGTGTAGAATCCTCTGGATAGTATTTGTTAGAGGCTTTAATGTTACACTCAATTTAGAAAAATGTTTTTTCATTAAATTGTGAATGCAGGTTTATAACATTTAAATTGTCTCTTGGTAATATTACATTTATAAAATATATATATGAAAGCACATTCATACACTTCCTGGCTTTTTAAAAATACATAAACTGTATAAATAAAAGCTAATTATGAAGTATGACTAAAAGCTAGACTTTTGGACTAATTTATAATCCAGGGAAACTTAGTATGTGTTAAAAATATTTGTAACAAATGTAATTGCTAAAAACGTATTTATGAGACAAGCAGACAGTTATTTTTCCATATTGTAGCTGAAGTAGCATTTCACAGTAGATATAATCTAGGTAAGAAACATCAAGGTAATAATCAGGCTAAGCAGGTGCTTACTCAGAGGATAAAGGATGTCATGGAAATCAGCCTCCCACAGAACCACAAGAGAAGGCTTTACAACCATTGGGTCTTGTCATAATGATGCATGACAGAAATACACAGCCCCCTGGCTAAAAAATAAAGCAGAAACTTTCCACCACCCAGAGAACTATGAAAGGCACATTAACAGAAGTAATAGTAAAATATGAAAAAGTAGCTAAAATAGAGAAAATTGATACAGTTAATTTAATAAAAAACACAGTCAAGAGCTTTTGACAAGCACACTATGCTTAAATTTAAACAATCACAGTTGGGACCTACTCTGTGCCTTTAGGAAGGTCACTCAGTGCTAAAATCCACTACAAATTCCTTCTGTGGTCCTAAGACCTAAAATCAGTTTCTTGATGTCTGTGGTTCAGTTCCTCAAACACAAAACAGAAGGAATAATACTTTTCTGTCTTGAAGGCTCACAAGGATGTCAACAAGGATGAACTTGTTCATTCCTTAGCTGGGACAACACTGCAATGACACAAGAACATCTGTTAGAGTATGAGTAAATAAATAAACAAATAAATAAATAACATATCGTTTAAGAAAGGGAGAAGAGTAGGTCCTCATCAGAAACTCTAATTCTGATATTTTGCATTTCATTGCATAACTTTTTCTCAAACACTCTGTTACCCAGCAGTGAACATATTCTCAGACACCAAGTGGAAAGCAATGAATGCTTACAATGTGGAAGGTACTTGTGTATGAAAATCAGTAGGGTTACTACCAGGAACATACTGACTTTCACTATCAACCATTTAAAATCATTTTGAAGGCATTTGGAAAGCATTTTAAAGAGCAGCTAGGCATCAATAAAATTTAATTAATTGGGTCTATGGATGCACATGTAAATTGAGTGCTAATTGTGCTAGCAATACTTTTCCATTAAAAATTAAACTCATGATTAGTAACTAAGAAAAAACCAAGCCAATGTTGTTCCATAAACAAATCTCATTTTCTTTAATTGTGCCCCTACTTTAGATAACAATCATAATTCTCCATTTGCATTGTTAAATATGAACATCTCCTCAGCATGGGAAAGACAGAACCATTGCCAGTTGTTTTAAGATATCACAGAAGTATCATTCAAAACTTCTGATGCAGTGTTCTTGTTTGAATTGCCTTATCTTCCTTTGAACAAGAATGGAAAGCACTTTTTCTCTTATTATCTGACAGACTACTTAATTAAGGAGAAAACTACATTTGTCAACCATATTTTTATAAAGAAAGATTTAATAGTAGTGTGAGGATTAGTGGGGTAATCTCAGACCTGTAGGTCTGAGAATACAGAGATGAGATTCAATATGAGGGTCAGTTCAGGATGCAGGTGTTTGTTCTTGCTCCTCCACAAACTGCTGTCTTAGCTGTGCTTTCAGAACAAATACAAATCTAGGGCAGGGAGGAATATGTGCTCAATCTTGGTAGAAAGTTCATGAATTTCAGGAATGAAAGCTAGGATTTAATGCTTGTCAAATAGAAATACATCTAAAAAGCTGGGCTGAGATTTCTGAAAGCAGATCCTCCTATTGTACTGTGCTGAAGTATCTTCACTGTTCTGGATTCAGTTCCTGGGCAGGCAGCTGGGAGTCAAGAACTGGAGACCCTAAATTTTATTGGTTAGATCCTCAGAATGATTTAAGCACTCATGCAGTTCCTGCACCAACAAAACGACTGTGTCACTTTGTTATCTCAATGTTGTAAAGGTATAAACACCTTAAAAACTGCCAAGGACTTGGGGATGAATTAGACATAAGTAGAGAGCCATGGTGGTATTGTGTTTGAATATCATATGGAGGACAGCACTTAAAAAAAATGTTAAAAAGACAGGAAAGCAAAAAGTATCTGAACCAATACAATCCAAGGATTCTGAATCCAAATCTTAACTTATCCTCTTATTCTTGCTTCCGCGGTAGAGCTTCACTTCACCTTTGGAAAAGCTATTTGTACTTTCCTTTGCCCTTTCAAATCAGCTTGTAACCACATATATTTCATATTAATTGTTAATTTGTGCACTTCATCGAGAGCTGGGCTTGTGGGTGGAGTGTAAGACGACACTGTTCTAAAAGGATTTGAAGCCCAAATTAATTAAACCAGGCAAAGCAATGTCTCACTAGAATCTAGGCAGATAACAGGGAGGTGTCTGTCATGTTCTATCTTTGCAGAGAAGAAGTCAAAAATATTTGAGTAGCAGTAAAAGGAGGCCTGAATAAAAGGCTTAGGAGTAACAGGACAGTATTTTCCACATAATGCAAAATCAATCAAAATATGAAGAGAGTATTTTATGGCACTTACATTGAGCTTTGAGATTCCTCATTGTCTGTTGGACTTGGGAACTGCATCTCTCTGAGTAACACCTTCATTTCTCAGGAGCATTTTTGACAATATTGAGCAGAATAACAGGAAAAATAAATTTTGAGAAATATCACGGTCTTCCTTCTCTGGTCTTGTGCACTTTCTTACCATTCATAACATACTGTGACAGCTGGGAAACAGGGTATTCTCTACTTCCATGCTAAACTAGGCAAGTCCTGTTCAAGTTCTTCATAGCCTCAGGCTGAAAAGTAAGAAAACTCTTTAAAAGTTAATTTTCAAAGGCCAAGAATTTATTTTCTCTCATAATTCCTGATTCTTGAAAAATCAGGGAAAAAAAGTATATCTGTGGAGGTAAAGCCTCAATGGCCTGAATCTCACTGTCTTAGAAGACAAGTGTGTGCTTAAATTACTGATTAACTTCTGTCACATCAAGTGAAACTCTTGCCACTTGTGTGAAATTTGGAATTTAGGGAGGTGAGTGCAAACATCCCACCAAATGACATTTGTACTCCATGGGTTTGTGGGTTTCTTCCCCTCCCAGATTAGCCATCCTCCCCTGAGGTACCCCACGCCCATTTGGTTGGAGTAACCCCTCCTTGGGTTCTCAGGTACTTGAGGTTCTATTTACTACCTCTAGCAGTTCCATAACTGCTTTTGTACTAACTCAGTATGAATTGGTTTGGTTTTCCCAGCTGGTATGTCCTATTCATCCCAACAATATCTTTAGACCAAAGTCAAGAAAATGAGTGCACAAAATAAGTGGAGTAAGTGGCCAAATCATGGTAATTTTGGCTTTTCCATGCACATTGTTTATAACTGCCATACCAATGTACTTCTCTGAAGCAGAGAGAACTATAAATTTGTTACTCCAGTAGATTTTATACTTTGAAACATGGCCAAAGTGCTTAAAGGTAGTATAATGATTCTATATTTCATAGAAAACAACTCCAGGAAATTTGTGCATCTGACTGTGAGAAGTGGCTTGTGCCCTTTCACTGGGGTTTGGAGAGCAGAACTTGGAAATTCCAGATGAGTTATTAGGAAACAGCACAGGAGGAGTGCCATGAATAAAGTGAGCTACTTGAAATCCTGGCGGTCAAGGCTGCACTGATCATTTGTCTGATCCCACAAATGTTTGTCCACATAAATATTTTCAGAGAACATAGATGTTCAAGTAAGGCTGAACTGGATCTCTGCCTTACCTGCTCAAGTAGAAGGAAAGCAAAGCATGTTCACTGCCTTGTACCTGAGCCAGAGAGCAGATCCTGCTCCTTTCCTACTACTCTGTCACTCTGTCACTCTGATTTAAAGCTGTGATCTGCCGTGGGCTGGACAGAGAGCTTAGGAGTAGCTTGGTTTTAGTTTTCTCCTTGCAAATCAGGAAAAGAAAGTGTCTTTTGGAAGGCAATAGTAACTGACTTTGTTAGTGCAGGAGGGGAGTTGAGAAGGTATTTTAGACCAGGCTGAAGAATACTGGGACCCTCTAAGGAATCCTGCTTGTAACTGCCCTCTCCTGCCATGTCAGATAAAGTTTGCAAACATGCTTTCAAGCAGCTTAAACCTCCTCCTAATCTTATAGAGAAATGGAACTATTTACTGTTGCTTATATCTACAGTGGTTTCTATCTCTTCTGTCTGTCAGGTGACCCAGATCCTAAACCTCTTTGTAAACTTCAATTAAATGTTTAGCCACAGATGGGGAAGCCTTGGTCAGTGCACCAACGTGCCTTGAATGGTAAATTGAGACGATAAAGAAAGTAGATGGAAATTTGCTGTTCAACCTCCATCTGATCTGATAAATTTTCACTCTTTTTCACTCGAGTTGTGTTTTTATGAGAGCTAACAGTTAAACATTCCAAACTGACGGCACAAATTTAAATCTCTTTTTTGTTAAAGCCTTGTATTCATTAGCTTTCAATCAGAATGGATTAAGAGGTGAGAAACAATTGTGCTAAATAGAAACAGAAAGATAAATACAGTTTCTGCTTTGGAGTTTGAAGTTTTGGAATATTTACTATCCCATGCTTATTTCCATCATATTAATAACTGCAAGTCTAGGGAAAAGAACTAAGAAATCTCAAATAGTAATTTTCCATTAGAAAAAGCTGTTTCCACAAACTTATTTCTTAGCATTATATTAATTTTATATACTTAAATATTAAAAAGACAAAATCTAAATATTGTATTTTGAGGTCCAGCTGCTGTATTTGTTCAAGCTGTCAAGCAAAGCCTCGCTTTGATAGCAGCTGGACATGCAGGAACCAGGGACAGCTCTTGCTGTCTAAATTTTTAGAAGGAAAGACCAGAGAAGAGTTGAAAATGCAGAACTCTCCTAGACAGCAAAGTGGTCAGATCCAAAACTTTACTTATTCTCAGGAATGTCTATTATATGAGGCTGATTCTAGTTTATTTTTGCCTATATCATTATCTTTATTTACTCTGTAATAGACAATATAAAAAGGCCCACAGTGAGAAATGCATTTTTTCCTCTTGGCTGTTAATTCACAAGCTGACCAAGATTCAACACTCCTGATCATTTCCTTGATAACTGCACATGTTGATAGTTGTTTGATGCTATTCTGTCAGTGGTATCCTGTGCTGGTCACTCCTCTCATGTGAGTTGTTTCTGAGCTCTGCATAGTATTGTGAATTTGGTAATGTTAAAAATAATTTCTCATTTTCCTCTCATTTTCCTCTGACCTAAAATGCATGTTACCTACAAAAGGAAATATCAGAGCTTTATGAAATCTACTAAGAGAAAAACAACAAGAAGGAAAAGTCTCTGGTGTTTGTTTTTCTCATGCTGCTTTGCTTGTGTCAGGTTTCAGGCCTTGAATGCCTTTTGGTTTGTCCATGTACTTTTTGTTTGTTAAACTTCATGTGCTTATCTAACTTCCTAATCTCCTGTGGGGGTTTGATAACCTTAGTGGTTTTTTCATGCTGCTTCTAGTGCCATGATTAATGGGATAGACCACTAAACTGGCCACCTCCAAAATTATGGAATGTGTTAATCAGATGGGCAGATGACCTCAGGGAGTGCAGTGACCCCTAGGATCAAAGGTCAGATTTTAACAATATGACAAATACAAGGATGTTGTCATTTCAAACTAAAAAAGGGTAAATAGATAAAGGGTAACTTGAGAGTGACATACTTATTTCTTGCAGGTTTTATGTATACAAATCGACTTTTGCCATTAAATAGCAAGTAATGTATCTTTGATGGCTTGCTATGCAAGGTCAGAGTTACAGGGGGAAGATTGTTGGTGAGGTACACGACACAAAGAACACAAGATTTGGTTTCAGTGTTAGTGTCTGATGTAAAACAACCTGTTATTTCTGTGCCTTCATTTTCCTCTCTATAAATATTACAGAATATGATCCTTGGTGAAGCTGTTCAAAAACCAAGCATCCAGGATGTTGCAGGAGGGCAATGCAGTGTTGCTATCAGTGCTGCTGCTGAGTAGCTGTTTCATATATTATCTGTTTAAGTGGAAACATGACACCATATGGTAGTTTAGTATGGAATTTTATTTTTCTCTCTTAATTGTTAAAGTGATCTCTGTGGATTTGTATTCAGTTTTCAGTCTGCTACAGCTGAGAAGAAAGACTTAATACAAATCTGTGCTTCCAATGCACTGAGTGGCCAGATAACACAACAGGCTTTGAAATTATTGAAGGCAGCTCTAAGTTATGCTGGCTGAATAAGCTGGGAACCTGTCAGAGCACTGTATGATTTTTTCCCAACAATGGCATGAAGTCTGCTCAGTACTTTCTAACCCAACTTTCTACTAGGCTTTGGAAATAATTAGTACAGAAATGCATTATGTCAAGGAGAATCATCTGTTCTCCTTTATGGCAGCTTTATAGCCTCAGCTTTACAAACCTGTTCAATGCAGGGCAGGGGTTTGAAGCTTGAGCCAGTGGAACAAGCAGATAGTGCAGGATCTTTAGTATGGTCTCTGTTCAGCAGGATTTGTAGTGGACAGTATAGTCCGGAGTATCTTGGTCCCATTATTTAACATTTTTTCTTATCTGCAGCCCTGAGTATTTCACAAATGGCACAAAAAGCAGTATGAAACCCCCTCATCTCTAAACAATCCAAGTATTGGAAGTGATTTATAAACTTTCATAATGGTACTGCTGTCCTAGCTGTCATGGTCCAAGGACATCACTAAGTCAAGTTTTGTGCTGGATCATAGTACCATTTGTTGTTATTAGCATATCAACTTAGATTTATGCTCAGCTCTCATATTCTTTCCAAGTCTGTTGCTTCTGTTTCAAACTTAAGAATCAGTCAAAAGCATCCCTGCTGATTCCCCACCTCTTATGTTGTTGACTGGTTCAATAAAAAATTTCTTCCCAGAAGCCCAGACTTGCCTTAGGAAATTCTGTCATGAATGCCCTGATGCTCTGCTACATGTTGGTTGTATTGACAGTAAAGGAGACAAAGCACTGAGGAATAACTCATAAACCATCAATTCACCTTTATTACTTAGAGAGGGCCCTAACTTGGTTGTGGCAGCGTGAGTGAGTAAAGAATGTAGCCCAGCACAGGACCTAAAAAGGCTAAATCAGACTGGAAAGGTAACTCTTTGATATTTTCAATTAATATTCAGCTTTAAGGGTAACCTCCACACTAAGGAAATATTTCATTAATAGCTCTTCAGATTACTTTTGGTTTGTAACTAATAATGGAAATGAGTTCTACTGAATAGGGTCAGTTAAGACTTGGAATTAAGTATTCTGTTCTGAGGGCATATGTATTTATGTTCTATGTTCACAAAAAAAATGTTTTATAACAATAATAAAAAAGAAAAGAAACCATTTTGCATGAAAACATGTTTTAACTGTATTTGTAACACTCAGTAAATAAATTACAGGTTTTATATCATTCAGAAAGAGCTGCGAGTGATTTATTCAGTTATTAACTTCACACGCTTGGAAGAATGAATTAAATACCAGTCCTTGTTGAAGGCTTTTGGATTATTCTGCCAGAATATACCACTTAAAAGTTTTGGCAGCTCAGCGTGTGTTGCGTGATGAGAAGGAAGGTTTTGTTGGAAGCTGAAGCAGATGAGTCTGTATCTTGACAGTTTACAGCATCTTATAAATTCCATAAAATGAAAATGAATTATGTATTATTGGGTTTACATAAGGTCACCAGATGAACTCTGACCCTTCTCTTTTCTCATTTGGCTCAATTATTAGATGAAATGACAGATCTGATCTCTTTTCAAATTGTATTAGAAGGGGCCTCTTTATTTTGCCCTCTAGCAGCAATTCTCTGACAGAACTAGGCAAGTGCATTAATTATGATTGATTTAGTGGGTCTATAAGGTGATTATTTCTCAAATTCTACTTCTGTGAGAAAACCTTTTGACCTCTCTCAGGCCACACAGCAAATGAAATCCATAAGAAGATTTAAGAGGGGACTGACCATCACTGCAGTTTCTTTCTGCTGTTTGAACTCAAAACACTTTGGGACACCCAAGCAAATCCAAAGGATTGAATTACCAGGACATACTGTGGTTAAAATGTTTAACAATTTGATATCTCTGTTTAAAGTAAATGGCATGAAATTGATCACAAGCGGGGAAAGTCCCCTTTTTGGAGGGGGGGAATGGCAAAAAGGATTTTTTGCTTTGTAAATTAGATATGAGAAAATGACCAAGATGCCTAGTATTGAGACTGATGGAGTGTGTTACATTGCAGTAAGAATAGAATTTCTGGCATGTTCTTCTAATAAAATGGTAAAATAATTTAATAAATCTATGTAGGAGTCTACTTTTTCTTGGAATGATGTGTATATTTATATGTGTATATAGATATGTTTATATACACATATACACCCATAGTAAAGAATACAGTTTAAAATCAAATCTGAGCTCAGAAAGGGAAACTGCACGCTGTACATTTGTTGCTAAGTCAGGATGATGTTTAGTTTATAGGCTAATAGAAAAGCCAGTTCTGTTTCCAGATAAACCTCTCTGGTTTTGGCAAGCACTCTCTGGGAGTAATGCACCACACAAGTGCAGTAATTCTGGATATGAGTTTGGTGTAACGATGCCTTTTATAGCTCTGCTCTTATTATCCAGTCAGAGGATATGTGCACCAGGATAAGTTTCTTGGGGCAGAGCTGGCTGCCCTCAACACCAGCTCAGAGCAGCATCCTCTCTGCCTTGTCCATTGCACCCGATTAATCTTTTGCTGAGTTGTAGTTTCTGATAACTGGTCTCCAGAAACAGAGTTGTAGAGGAATAGAAATAAGGTTAAATAAACTTATCCTTGTTAGCCCAGATTTCTCTCTCTATTACTGGAAGAGTGAATGTCTTGGAAATGTGAGATAAAAGCTTTTTTTTTTTTTTTTTTTTTTGAAAACCAGATATTTCTAAGGTGGCAATTATGACTAGTAATCCAGTTAATGCTCAGCAGCTGAATCAAATCTGTATTTTTTTGAGCATATCTGTTATAATATATTAATTAGGGGTCATTTCAATTTATTAGGCAGCTTTCTTTCATATACTTTGTGGAAATGGATACTATTGTTCAAGTAGATCTTTCAGGAACTCCTGAACAAATTCTAAAAATCCAGCTAATCAAGATGAGGTTTTGACAGTAGATTTTAACTTTCTAAATGTAAAACTAAACAAGCAAAAAACTCTCATCAAAACAGAATAAGAATTACAGACAGATTTCAGTACTCCACAGGTAAGGAAACTTGAACTGCAACTTAGCACACCAGTGTAAAATGATTTAGTTCTAATTAGTTTCATGAAGCAGAGGATGAACAGAAAATGTCTGAATTTTTTTTGTGTGTGTGAAATAATTTAGAAATTGCTCTAGGATGCAGAAGGATGTTCACATTTCTACTCTGCTTTAGATAGGGTCATCAGAGATGGGAATCTCTGCTTTGAATCAGGCAGAAAAAGAACATGACCTGGCTCTTGTGATTCAGGAAGCATCCCTGCTGTTTGGTACATGCATTTGTGCACATGCAATAAAAATGGGAACCAGGAAACAATTGTTTTTCTATGGAGCTGTTCAAAGCAGCATGTGTGAAACTTGGACACCAGTCACAAGCAGTGTTGGTTGTCCTCTAGTCAGGTCTGACAGTGGCACCATTTCAGGGAAACAAAAAGCTTGGGCTGTTTTCAGCTACCCTGGACCGTGTTACCCCAGGTTGTGGCCTTGCTTCTGTAGTAGCTCTCTCCTCATAAAACTGTTGCTGCTGATCAGCACTTATCTTTCAAGTCCCTTTATCAGTAGAAAATGGCACATGGTGCCTCACCAGAGATCGTGGATATTTCACTTTAGTAGCATAAATGAGAACACTGTCAACAACTTCATTAGCATCCTTTGCAGTGGGCACAAAATATTTGAACAGTAAAGTGCCTGTTGAACATTTATTGCTCAGTTTTCTGGGGAATTCCTTACTGTCTGAATTAATCTCCTCAGCCATTCAAATTCTGGTGCTGGAGCATGTGCAGAAGCAAGAAAAGCACAGCAGTTGTCTTCGTGTTATGTATCAGCTGTTCTTCCAGATCTCTGCAGGAGATCTTAGCACAAATCCTGTCACAGTGAATGGTTTGGCTGCTTTATCACTGTGCTCTGCCAGTAACCCTGGTAGAGGCGTAACACCTGCATTAGTCAATGCTGTGCCTCTGCTCCTTTTTAACCATACTCCTTGTATTGAACTTATTATGCTTATTACTTCACTTGCTCTCAGAGGTTTGCTGGCATAGGCAGTCCTGCTCTGATGAAGTATTTCTGAGGTTAAGATTTTTTTTTTCTTGTATTAAAAATTAGACAAAAGTCCTAATGTCCATTTGTTGACACCAGAAAAGTAAATAATGTCCAGTGAAAACAAACTAACTGAAGTCATGCTAATGAAATAAATTACCTTAATGTGGGCTGTTATTCAAAGGGCTTCCTTAGAGCTGCCTTGTGTGTCCTAGCATTGTGTGGGAAGCTATAGCAGCATCTTAGACCTTAATAAAGAGGTTCATTCTCATAACTGATAATTCAGACACTCAGTGTAAGCATTAGAATCTTTCAAAAGACCCCTTCTTACTGTAGCAGAATACAAATAAACCCTTCCCCAGCTCCGTTGCCCTTCTCTGGACATGCCCATTGAGACATAAAACAAAGGAGATAGAAAAATGGGGAAGTTTGCTCCCACTTTGTAGGCAATACATGTATACCCATTGTGAAATTCAGTGATGTTTCCAGGCATGACATATTATTGTTTTCTGTAGGATTCTTAGAGGTTACTTATGCTGGGCTTGCCACATTTGTAACTTAGTAATTTTTTCTTTTATAGCTGGAAACTTTTAGAAAGCACACAGACTTTACCAGTGTTTTCCCCAAGGAGGTGGAGGAAGCCTTTTTCCAGACACGTTTATATTAATAACGTAGTATGTTTGATTCCTTTCCTGACAGGTGTTGCTGCTATGTTTGCTAGGTATTACAGATACTATATGTTATGATGTTCTAAAAATATCTAGCTAGTAATAATAGACTTTGCAGCTCAGGAGACCAGTGGTAGCTTCATATGCCCCGTCCTGTATGTAACCTGCCATTGGTGTGGTGCTGCTCTGTCTAAGGGTAAAGTCCTGCAGGGATGCTTAACCTTTGAAATGCCCCATCCTGCATGCCCCATCCTGCTTGGCAAAATTGTACATGTTCAGTCTAGTAGCAAAAGTCACCTTTTTCCTTTATACTTGTCCTTCTGTACTTCAATGGACACCGATGTTTGATGTGTCAGTGGAAGGGTACTAACGTGTGCAGTATGAAGTTGTCCAGGTAGAAATTCTCAAGAATCATTTGTATGGATTCTGCATAGCTCGGTATTCATTTTGATCTTACCATTCTGATAAATCAGCTTAGATTTCTTTACAAGGAATAGATATTAATAATTCCAGTGTCTGATTATGCCAGACTCGGCCCCTAAAAGCCTTGGCTTTACAGTTTATTACTCCCTTGCAAGTAGTAATGTTAGTTATGATAATGAAGGTTGTTTGTTTGTGAACAACGAGATCTTGGACCTGAGCTGAGACCATTGTTCTCAATCTATCTAAGAGCTGCAGCAAATTAAAAGTGATGTTCAAAGGTTACATTTTAATCTCTAAGTTCTTTGTGCCTTGTTTAGAGATAACTTTCTGCTCAGAAGGCTCTCCTCACTTGGCTTGAATCTGAAAAGAAAATGTATTACATTTTAATACTGACACAAACAAATGAGTTGGTTTTAGATTCTGTCATCCACAAACTGCTATGTTTATAATACCACGAGTATATTAATGGACAGATTTAATGATATATATATTATTTCTGTCAGGATCCTCTAAATTACTTTTGCTACCACAAGACACAAAATGATGATGTATTTCAGTGAACAAAGGAAGGTAGGTTACATTTCTAGTGCCCATAAATTCTTTGTTTTAAAAACATCAAGGCCCTTGATACAGTACAGTGCTTTTCGAGAGACTTGCTAGTAAAAATTAACCAGTGGGGTGGAAGAAGGTTTCCTGATGTACCTTCCTGTATCACATTTCCCCAGCCCATTTTCTCCCATTCTAGAGGTGGCATTGACTGACTCCTGCTCCATTGCAGTTTCTCAGTTTTGGTAGATGCTGGCACAGCTAATGTGCTGCAATGAAAACCATGCTGAGCTCTGGAACATAAGTATGTTTGGGGCCAGAATCATTTTACCATAATCTTGGAAAGCTTGTCATGCCACATTATTTCTTTTTATTTCTTTTTAATGTACTCCTCTTCTTAAAATGCCTTTTAAGAAAGCTTGTGCTTTGCAGTTAATTTATTCCCATATTTAGCTCTGATAGTTGGCTACTGTCCTCCTGCTACTGTTTTGGGTTTTGTTTCTCTTGTAAGGGGTTTGAGGAATGGGGGATTGAGGGTATCAGAAATATACTTACTTCCTTGTTTCTTCCTCCATTCTTGTCATGAACAAGATTCAAATCTTCTCTCTATAGTAGAAATCTCTCCTTTGTGAACCAACATTAAGTAGATGGAAGTAATACAGCCAGTTTATTTAGATGAAGATCAACCCAAATCTTTCCTCTTTCTATTTTGAGCTCTGCATCAAGTTGGGAAATCTTACACTCTAGTTTTTCAGTACTTTTTAATTATTCGCATCAGCATTTTCTAATCTAGCCTAAGAGTTTGGTGGAGAAGAAAAGGCTATCAGATGACCTGTGTTACTTTTTTATTTATTTGGTACTTGTTTTGGTTGAACTTTAAGGTTTGGCATAATTATTTACTTTTGATTGTGATATGAATAAGTATGTGTTGCCATGATATGTTTTCAATTTACTGCAAAGACAAGTAGAATTTAGTTTAGCATTCTGTTTGTGAGTTGTTAATCTAAGTAAATAAAATTCCCAATAGTAAATAACAGTTAGTTGAGTATCACAGACTGTGTGCAAATGGAATAAATTTGTCAAAGTGTTTTAAAAATCTAAATAATCAGAGAACGGGTAAAAGCAGCAAAATAAATTACAGGTGGAGGGAAGAGTTGTGTGTACTAAATTGTTTCTTGCAAGCTGTTTGCTTATGTTTTCTTTAATAGAACCCAGTATTTCAGACCAGATGCCATTCTTCACAAAATGACTTAGATATGAGAAATATTGCTTGGATTTAAGTTGTACAATGAAGTGACAATTGCAATTGACTAGGTGATTAAAAAGAAAAAAAGGAAATCTTTGCATATAAACAAACAAGATAATGCAACTGTTTAACTGAAAGGGTGTTGAACTATTCCCACATTGTTGACTGACTCTAGAGAATAATTTGTCTCACAGGCTCAGTAGTCTCACATGGATCTTCTTTACTCTGTCCTGCAACATTTTCCCTGTTTAGAAGTGGTAGGGATCTTAATAAAAGAGTAGAAACGCCACTCTTGTAATTGTAATATAATTGTAATCATTGTGATATAATGTAAAAGGAGATTTGATAAAAAGAATCCGGGCAGGGTTTATATTCAGTAAAGAAATACAAATCCAGAGAAGGAGTCTGAGAAGGGGGAGGAGGGGAGTAGGAAAAGGGAAAAAAAAAAAAAAGCCACACCACAGATGCTCAAGTGTTCATTACCCAAATCCTTGCAGGAAGCAGTTGAATAGAATTACCTACAAAGAGAATGTGGCATTTTAACATTATACAATCATGTTCCTCATGGCAGGTGACATCTATCTCCTTGATGGAGACTGTATCTCAAAAATACATTCACTGAGCTGTCTATAAATTCAAATAAACCCTGCAATTTAATTTTCAACATATCCATATGTTTGAGAATCAAGCTTTCAGCAGTTGAGTACAGTTTGTGTTGATACTACTGTATCCAGTGAATAAGGAGGAAAGAATGCAGTGCCACTGCAGCTATAGCCGGGTTTAGCAGGGGTCTGCAGGGAGAAAGGATTCATCCCAGTGTTCTGGGTCTAATTCAAGTTCCAGTCAATAGAATTTCCAAGAAGTTCATCCTTTCTTGTTTGGTCAAACGCAACCTTTTTCATGGTTTAGAGGAACTATGCCATTACTTAGTTAGAAAGAACCAAATGTGTCATTGTGCACCATGGAAATGCAGCCACGAATCTTTTAAGGTAAAATAAAACCCTTAATTCTTTAAGAAAAATAATACAGTAGAATGAGCATTCATTGAACTTCTTAAGTATAGATTTTTAGAATATCTGATAAATTATATTGTTTGTAAGAAAAAGAACACCTGAGGCAGCTTCTCTATCAAAAGGAAAAATGTTCTTGTTATTTTTTGGGTTTCAAATAAGTCTCCTTTTTTTGTGTGTGTCTGATTTTATTTTCACTAATGAAAAATGTTGTCTGACGAGCTGAAGAAACAGCTTGAAATAATGAACAAACAAGTGGGGACTTTAACTGAATACTTATTTTCTCATCTAAAATGTGATAGATACTGTAGGTTGAGAACTGTACTCATACAGTGGTAGGGTCTTTTCACAGTCAGTAGGATCCATGGGTTGGGATCAGTCAGAAAATTCCTAGTAGCCAAAAACATTCAAAGCTGCTTCCGTCAGAAATCACCAGCAGATCTCCAGAAGGCTGACTGGAGCTTCAGTGCTCAGCGATTTCATTGCAAGTTTTTGGCACAGCCCCTGGCTCTGTAATGGTGATATGAAATTTTGGGTAAGAGCACACCAAGCCAAAAGCTCTTAGCTCGGCTCTTAGGCCTGACACCACAAACCTCAAAGGGGAAGGCCAAACTCCCCATTTGTCCTGCCTGGGTGCAGGGAGGGTGTGTGAGCCCCAGTGAGCTCTTCTCCTGCACTGCCCCAGACAGGACAGCATGGCAGGAAAGCTGCACAAACATCCTCCCTCTGCTGAGCTGGCCTGGCCTCACCAGGTCTGACACTCTGGAGATGGCAGATTCCAGTAAACTCCACACTTAGGGCTTCACCTGAGACAAACAGTTGCAAAAGTTTTTGGGTTTTTTTGATATATTTGGCTTTTATAGGGCTGGCAAAGTATTGTCTCGTGTTTTGTCACTGGCCTGTGAGGTTGCTGTCTTCATTTGCATTCTTCAACCTTTTCAAGGCCAGTCAGGATGTGTCAGACTTCAAGAACAATGAATATTTGGATAAGATGGAGTGAATTTGGCTACTAAAATGAGTAAAAGCCAGTACTGGGGTTCTCCAGGATCATCTCTTTTCATCAGGGAGAACACGATGATCTCCCATTAGACCATTAGTGATTTGGTATTTGAGAGACAAGAAGACAATAATTTTTCGAGTCTTGGATCAAATAATACTATTTCTGTACTTCAGAAAAAAACTTTCTGGGCTGCTCCAAGTTTCCAAAAGTTTATTACTTGTAGCTATAATGATTACAACATTCAATAAAATTTCCCTGCCAGGTATAGGCCTAATAACTTTTTTTGTGCGTGGAAGAGAATTTGGTTGAATATTTTGGCATATTAAGAAATTAAATACATACAGCTAGGTAATAAATAATGAAAATATATATTTTGGTGACCTGATGTTAAGACACAAGTTTTCATGTCATCTTCATCCTCTCATTGTGAGGCCTGCAGATTTGAACCCTGGCCACTGATATTTTTTAAGATAATAGAACTATGTTGACTTATCCTGCCAAACATATGCTCAATGAATTAGTGGAAGTTTCTGCATAATGTTTCAGAAAACATTTCACTGATGTTAGATAACAGCATTTTGTTGTGGAACAACTATATGGGATACTTCAAATTATCCACATCTAATACAGAGCCTTTCCTTAAAAAAAAAAAAAAAAGAAAGAAAGAAAGAAAAAGGGGTGCTAAGTTATTTTAGAAGAAATTAATTAACTGCAGTCCTTGAAAACATTCCTGTAGTTGCAGCTACATTCTAATCAGCTGCAGTTTGCTGATAGTTCAATTTTCAACACCCGGGATCATACGTATGTATAAGAATTTTCTGAAGTCTTCTGTTATTTTTGCTTGTTCTTTTTCTCTTTTAAAAAATATTTTAACTAAAAAACATGGGAGCAAACATTTAAAAAAATGCAGTGGTGGAGCTTTGAAAATTTATTGCACAGCTGGGGGCACTTAAAGAACTTAATTAACAAGCTCCAGCCTTAACATTCTCTCTCTTTAAGGGGAAAAAAATCAGTTAAGGTTTGTCCAATTAAATTTTAGAAGAGTTTGTTGATAAAAAAAAAGCTGTGATTGTGAGCTTACAGTTTAAAAAGAGAAGCTCCAGAATAATGAAAACTTGCAAGCTGATTAATTCAGGGAAATGCTGC
This sequence comes from Hylia prasina, assembly GCA_013397195.1. NCBI lineage: Eukaryota > Metazoa > Chordata > Aves > Passeriformes > Sylviidae > Hylia > Hylia prasina. The sequence goes on from VYXD01016253.1 coordinate 1,095,675, forward strand.
TCTGTGCATAGTTTCCACAAACTCATAAGCACTTGGGCATTTTTAGCCCAAATTTAATTATAGCCTTTGATAATCAGGCTTCGCTCAAAAGAAATCCCCTTCTTCCCATAATACTTGGTGATGTAATGCTCTATTATAACTCAGAACTCTTCCCCCAGCACCAAAAACAAGCCGTCTTCATGTCAATAGGAAAAAAAAGGTGACCTCTCCTCTTGGAGTTTTACATTTCATGTTCTGCAAACTGATATAGATCATCCAAGGCTGCGTTGGTTTGGAGTTCTTTTTGTTGTGTTGTGGGTTTTTTGGTTTTGGGTTTTTTAATTCGCTACTGACTGAAAACAGCTAATAAAGGCTCAGTTCAAAGCTGTCTATTTCTTAGTGGGGGGGAAAGATGTTATTCTGACATCATTGCTCTGAATGAGCAGCCTGTGGTTCATACAGTATACGCTCCCTTGGAATGACAAATTTTCTGCCTTTTTCTTGGGGGGAATGTTCAGGCAAAAGGAAAAAATGCATAAGAGAAGCAAAGAAAATTCATTTGTATAAGCTGGCCCCCCTACTGTGGAATTTTCAATTATATATATCTAATTATGGCTGTCAGTTGATGAATTGAGAAAAGACATTTTTTGTCCCCCCTCCTTTTTTTGTCTCTTCGTCATCTCTTCTGTTAGAATGATTATAGCACACTTACACAACTAATTGCCTTACTGCTTATTAGTGATACAATTATGCAGGCCAGACTCCTTGTGTGAACAACCATCTGCAGAGAAAAAAAAAGTGACACTATTCAAAACTATCCATAATTTAACCAATGTTATTCCAATGCACTGAGCTCAGACAATTGTTGGGCCTTCATATTTCATACCCACCCTGGAAAAAGAGGGTTGTGGGATTTTTTTCTTTTTTCCTCTCTTTCTCTCTTTTTCTCTGTGCACTGATTCACCTCTTTAGACTCACTGTGAATTGGAAAGAAAGAAAGAGAAAAAAAGTGCTTCATATGTCAACAAAAAGGAGGGAAGTGAAGCATGGCTAATGCCCATTCCTCCTGTGGGCAATTTTTCTTCAAATTTTAAACTAATAGGCATTTTTTTCTGCTTTAGAAACAGTTGAGAAAGTGCAGATGTCCTGACCACAGAAATCTGTGTATGTACGTTTGTTGGCTTTTAAATGGTGTTAAAGCAATGGATGTACAACGCAGGGCAGAGTAGAAAGTTTGCAGTGCATGTAATTGGTTCTTAGGAGAACGTGCAAGGAATGTCTCTGTCACAGCTCCTGGAGTGCTAGGTGCTGGAGACCAAACCAGGTGAAGATGCAGGAGTCAAAATACAGCTTTGTGCGTTGCTGATTAAACTAATTTGGAATATTTAAATGTCTAAAAGATCCAAATTTTCAGTTGTAGCTTAGAGATAATGTCAAAATGGCTTCCCCAGCAGCGAGGCAGAGAAGAGCTTTATTTCTGTCATTTACCTTAGTTCCTCTGTATGGTTATATTTGTCAAGTCTCTGAAATGTCAGTCCACCATTACTGCATGTTCAGAATAAATAGGTAGAAATAAGCTGTTGTGAAACCAGATTTTTTTTTTTTTTAAAGTATTAAGCTACAGAAGCAGACACAGGAAGAAAGAGCAAAACTTTGGTGTTGGTGCCTCTCAGTGTCTGTTGCAGAAGGCTTGTAATTCTTTTGGCTTACCAGAATGTATCTAAGGATAAAATAGGGAAGAATACAGACATTTACAATCTCTCTTGGAGGTACAGCTACAATTGCCTTGGACATGCAGTTAAAAATGCACAGTTCTTATATTTCCAGGCTTTAAAAATATCGGTGACCATGTCAAGGAGAAGCCATTAGATATCTTGGAAGAGGAAATTGCCATTGCTTCCTCATTCTTCCCACTCTGTCTAGTGTTGTTTGACTGTCATCTGCACTGCAAATACAGACTGAAGTGTACAGACTGAATGTTTCTGCTTTTGCTTGTATTTCTAGAACTTTTGGGCTCTTTAAGTGAGTGTTCTGATATAAGCCTGGATTTGGACCACTGGATCTTGAAGACTTAGTGTTTTGAAATTTAGTTGTTCATCCTGATTCATTCAAACTCTATTGTCATTTATCTGTAACAATTTTAATGCAGTGCCCTGTTATTGTGAGCATGCTTATTAGAACAAGAATGAGCTCTATTTGTCTTCAAATAGGAATCCTGCTGGTTTGTTCATGGAGTCTCTGAGGGGTCTCCTTTAATCCCAGTGATTTAAATGCATGTTCAAAATTGAGAACTCCAAATTCCTTCAAAATGGTGTACTTCTGATGTCCAATTTATATGGCAGGGGAGTTAAAAATACAGTTTCTCATGATTCTAGTCCTGAACTTCTCAACCTTGAGACCTGTCAGCTATGACAGAAAGGAAGAAAAGCACTGCCTTGCCAGTTCATGTTTTACTTGTGCCTCAATGTCATGGAATGGACCCTTTCTACTTCCAAATTTATTTTTTTTTTTCCCAGGGGATGCAACTAAGCAGTGAGTCTGCAGTTTGGTGGTGGTGATCCCAGCAGTTATGAGATGTGTCTTGGGAGTAGAATAAGGTATCAGGTATTTTCGGTGCTCGCTAGAGAGAAAAACTGACAATCTAATTATGCAGATTTAAAAAAAAAAAAATACTCCCAATCAGCATGGCATGATGAAATGTCTGGAAATAATCTGGACAATCACATACCTGAACACTGGAGATCCCAAAAGACAGATGAAGACTTTCTGATGTTACAGCCTATTTCATAGTTCCTGGAACCTTCCCCGGGATGTTACAGGGGTTGTGGCAATAAAAACTGCATTGCACAACAAGGAGAACAAAAACTCTGGTAGTGTTTAAAATTGTATCTGCATGCATGCATGCAAGGCAGCTGAAGTATGCAGAGACAGCTTTAATGCGGGTGTATCTCACACTGTGTGTGCCCTACTTAGCATGCCTCAGAGTTTTTTGGATAATTTCCTGTGTGCCTGTCTAGACTGTCTTGAAGCAACCTAAGTGAAGTATAAGATGTAACTTAGCATAAGCTTATTTATCTGCCAAAAGCACACTCTACAAGTAGATTATTTTCTCTTCACTGGTTTTATCTGTCTCCTTTGCCCACTCCTAAAAAAATTCAAAGCATGCACAGGCTTAAAAACCAGAAAATGGTTCCACAAAGAGGTTGGAGATGTGACAATGGCTGAAGGATGGTTATTTAAACACTATTCTTTCCCCCTTTTAAGCTTATTCAGTATCTGTGCTCCTAAAATATTTATTGAATGCAATTCTTAGACACTGTCAGGAAGAATTATCTGTAGGAACCTTTCCATTTGCAAGAATTCTAATAGCAAGCAAACAAAAATCCAAGAATGAGAGGAAAGAAGCATAAAGTTACATAAATGCCAGGTACCTTTTCAGGCAGCTCAAGTTTTTCCAGACAAATTGTTTATGTATTTTAGGAACCATCTAGAAAAGTGGATAGAGCACACTGATGGTGTGGAAAATCATCATGGTTGGGATCAGGGTTGTTTGGTTTGGTTTTTCATTTCGGATGTGATGTTTCTAAAATTTTGATGAATACCTCTGATCACCAAGCTGTTGAGTCAGTGAGACGTCGTACTTTCTGACAATTTTTTCATGGTAAATGACAGCAGGTATTAGTTTTGTTTCTCATTGAAAAGCAGCATAATTCGAAGTCTTAATTTTTTATGAAACAGATGCCTTGTCCCCCACTGAGCCCTGCTGTTAAGGAGGAGTTCTTCTTTCATGAGTTCCATTATCATCCAAATGCCTCTTTTTGGGTCTCACTAATTTCTGATATACCCAAATGGTTTTGTGTTGTGAAGAACTCCAGTGGATATGCACAAAATTAATAAACTCCCTTAAGCTGTTACTGAAATTCATATGATTTTGACATGTTTTAGAAGTTGTTGGGGTATTTCCTTTGTAACCCACTTCAGTGTATAGAAACTTTCACAGGAAACATTGCATTGTAAGGGATATCCATTCTCTTCAGCTTCAGCTAGAACACAGAGGAATAATCACAAGCTGATATTTTGCATTCCAATTTCTCCAACTCTGTAGATAAAAATCTAATTATCTATAAACCATATCTCACAGTCCTTCTAGCTCCTAGTGTAGCACTCGAAGCCAGCCCCACAAAGGCACAGAAATTTCCTGTCTGCTGTTTTAACTTTGCTCCATGGATTTTGTGCCTCTCCCTTGGCACTCCATGCACTCCGGATGTTCAGTTGCATCCAGGGGAAACACGGATGGCTCTGCAGGGTTTTCTTCCCCCCAGTTTCTGTGTGATGTTTGTGGGGATGGATACTCAGGCTGGGAGCAGGGAAGTCTGTTTTGCCATTTTAAATATGGAAACCTGTTGCCAGGGTTTATGGTCTGGTGACACAATATATTAGAATAATTCACATGTAGAATATAAATATACTTGGCATTGTACAAGAGAAGAAAAAAAAAAAAGGTGTTTTGAGATAAACTGCTGAGCCAAACCAAAAACTCCATCTCTTTTTACTGAAAAGCACTAATATTACAGAAAATGTGACAGCCTCAAGTTTCCCCTGGTGAGAGAACTTTTAGGTGCTTGTTTAGTTTTATGGAAGTTATTCTAAAACAATGCCAAATATGCACTTATATTCTGAGCTGAATTTTCCTATGTCCCTGCATTACATCTTAAGAGCATTTTTATGAGAACATTTTTTTTATTATTTTTTTCTTCTCTCTGCTTTGAAGATGATAAAGCAAATACATGATACAAAATTATTAAAAAGTTGGGGTTTTTTTACCAAAGATGAGAAACTTTCTGCAGAATTTTTATGCAAGAATTGCTTAACAATCTTTCTGATAAATAATGTCAAAGTGGCTTGTGGTAAAGTAGCTGTGGACTGAATGTTAGGATTTGGCCAATAAAATTCCAGGCATGAGTCTGCTAACTGAGGAATTGAGGCTTTCACTTCAGCAATCTTTTTGGTTTGAGAGTTTTTTGTAAAAAGTTAAAAGGAAAACTAAAAAATGGTTAACATTGCCATGAATCTACCCTCTGTGTTTAAGCAGGAGTCTGAACCTTAGAGCAGAGGCTCAGAAAGTTGATGGTTTTAAATTTGCCCAAAGAAACAAACTTGTTACCTGCAATTTTTTAAATATATTTCAATATCTAACAAATCTTTTACTTTATAAGTATAAAACACCTCTTACAGAAGCTTTATTATGGTATTATTTATAAATATTCTTCTTGTTAAAACAACATAATCTAGGACTAGACGAAATCAAACGTCACATATTTACACGTACTAACCAGTGTTAACGGACTTAAATGGGGATGCATTTGGCCTGTAATTTTTTCTAGTGCTGTAGTAATTCCACAAAAACCTCTGGAACATGACATTCAAAACTAAGTTACATTAAAATGATATTATATTTGCCATAAGAGTTGCAACAATTTAACCCTTTGAAACAAGCGGTATAAGAGTATGAGGATAAACATATTCCAGGACTACTTGGAGTGATACAGTGCCTAAATTAATGCAGACATTTCTGATGTCTAGGTTTTTAGGAGCTTACAAAAGTGTAGCAGTATCCATTGGCTGAATATTCATTTAAACTGAAGTTAAATGATTACCTGTAATTTATGTATTTTTTTTTCTTATCATAAAGGTGAACGGCTGAAGCAATTCTAGCTGTTGACATGACAGGTTTGTCATCACCTCTTCAAAGATGCCACAGTTACTTTTGGTAAGTCAGACATTGCTCTTCTTTTTCTGGTTTCTCATTTTTGTATTGACCAGATCTTATCTGGGCACTGACATGATTGCTCCAGCACAGGGTCATGCACCATCACCAGTATTAAAGTGGTGGTGGGGGGAATTAAATCATGACAAGTGAAACAACTTGCTTTGGTTGAGAAATCACTTAGCCTGTCATCATTTTACACAACTAAAAACAGTGCTGGCCATAATCTGCTGCCTTTCAAGTTGGAAAAAATACATTACTTATGCAGAGAATGTTTCTAATGTAACAAAGAGAAGGAATAAAAATGCCTTACAACAGTTTTATTAAAAACAAATTCCCACAGTAAATACATATACACTCTAGTACCATGGTGAAACAGCCAAAGACATCACTGTTAAGTGCTATGGGAAGTACTTATAAATTACTTGAAATAAAAAACATTGTTGCCTGGACATCAGGGTTGAAATGCTGCAGTTTGTAATAAATTAACACAGAACTTCACTTCCCCTCCTCTAACAAAGCAGCCATTTGTCTGAATAACCCACATTCAGCTGTGAGTTATATTTTCACAACTGCAACTGCATTCATTTGCAAATCATTCTCCAGTTTTAATGCCGAAGTTTTAAATACCTTAAGAACTAATAAATAAAGCAAAGTAGAGCAAACAGTTGGCTTGCAGCCTAAAAAGTGGCCTAATTTCTGGGGGGTTTTCTTTCTTCTTTTTCCTCTTTCACAGTAATTTTGTACATGTCTGACATTTCTTTAAGCTGTGTTTTGTTTTTAGTCTGAATGTTTTTTCACAATATTTAAATTTAGTGAGAACATTTCATATTAGCAGCAAAAATAAAGACTATAGTTATTCAGGTTTGAATATTAACAAGCTTGTAGGGATTTCATTCCTTGTCTAGTTTTAAATAATCTTTGAGTTACCTTGAGATTTTTCTGTTGTAAATCACTTTTATCTCTTGAAAACAGTTTTCTATTTGTATTGATTCTGAGCTTTATGCAGAAGTTTTACTCTAGAGTACGAGTTTCTCATTTTCCCAGATTAATTTTAAATATAAATCAGAGAGCTCTTCCACTATAAGGGAATCTGCTTTCGGTACTTATTGGGTAAAAATAAAATGCAATACTTCATGGATATTTAAGTAAACTCTTCAAAGTAGTGTGATAGAAGCGTTTATTTACAAAAGTTGTGTTCTGAGGGTATTTTCTGGCATTATTGAAGGCTGGTTTCTATAGATAGAATCTTAGGCTTTGTTCCACTTATTCGTTTTGTTTTGAATAAATTGCTGTGGGCATGTCTGAAAGGGTTGGTAGTCATTTTCAGGAAGTGAAATTTAGGGAACAAAGTTCTTTGCAGGGACTACTTGGGTTTAGAATTGATCAAGTTTTCATAAAAGAGGTTTTGAAACACTTCTAAAATCTCTTTTCTCCCTTTGTGAGGGTAGCCCATCTGCATGGTGAAGTGTTCCTCAGTGTAAACTGTGTCCCATGAAAAGAAGGATACAACTTTAATGCAAAACCTCTGTTGACAAAAATATCTTGTGTTCATATCCCCCAGCATTGTACCCACTGCTTCAGAACTAAGAGCATCAAGGTCAATTATTTGAAACTATTTCTTTCAAGTGTAACTGCTTATTTTTATTTTTAAAGATTACAGCAGTTTTTGAAGAAAAAACATTCTGGTCTGAGTTCTTTTCTGTACATCCTGTCCCCAGCCCCCCATTCCCCCAGTTAAATGCATGTAAATCAACTGTACACAAACCAAACATCTGTGTGCTCAAAACTGAAATCATCTCATCTCTTTGCAGATCGAAGCAGATAAGTTTCAGTGTCTTTCTTCACAAAATATCTATGCTAATGTGAGAGTGAAGGAGGCTGTTCAAGAAAACCCCTTTCCTCCTACCCTCCATTTAGTTTAGATGTAAATGTCTTCTTGCTGATAATATTTTAAGCTATTCTATTTTTCCTATCAGCAATAGAAAATTTTCCGTGTTCTGTGGAACCAAATGGAGGAGGAAAAAAATGAAAATACCTATCTGACAAGAGGGAAAGGGAAGAGACTGCCCCTTTTCAGATTAGATTACACAGATTGCTTTAGCTGTGGCACAAAACTTCTCCCTGTGAGATACACTGTAGAATTGAAGATGGGGTGAGAAAGTGAACTCATCTTTGACACTGGGTTTATAGGTGTAATGCTACAACTTCTCAGACATTTCTGTAGCCTCTCCTTTGAAGAAACTGCAACACTTCAAGAGATTATTTATTTATTTATTTAGTTGGGAAATTAGATCTATTTAATCATCCATCTTATGGCCTTGCCTCTGATAAGTCCCAGTTATATTCAAGGCTATCTTAAGCAGGCAGCATTTTTTTCCTAAAGAAAGTGAAGGATATTCAGGTACCCTCCTCCCTCCACATAGCACAGATTTCTGTGAAGTGAGGCAACCTGCCATGTGTAGTGAGCAGCATTTCAACGTGTGCAGCAGTAATGTGTGGTACAATTATTAGGCATAGACTACAGAGCCAAGCCTTACTTACCTAATAAAACCAAGTAATTCCATCAATTAAAAAAAAAAAAATTGAAAATAAAGGCTTGTCTATGAAATTTTCAAGAAGTTTTCCTATTTCTTACAATTAACAGAGGGGAATACAGCCCTTGATGTGCACCTTTCATGAATTCTTAAAATCAATAATGTAGAGCTACTAAATTGCAAGTACATTTTCCTTATGCACATAAATGTTCATAACAACCAAAAACTGAGTGCCTTTTATTTGTGAAAGATTTGTATGAGGATAAAAAAGATTGGGGTTAAGATTAAGAGGTAATGATGTGACAGGCTTTAGCTAAGACAAAATCACTTCTCTAGTTAGCAGAGTAATTTCAGCAATACATCTTCTGTAATTTTTTAATCACTTAGTGATTACTTGTGTGGTGCTATTTGATTCATTGGCCATCAGTACCTGATTAAGATTCTATGCTTAGGCCATCATTACTTTTCAACAGGCCACCCATATGGTGTTAGTGTTGAGCCAGTGCAAATCCCTCAGCTTAGCACTGTATATTCTGTTAAAGAAGACTACGTGAAATGCTGACATTAGCATATGTTCTCCTCTTATTCTGCTGACCTTTATCCATGGCATTACACTAACACTGGATCTTTGGAGTTGGTCCAGTAAGAAATTGGGTTGAAATGATAAAATTAGCCATCTGTCTATTAAAAACTTTACTGAGCCAGCAAGTTGGAACAAATGAGCACAATGATGCAATGCAGTGTAGCTATCAGATATAAGGTTTACTTTGGGGTTGGTTTTCTGTGTGTTTTTTCTCTCAACTATAAATGGACTTTCTTTCCATAAGTCTTTCATTGTGATTTCTTATAAGAGTACATGGATGGTTGATATGAGTCTTTGTATTTAAATTTATTAGGAAATCTCCCACTGATCATTAATAACAAAGGTAATTTTAAAAATAAAATCAATTATATGAACTTGATATTGCTGATATTTTTCTTAAGTTATTTTCCTTTCAGTCTGGTTTCCTTTTCAGTCTACTTACTGTGATTTTGATTTTAGAAGTACTGATAAAATATTTAGCTTAAAACATGATTGGAATAGTGATAATGAGTTGTTCAAGAGCTACAATTTCCAGGAGCTTGAACATTTTCCCTCTTCGATTGCAAGATCTCTGGTAAAAATAGGAACTACAGTAGCTTGGGCTATAAAGAGCCTAGTGGAGCATTTTTGAAAAATAATTCATTTACTAATTAACAAAATGGTGTTTGTTTATTTACAGTACATAAAATGTTTCTATCAGGAAAGAGCCTGCTAATACTCTGCCTTTACCCTGCTGTGCTGACAGCAGAACATCTGCAGTTTAATTTAATACATTTACTAAATGAAGTGGGTAAATAAGGGGATGCTAAACAGCTACTTCCCAGCCTCTGATATTTTTGCTTTTCTCTGGAGGTCAGAAACACTGATGAATGATTCCTCATCTTCCCCTTTGCCACTGTTCCAAGAGGCTCCCACGTGCCAGAGCTGTTCCAAAGGGTGCCATGTTCCAATTGTGATTGATGAAATTACACTGGCCCATAATACCTCACTTTATCTGCTCCTCTGTCTCTTTCAATGCTCTGTATGTTACTGTCAGGGATTATTTTACTCAGAAAATTACTTTTTAACCCAAATCCAGTTTACCAGGTAAATACCAGAAACAGCAGTAAGAGAAACACTGAACTGAGTAGTAAGTGCTTAAACCACTGCCTCTTGCTAGAAAGATTCATGAATTTATGAATTTTTTCAATCAAAGATTTATAGAACATTATTCATGATCTTTAGGACAAAGCATAGAGGAGAATGCAGTTTTCCTCCTTTTTAGTCAGGTATCTTAACCAAAATTCCATTCCTATTAACTGTTCAAATATTTTTCATGGAACGGTTGAAATGTTTATTTATCTAAGGCTGGGCTTTTTCTGTTATACCTTATAATAAGCCTGTAATTAATTCTAAAGATGATTATTTGTAAACATTGCATTTTTTCTACATGAAATTCAATTCTGTACCCACAGCTTTTACAGGATAAACCCCAGTTGTTCCCTTAGAGCTGGTAATGCAGTGGTGGGTACCAGAGCAACACTCATTAGATGAGCTCCTTTAATTGATTCCTTTAGTCACTGCATGGCTCTCCTGTGTGGATTTCAAAGTTAGAATTTAGGAGAAGAGCCCTTGTCTCATATTCTACTTTCACTGTCATGTGGCTGAATCACAGTATCCTGATTTTAATTCCATATTTTAATGGCAGCATACCTTAAATGGATGCCAAAAATACTCTTCTGTAGATAATAAGTGTATTAAGCCACTAATATACAAGTTTGTAATAACGAACTTTTTTTTATTGTGATTAAAAAAAAATTAGAATACACAAAATCTGATTCTGAAAGAGTGAGTCAGCATGTTAACAGCTTCTTCCCCTCCCTCCCTTTAAACAAGGAATTTAGCAGGTTTGCAAAAGGGGTCTCTTGTTTTTGATAGAGGGTGAGCAGGATGAAAGGAAATACTTTTTCATCAGCTAATGCTAACCTATTTAAATGCCATAAGTAATACTGGAATAATTAAAGATATGTAAAAAATACGTTGGTTGTTACCAACAACCCATGATTAATCCTTGTGTGCTTCCAGAGGTGTGGGGGGTTTGAGAAGAGACAACAGCAACATTTCACAGCTGCATCTCTGAGATGTCCACCTTGAGAGCTCACCTTCACATTTAGTATGGAAGGATCTCATGGACAGTTGGTTTGTGGAAGATCCAGGGATTCAGATCTCCCACAGGCAAATATTCAAATATCCATCTTTGCCTCATGAAAAGGCAGGGCCTTTCCCCTGGCCTCCACCCCCCACAGCCCTGCCCCGGGCGCGTCAGTCCCTTGGGACAGACGAGTGGGTCCATCACGTTTGCTACTGGGGCAGCTCCCTATATTGGCTTATTAGATATGGAACTTCCCAGAAAATAAACAGCACCATGAATCAAGTAGAGAGTTCGGGTATCTGTTGCTGCAGCATCTGTTTGTCAGAGCAAAAATAAGTTATTTATTTAACAAAACCTGACGTTTACATATTCATACCAAGGAAACTATTTAATTCTGACTCAGTTGTGTGCACACACATACCTATATCAAAGATTCTCCAAACATGCATATGCATTCTTTTTTATTTTAAGGGCAGTGCATAAAAGTTTTCTAACCATGCTTTGAACTTATTCATAAGATTTTATGTGTCTACCTGGAGCAGATTTGAAATTGCTTTTTATAAAATATGCTGCATTTATAAAATGCTTTTTTGGATGCCTTTTTATTTTTCAGTGTTTTTATCAGCCCCAACTCTAGATTTCATAGAGCCTGGGGAATTTAAAAAGGAGCCAACTTGGAGTAAACTTAAGTCATAGATATTGTACATACAATAGTCTGTCTGCTGACGCCAAGCCTCACTTTCCTCCTCCACTAATAAAAGCCAGTAACAGTTGTCTGATCTTTTGCATCAAAGACAGTGTTTATGAAGTGGCCTGTATCGTTATCTTAAAATATACATATAATTCCTGCATTAAAAGCTTGAGAAGAATTATGAATCAACATTTCATAGTAAATTGTACACAGATTTGAAGACTGAAATAATATGTTTCATTCATGAATACTGAGCCTTCAAACTAGGAGCACCCGTGAAACAGATTTCCTTCTGACTAATGGTATTTTCTTGCCTGATTGACCTTTGGTGTGCATATGTGTGTGACCAGTATTTTAAAAATTTTATTAATAATATTCCTTAGTTTAAAAATTTAATTAATAATATTCCTTAGTTTTCCTGTTTACTGATTTTGGGATATTGGATTCTGATTTAAGTGGGCTCTTTGCATAAACACCCTGCAGCTCAGAGCCCTCTGATGATCAATGGAGAAATACAGAGCAGGATGGAGGACTGTTATTCCTGCAGTGGTTTTGCGAGGCTCAGGGGTCACTGGACTCCACCTCAAAGTAGAGATCTTGTGGCCAGTTGGGACTGCTCAATCTGGCTGGCAATTTACTTCATCATGAAGTCCTCAGGAGTGTGGGCTGTGGTCTAGGCAAACTGTCCTGTGGCTGGAGTCAGCTCCAGTTTAACTCAGAGCCCTCCTGCCCCCTATTTCTAAGGACAATGTGCATGGTCCAAGCTCACCATGGGAGGCAACTTTGGGAAGAGACTGTGGGGAGCAGGCAGCTCCAGCTGCAGGTCCCCAAGGGGAAGGCAGCTGGGGGTGGTCAGCAGCAGTGGCCCTGTCTATCCACATTTCATGGGCACTCCCTCTGTGGGAGCAGCCCAGGATCAGGCTCAGAAGGGACACAAGGAAAGCCTGTGCTGTGAACTGTGTGTTCCAGGTGCTTTTCCTGTGGTGTGTAACACATCCACTCCAGAACAGTTGGTTTGCGGATGATTCTATGGATGAGGGAATAAAAAAGAAATGTAGTTTATTTCACATATTATTTTTGTTCTTCCATGATGAATCTTTAAAACACACAATCCAACAGGCATGACTCTCAGGGTACTTAAAGTTATGGTAGATATTTGGATGACTTCTATTCATATTGTTTTCCTGATAAATACTGGGCGCTTTGATTCTTGGCACCTAAAAGTAACGATGGTTTCAGGTTAAATTTGGTGAGCATAGTCAAATAAAAAAGACATGCTGAAATATCAAAATGCTGAAACTGTCTCCCCCCTCTCTTCATGTATCTATGCCTATATTTCCAACATGCAGAAGCCTTTATAAGTAGTTAAAATGCTCTAAAAATATTTACTTTTGTGCCAAACAGACATTTTTATTTTGGTTTATTTTTGTTTAGTTTGTTAGAGAAGAAACTTTTTTTAACCTGGACAGTAAAAAAAAAAAAAAATTGACACAACTCCTAAACTTTTTTCTGGATTTTTTTTAAGTGTTAAACATGATAGCTGCACCTAAAAGAATTCAAAATTTGAAGTTCGATTTGAAGGTGGAATAGAACTAATGTTTTGGAAAACTTGATCTTTATTTACTTTGATAATCTCAATGTATAAAAAAGTTATTTTGAGGCTTCAATGTAGATCCATTATTAAATTATATACTCACCTATAGTCACAAATATGGTAACAGCTGAACAAATTTGGCAGTGATTTCAGAAGAACATTCCAGAAACTCTAATATATTTGCCAAAGTTCTGCAAGATCTCCAAGCACTTTCCTTAGCCAGAAGAGTGCACCAAGAAGCACAGGGCAAGTCAAATTAAGAGAAACTAATGTTCATGAGAAACAGAAATCTGCCTTTTGCATTTCTGTTCATAAAATATTGAACTGGGAATATTTTATGAACAAGGGGTAATGGGGAGCAGAGGGATAAATCTAGGAAATGTATGTTGCTCCCTGAAGTATAGCAAAATAGTGATCATTGAGTGTATTTCCCAGCTAATTTCTAGGCTACAGAGTTTTTGGGCTATCAGCATTTACTGAAGTGATCCAGTATGTAATTAACTGTTTCAGTGTATAGACTGTCTTAGTTCTTTCATTTTCATGGTAGTAAATCCAGTATTTTTAAAAAAACATACCTACATTTAGAGAGGATGACTTTGATCACTTACTGTATATATTTAATATAAAAATTCACAAAGTACTTAAATTTGCATGCATCTGGTGTTCCTGTTTCATAGCTCATGTTATAGTTTACTTATGTCTTAGTCATTTGCATCAATTAAATTGAATTGGAATATTTTTCTCCTCCTACTTTAGCCCTTCATCTTCAGCTGTCAACATGCATATGCCAGTCAGCAGTGTAGCTGTCAAAGCTGACATCAACATCTGTACTCGTATTTTTCTGGTGTCTGTATCTGTCTTAATTCTGAGTATTTCTTAATGTTTTTCTTGCTTCTGATAAAAGGATTTACAGAGAATTAAATTTCTACTATGCCCATGTTTAAGGGCCAGTGGAAATTTCACTGTAGAAACCTGACTTCAGCAAAATTACCACGTTCCCATAATTTGGGTCAGATTCTGGATGATTATAAGCTTTCAGCAGTTTTTGCCTTGTCATCAAGAAATCCTACCTTCACTGAGGTTAATAAAAAAATGTTTCCTTCAATTTAATCAGTTATTCCATAATTTTATATTCTCCATAATTCACCTAACACAAGCTGTGATATTTCTTCTGAAAAGTAAAATTGGAGGGTATGAGGTTAGGCAAATGTGTTTACAGAAATCTTCGTAGTAGTGGTGCAACCAAGTTGTGAGGACATTATTGCTCAAAATATATCCAAGTGATATTCTGTCACTGACATGAAAAACTTCCTTATTTGCTTCAATGGGTGCAGCATTTGTGTGCATTCCAGATCACTGACTAAAAAGTGAAACATTTCAGACTTATAATTCTTCATGTAGAGATTAGGAAAATGTACAGATTAAGAGAAAATGGTGGAAGTAACTCAGCAATAAAGCTTTTATAAATAAATAAAAAGCACCTAATTTTCAGAGTAAATGAGAGCATACGATGAGTGATGTGCTCCTAATGAGTACTGAAAAGCTTCCAGTGTAAATAAACAGATGGTAAAAATACTTAAGTTACAAATTTTTCAAACCACAAATACCTAAGTCACAGGTCTGTGCTGCAGACTTGAAAGAAAAACATTTCATCCAGCTTTTCCACGGTGTAAACATTTTCTTCCTCTTCAGAGGGAGATAATAAATTGGTACTTCCTCCACACAGGAAGGTTGTGAAGGTTTTTGAACAGCTCAGGTTTTGAAACCTGACAGGTGCTGTGGTACAGCAGGTGGTGGTGGTAACGCAGGAAGGGAGGAAGTTTGGTGTGAGGATTTGCCAGAAGAAAATAACTTCAAATTAACTCACTGCAAAAACAAGTTGTGTCCACATGAGCACCGGACTCGAGGATTAGGTTATTGGCCTCCAGAGACATTTGGTTGGTGTAGGCGTGTTGGGAGACAGACATTAGTGTGAAATGCATCTCCCTGTGTTTTTTCTCTGAGTTACTGCATGGTTGTCCTGGTTTAGGACAGATTAGGGGAAAANACATTTGGTTGGTGTAGGCGTGTTGGGAGACAGACATTAGTGTGAAATGCATCTCCCTGTGTTTTTTCTCTGAGTTACTGCATGGTTTTATTCTCAGGTAGCTCATGGAGAAGTCAGACACACTTCAGAAAATAAAGGCAACATCTGGGAGACATGGATATGTTTTGTTGAATAGTTAGATCTATATTGAGCCTCAATGCAAAGAGAAAATTGAAGGGATTTTTTGCTGTTATTATTTAGGACTCACATAGAATTGTCTCTAAATGTCAGGGTAGCTCATATAGTGCTCAAATCAATACTTCACCTATGTCTTTCTGGGATAACCTGATAAAATCCTGTCAGTTACATGACATGTCCATATGTTCCAACGTGCCCATCATGTTTACATAATAATATCATATATTCTAGATGTTATTTCTGGGGTCTAACATGTCCCATATTTTGATCAAGAAGTAAATGTGGGGAAGTCAAATGGGATTTTGTTTCTGTTTCCAGGACTGAGTGCTGAGTCTTATATCCTGGTGGATCAGAAAACACTGGTTTACTCCTTTTCCTAGTAGAAACTGGAGTCCCTCTCAATTCAGGGAAAGGATTGAATTTTTAATTTGAGCTTAGCCAAAGATGATTTCTCAAGAAATCTTTCTCTCATGTTTTGTGCAAGGTCTTGTGCTTGACATTTGCACTAGAAAAAAGTGGGAGTGGGAAGCAGTTCCAGACACTCAGTATTTGCTTAGATTGTTGTTTTGACTCAGTTGTTGTATACACCAGAATAATTTTGTACCTAGTGCTTTAGCCAAATCAGAAATGAGTGATGTGCATTTAATAAACTTTCTGTTTGTCGTCATTTGTTGAGCTAATCTCAATGATGCTTAGTTTCAGAAGAGTCCAAATAACTCCCAGGGCATAAAAGCAAATTCCTTTCATGGTGACTAGGACGTGACTATGGTGTTTCCCAGGGGGCTGGTATGTGAATTTGAGAGACTTTTCCTACCTTCATGGAAATGGCAGAGTTTAGCTACTTTGAGTTTACATATTGGGTATCCTGAGTGGGTCAGATCTTGTCCACTTGTAAATCCTGTTCCAGACTTCCAGATCTTGTCTTGGTGCTGATGAATCCCCTCCAATGCACTTCAGAAACATTTGTGCTTCGCTTCTCTCATAACCAGATACTCACACAGTATGTTGTAAATGATTTTTCAGCATCTTTGGCTCCCAGCAGGAAAACTCTGAATTGCTCCTGGTAATTGCTTCAAATCTGCAGCCCTGACAGGTATTTTTAGGTCTGTCTTGAAGAGATATCAGCTCCCATACACTTCACCTTCCTTGTCTGGAGTCACTGCAGCTCCAGACATATCACTGGAGTGGGGTGTAATTGTGGTCTCATGCCTTCTCTTTCCACCCACCAATCTCAGCTGCCTTGAAGCAGCCTCCTGCTGCGCTGCAGGGAGCATTTAGAGCCTTTCTGAGCAAAGCAAACTCAAACTGTGGGTTGTGCCTGAATTTAAAGACTACCTTGGAAGGAGGAGGAGTGGAGATGCACTGTGAAATCCCTCCTTTAGAACAACATGACTTATAACAGTGGAACACTTCAAGCTATGGATTTCATTGGAATTGTATGATTTACACTGCTCATCCTCCTGAAATGTTGAATTCTCAGTATTTCTGTCATTATAGCACAGGTGGTAAGGTGTTATAAGGCTGATTAACAGGATAATGGAGGTCTAAACCATACTGTCATAAAAGTGAGTAGGATTTGGTGAAAAGTAGGGAAATCTGGTAGCACATAAATGTTCAAAGAGGTTTTACCAAAAAGGGCAAGAGAGAGGAGGAAAAAAGCCACTTTCACTGCTCCATTTAGATCAGGTTGTGTCCGTGCTAGAACACCAGAATATGTATTCCCAGAAATAATCCCTTTGAACTCAGCAGAGTTAGTAATTGAAGTTTTGTGTACAGGCTGCATGCAGCTTCACTGGGCAGCTGCTGGTTAGCTCATGCAGCTTCAGTTTTTTCCCTTTCAACAACTTCTAGATGCTCTGTAGATGACTCCTAATAAAACAGGAAAGGAGGTGGAAGGAAGAGCTAATAAGGAGGTTGGGAAGTTTAGAAAGGAGACCAAGATAGGAAGTTTTCTTTCTTATTTTTACTACTTTTATGCAACCCAAAGGATAAAATTAGCAAGACTGGAAACTTTTTCAACTGGTGCTGTATTCTCACGTTTAAAATATAACTTTTAATCTTCTGTAGCTGTTGAAAGATGTGGCTCTGGCTGGCTCCTTGCTTCTAATCAGTGAATAAAGTAAAAATACCACCAAGTCTGTCTTTCATCAAGCAAGTGAGAAATCTGTATGGTCACTCTAACACATCTTACCAGAGAGCAGCTGGGATATGCTCCGTGCTTTGGCAAACTGAAGTTTTTTAACTGCTGGAATAGAATTGATTGAATTGTTGGCTTTTTGCAATACAAGTTTTTATGACTTCTTCTAATATAAAACAGAAGATAGAGGGGAAACAATACAAAATAATATATCAGTGGCAAATAATGTTAACCTCATAGTGTATTTTTCTATTGCATAATTTCAAGAAATATTTCAGACTATTCAAAATTCCTTCCCATCAATTTTTATTATACTTGAAGAAAGCAGTATTAAAGTCAGGAAAATATCAACTATAAGTCAGTGGGCTTAATATAGACAGCAAGTGGACAATAATGTGGATTTTTTTTCGGAATAATGTAATGAATAGGAATCCATCTCCTAATTTATATCAACTCCATGTCAGTCAAATAAGGCTGACAGTTGTCATATATAACAGTATATATATAACAGTATATATAATATAACAGTATGTTAAGAGAGAAAATGCATAAACATGATGGTAAGCCAGTAAACTGAAGTGGTAAAGAACAATATGTATTTTTCCAATATGGAAAATGTAATACATTTATCTCTTCAGATATTTTTAGAACTACAGCCACAAAAAAAAAAGCAAACAACAGCAGTAGCAACCACAACGTTGCCTTACACAGAGTGGAAGTAGCCTGTTTCAACTAAAGCTGAACTATTTTTCTAGGAAGTATTCTGTAGAAACAAAAACATACAAAAACAATCAAAAGAAAATATTTTCTCTGGTAAATCAATTCATACTCATTGCAAGAACAATTGAGTTATTTAGCTTAATTGGCACAAGTGCACATAGAGAAATACAATTGTGTCTATCAAAATTTTCAGCAGAAATAGTAGCACATGAGCAAAACTGGGGAGAAAATCAAGTAATTGTAGTGTCAAAGAATATTTTCAGCAATAGAAGTACCTAAACAAAAAAATTATTTTCTTTTTTGAAGGTAAGCCAACATTTACTTCCTATTGAGGTAAATGGCCTCTGTGCAGGAGCCCTCTGTGCTCACTGTTAATCTTTCCATGTGTTTCTATGGGCTTTAATCAGGCCTGAGTTTTCAATTTGTCTGTCTGCATCTGTTTGTCTGTCAGCAACTGGTCCTTTGTAGCTCCTTCTGGGCTCACTTTATAAAGGTTTTACAAATCTAAACTGGGAAGAAAGCATTAGTTTAATGGCAGTTCAGCTCAAAACACAGACTCAGCTGTCAGTCTGAACTTCCCCAGTCATTGCAGGGCTCTTTGCTGGCTTAGGGCAGCCAAGACTCCCAGCTTTGATCTACTGTGGCTTCAGCTGGACTGGTCCCAGCTTTGGCCAGGACATAAATGGGAAGGAACCCTCTCAAGGCAGCTGCATTTAAGGCTAACAAAAGTGTCACCATCACGTCAGTGAGAATATGTCTTGTTCTTCATGGTCTTCATGGCCCTTTAATATCCTCACTCTGTAAGGTCTCCCAGGCAGTGATTGATTCTTCTTGTGGGTGAGATTTGAAAGGGTACTCACTGCAGCAATGCAAATAATATTAATGCAAAATTAAAAGTCAAAAACTATGCTGTGATATGGATTTGGGGAATTTCAAAACAAAAATGCCAAAAGAATAGCTTTAAATTACTCCTCTAATAATACATCTGTGGCTACATGCAATATAGGCTGGGTAAATGCACATTCTATTCTCCCTTGCATGAGTTTAAGTCTAATGCAAAATTGACAGATCCATTCATGCCCATGAAATTAAATCCAAAAAGGTTAGTATAAGCACTAGGTTTAATGATCACTGCACAATATAATTAAAAGATGATGTTACTTGAATATCAGATTTTCTGTATGTATGTTTATTTGGAGTTTTTAATTGAAAATAAACAAAATCAGAAGTGCAAAAAAAAGTAGAAAAGATGTGTGAAATGTAATGATAATGGTTGACTTCTAAACAGCCAAGGAAATTATAGTCATCTTATGTGTGGGACAGGAACAAACACCTCTTAATTGCACTTCATTATAACGTACCTTTCTCTTCTCAGTTGTATATATTAATTATAAAAATCATGTTTCAGAGACGAAAAGCTGTACAATAGGTTTTTTTTTCTTTTCCCTCCCTCCCTTGTGCTGTCTGCAGCAGGATGGAAGAACAATATCAACTGTCATCCACAGGAAGAGCTTAAGAGCTTTCAAAGACAAATCATAAAAAGAATGAAAGGCTATTATAAAAAAAGGAGGAAAATGCTTTGATTTCACAGATTTGCTACTTATTAATGTTTAAGGTTCTCTCTTCTTCTTAAAAATATCTTCTCATATTGTTTTGTATGTGTTATGTGCAGGTACATCACTTTTTGATGACTATATCACATGACACGTGGATTGCGTCGATCGCTATTAACGGATGGAGGTTGAGGGATGAGACAGGGGAAAGGCACTGCAGCAGCCTCCAGGACTTGGATCACTTCTTCAGGTAAATTGTAGAAAACTTGGACATGAATTTTGTGACACAAAGTGACACTGTCTTTTGAGGTTTGGGTTTTTTTCCATTCCAGTTCTTCCATGTGCCTCACTGGAGCAGTACTTAGAGACTCTTGAAAGTAGGAACATGATTGTCTCAACTCTTCTGTGGTCACCTGGCAACAAACTTTCCTGTGGGTGTAGATTCCTCTCTTGGTTTGGATTTCAGTTCTGCTGTTTCCTATAGGATTAGCCAGGATGTTTCCTTAAAACCTGCCTTCCTACTTACAGAGCTGAGTATCCTCACTGGTTTTGTTGAATCTAGGAGCTTCCTTGTTGAGGAAGATTTTGTGACTGCTGGATGTCACCTTACAGCATAACTAGCCACTGCATGACACTTGGTGTGTAATAACTGGGTGATAAAACAGTGAGAAATTACCTGGTTATACTGGGTTTTATTATCCAGCCTCTTGAAGCCTTTCCCATTTATTCCATTCTTTTCTGTTTCCCTCTTATCCTCTCCTGAAACAGGGTTCTGTGGTGCTGGGGGTCTCGGGTGCTTCCTCAGGCTGATGTTTTGTTTCTCCTGAGTCTGACAGCATCTCCTGCAGCCTCTGAAGGTCTTACAGATGCAATGTCTCTGTCAGACACAACCCATGGCTCTTTGTTACATGCATGGTCTGCTGATAGCAGGTGAAAACCTACTATTGCATGTATGTTATATATAACACGCATATTCTTGCAAGAAAAAAAAAAATCAGTGAACTATATTTCATTAGTAGTTATGATTGTCAGGGTTTCCCGAAAGGTTAAGTGCTCACAGACATACAGGTGCTGAGATTACGCTCTGTGGTTTTCTGTATTTGCCTTCCAAATTTTAAACTACAGCTCCTTCAGAGAATAAAGAAAAGGACAGACATTCCTATCCAAATGGCATGTTTGTTATTTCTGGGCATTCCTAAGGGTGGATGCTGGCTTCTGTCAGTTGAAGTTTTCCTGCTGATGCATTCACATTTCAGCTGTTATTTTCCCAGACAGATGGGGGAACTCTTCTCAAAGCTGCCATATACTTTTCTAGACCTTATGCTTGTTCTGGTGGGAGGGAAATCCTCCAAGTGTGAGAACTTGAGGCTTATTAAATTTAAAGTGGATATAAAATAGGTATGGAAGAGATAGGTACTATCAATAGGTACTCTTCTCAGAATATAACCTTTTACTTTACTGATAAATTCCTTTATTTTTTTTTCTGTCCCCTGCAAAAAAACCCTACCAGTTTTTAATGAAAATGGTGATAACTATCAAAGATAGAACTCCTTTTCCTCTCACGTGAATACTTGCAGCTTGAATATTTTTTCAGTGGATTGGTAAAGTTATTAAAAATAGATTAAACAATAAAAAATAAAGATGATTTATTTATAGAATTACTCTAAGTTGTGAGCAGGAACTAGACTGGCTAACAGATCATCCTGAGAGAACAGCAAATAGCTCTCTCTTTATCTTCTCTATCAAGGGCAGTTCCATAAAGCAGCATATGCTTCTCTGAATGTATTTTCTTCATTCTTCCTATTATGTACTTTGGTCTATATTATATGTCAGAGTCATTCAAAGACACAACAGAATCAGTAGAAACTTTCTGCAGTCCTCTCTGGTTTAATATCATTTCTGAAGTAGTTTAACCATTAACATGTATAAAGCCACCTAACTACATGAAGAATAATCACATGATACAAGCTTTTTTTCCTAAGGAAATATTAACTTTAAGCTGGGATAATCAACTTCCAAGAATTCACATAAAAACATAATGAAGTTAATATTAAATAAAAGGCTTGTGCAAGCTTTTATTTTTACAATATGTGCTGATGTGTCCCTGATTTAATCATGTTTTGTTTATGATTAATGAATGATTCACCTTGAAGATCAAAGTTTGATTCATATCTCATTAAGAATTGGAAGAAATCATCTGTTTAGAAAATAAAAGAGATCTGCTTTGTGTCTTACCCAGTATTGCAAATTTAGCGAAATATTGAGAACTGAAGCTGAGAGTACATAGGAAAGCTTCAGTTATGACTAGTGTTATTAGACCTCAGACTGTTCAGGAAATCTCCATGTATAAATTGTGATAATTCAAAGCACGAAAAATTATCCTTTTTCTCTACTGTGTTTTATCATAAATGTTGATTTATGCAGCTGACTAAAAATTTAAATGTGGAATTTTTCAGTTTATTTTCACTGTGTTTATAAAGCAAAATGAAATACCTTCATAAAGAAAAACAGCTAGAAATGTGACCAGGTTTCTTTGTCAAAAGAAAATGCACAATTGTGCAAGTTTCAGTTTATATTTCACTAGGGGTATAGTCATTTCTGTGACTCTTCACCTACATAAAATATTACTAGGTAACAGATCTTAGGAAAGTTCTGAAGTAAACTGCAACACTAAGGAAAGTATTAAATCCAGAGCACAAAAGTATTTGTCTCTATGTTATAAGTTTATCAGTCTTAATGTGTTGGGTTTTTTCTGCTCACACAATAAAAATTATTTTATAAAGATCCATATTGGAGTGTGAGCAGGTAAATACACAGGAAACATTATTTATAAAAAACCCTGACATAATGGGAAGGTTTTCATGTGCTAGTGACCTGAGATTTACAACGTTGCATCTTTTAATTTTTAGAGGAGAAACACAGTCTGAAGATTGTCTGGGGTGGATAGATAATGGTTAATTTAATAGCCTAGCATTCATTCTATCTAACAGCCTTTTCTGACAAACTGGTTTTATTACAATGATAGACAGATGACCATTCTGCTGTTATCACTGGGTGACAGAAAATTGTTTATGCCCTAGAATAGTGATATAACAGAACTATTGTCCAAGTATTAATGCAAAATTCATGGCAAAATTCAGCTCTCAACTCATTTTTATCTCTAATTCTCTAATGAAGAGTGAATGAGCAGGTTTCATGTGTTAGTTCTGGTCTACACTGCATTTAACTTTCTTAGAATAATTCTCCATTGATAATGATACATGAGCTGCAGGATGACCAGTTGAAAAACACAATGTAAAACCAGACTGTGTACAGTGAGTGGGAGTTTATGCAATAGTTCAAAATACTTCAAAATGTGTCTCTCCAGAGAAAAGCATTGCTATTTTCCTGGTGGAAAAAATATTTCTGTCTCTTGTTTTCTTCATTTACTGATAGAAAAGTGGACAATTAATTACTTATTTTAGGTAAAGTCTTGCAAGCAGAGGATTGTATAATTCAAGTTGATTCTAGTGAGATTAATATATGATATATAAGAACATATAGATAATAATGTTATAGTTAATTTGCTTTCCTGTGAAATTTTCTTGATTATTTGATGTATAGCTTTGCATTACATTTTCCAACTTAAAGAAGTTTGAGAACTTTTGAAAAAAATGTCAGTTTTCTGGTTCAGTAAGTTCACTGCTGTTCATGTAAACGCCACATGTTTTACTTGGATTTTACATTTCATAACTCTTTGTGGCACGTTTCATTCAGGCTGGTTCACCTTGATATTGACATCACAGAGTTCAATGACTTCTGTATGGTTTGTTTCCCCACTCAAAAATAATATAGCTCTGAGAATTGAGTGATCTTTGTCCTGTGGTTTGCTTAATATTGTGGGTTTATGTTTTTTCTATTTGTTCAGAACTATTTGTACTTGGATTATTAATCTATAACTAAATGTTGTCCTTTGTGTTCATCCTGCTGACGATATCTGGAATCAGACCAAAGCTCTTTTCCTTAAAATTATGCAAAGCATGTTTATTGTCACTTTCTTCTTCACTTATGATCTTTTGGGCATCATGCCAAAAGGGGGAAATGTTAGCACAGAGTAATATTAGTACCTATGCTAGTTCCATCTTTTTACAGCCAGAAGCTTTGGATATCCTGCCTAAACCAAACCTTAATGGGAATTCTTTCTGTCTCTCTCAGTGGCAGTGTATCAGGCAGAGGATCTGAACTGTCACTTGAACAATTGCAGTTTAATAGGAGCTGTGGCCAGTCACTGTCTGAACTCACTGTGTAAATACCAACAAACACTCCTAAGGAAAGGTCCTGTCTCACAGGGAACTGCTGGGGAGGTGGACCCAAAGGCACAGGGCCATGTCCAGGTCTCTCAGAGGAGGCACTTCAGTGCAGTCACACAGCCTGAAGCACTTTGCCTTCCAGTGTCTGTGCCAATGGCTCGGTGGGAGAGGGGAAATCCTTCTTCCAGGGACAACTTCCCTCAAGAGTCATTGCTGGAGTTCAGGCTGTGCACAGGCAGGATCACAGGTTTGATCCACTCAAGACTCACAAAAAGTTTCAGTCTTAGGAGCTGCTTGAAAGTTTGTACCAGCTTAACCTAAAAGGAAACAAACCAAGCTCAAGGCCGTAAGGAAACTTTTGGTTGGATCAAAACTTCAGATTGAGATGTTGTCCGCTGTTCTGAAAGACTGAACAAATGAAAATGAATAACATTCTTACTTGTCATAGGTGGATTGAGTTTCCTATCAGCTTCATGGCATGAGGCCTGCATAGCTTCTCTGCTGGTACTGTCATTGCAACCTGTGCTGTTGTTAAAAGCAGCCTTAAATTAGACAGTTATAGGATGGAATTTTGTGTACAGGTAGAGATCTATATGATGGAAAAATATTTCTTAATGACCATGTAACAGTTTGATGTTAGTGTCACAGTGTGTTTCCCTTCTCTTTTTCACTATGATAGTGTGTGACAGATGGTATAAAACAGAGCACCTCAGCTTCCTAAAAAATTAACCTAGTTTTGAACATCTGGAAGCACAGAATGCTGAAAAATGGAGGCTTTGTGCAGAGTTTTCAAACAGTTGAGGGGACACACACATTCTTGCAAGTCTGCTTCTTTGGCTACAAGTGTGCCATGCTATTGGTAAGCTTTTAAACTTGGGCAAAAATTCACCTGCCATCAAACTGAGTTTTTCTGAGTAATCTGTGTTACCTGATCTTTAAAGGCATTACACTGAAAGGAAGTGAAGAATTTCTGATGCTACAATTCAGATTCTCATCTTCGAAATCAACTTTAAATAGGCATTAATCTAAGTGCCGAAGGCTCTCTATGGGTAAAAATTCTGCACACACTTTTCCCCAAATGTTGTCATTGTGAAAGAGTGTGGACCAATTCTGTTTGGATAAATCTTTCTGTCCATGTATTTATCTTCAAGTGTATAAGTAATCAATTTTAAAAACATGTTCCCATTCACATCCTATCACAAATTTGAAGGAAAATGAAAAAAACTTTACTTGCTCGCATTAAAGTTAATGAAGTTGGAGACTTCCATTGTTCTAAGTTACCAAGAAAAAAATTTAAAGTGAGGAAGTTTGATGACGGTATCAAAATCTTCCTAATCATAACTGGCATCTTTTAAAGAGTGAACTCCTTCTAGATGGCGTGTACAGCACCATAAATATGCAAAAGAACAAGAAATAAAAATGCCAGAGTTTCTCTTCCTCTCCTCTTTCATACTTGCATAATGTATAAGTGAGGTTTGGTTCTGAAACTCATCGAAGACAGATGAGTTCAGCAGTTTTTAAGAGCCCTGTATTTGAT
The DNA here is from genome assembly GCA_013397195.1 of Hylia prasina. Lineage (NCBI taxonomy): Eukaryota > Metazoa > Chordata > Aves > Passeriformes > Sylviidae > Hylia > Hylia prasina. Next base: position 1,121,417 of record VYXD01016253.1, read on the forward strand.
GTCTGGCAAAATGTATATTTATACTAATATTCACGAATGTGCACACACCAGGTCAAATCCCTAAGTCTTACAAAACATGATATGAATGGTAATTTTTATTTCAGCGACAGACTTAGAAATTATTCCAAAGATGTTGCTGGGCAGGGGAGAACAAGTGTGTGAAAAGAGAGGAAGATTTAATTTGTACTTTTCCATCAAAATTTTCGATGCAAGTTTAAAAATTGTATCAGAGAGTTAAACAGACTCTCATGATTTTAGATCAACTTATGACATATTTATAAATTAATGGCATGCATAAGTAAGTGGGAGATAGGACCCAAAAGTAAGAGTACTATTTTATATGGTGATTATATATTTATGCTGACCTGGACCAAGTATATTTTCATCTGTTTACAGTTCTAGTAACTATTTGCTCCTGTTCTTGAGGCAAATGCAGCCTGACTGCTCTAGAAAAAAGACACCACATTTGAGCTGCATAAATAAAATTCAGAACATGGCTTGTTATATAATAATACAATAACAAGCCAGAAGATGAATGAATACGCATCAAAAATATTACAAAAGCCTTTATTTTTCCAAATAGAAGTAGTTGCCTTAAATTGCACTGCAAATAGGACTGCATAAACTTTTAAAATTCATTTTGTTTCCCTGAAAGAGTTAATTTCTAATTATTTTATTAGCAATGCAACAAGCTAATAAAAATGGAAGGTTGTATTGCTTCAGAGCAGAGGCCTTCCTGACGTGCTCAGAGCCCTTTAGTTCTGCTGTTGTTCCTGTGTAAGAATCAATACCACAGGCAGCAATTATGTGGCGTTGTTTTTTGGCTAAAATTCCCACACATCTGGGATAAACAGATATTCTATTCGAACTTCCTCTGTTAACTCCACCAGTTTCCATGGAATGACTCTCTATATGCTTGTTAAGTAAATGATTGTTATAAGACTATGGAGACATGGTCGATCAAATTAACCCCTTTTGTCCAGCCTCCAAAATGGTTCCCTTCATTTGCCTAAATTCAGCTGCTTTGGGGAATTTTTTCAAGCTTGAAGGACTCTCTGGATTCATCACATTAGCAAACTGTAACCTGAGAAGAGGGTCTTTGGAACAGCAGGACTTCTTTGGCCCCCAATTGTTTTGCTAATCAAGATTATTGCCACTATTGAGATGTGGAAAGATAGCCTAGCTGACAAAATTTGTCAGCTTCCCATGAAATAGTTCTGTCAGTTTAGTCAGGGTGCCGGCTAATATTAACATATAAATGAAGTCTCTCCCCCTCACCCCTTAATAGATGCAGAGAAAATATAAACACACACACAAAAAACCCCTCTGTGCTTAAATCAAACAAGCTTCTTTTCTCAGCTCTAGCCCATGTCCCTGGAAATCCTGTGAGTAGTGGAGCTAAAGGGAGGGGGGAGGGAAGCAGAATTTGCACAAAACTACTTTTAAGCCATAAAGCAGCAAAGCCCCACTCCCTGCTGATAGCAACAGGAGATTGATTACGCCTGCAAAAGTACAAATGGTTGCCTGAATGCAAGTGGCAGACCTCCAAAGCAGCGCGCTCTATGTGCTGGTTTTACATTTTCCAGCGGAGGGCCCGGATACAAAGTGGGAGAGTGGAACAGGGGCTATGAAAGAGTTATCTTTGCCCGGAGGTCAAAGCTGTGAGCGCCGTCCCCGCGGGCTCAGCCCGGCCCCGGCGCTGCCATCCGCAACCCCATCCCCCGGCACCTGTTTTCTGCCTTTCACTCTGTTTCCTCATCATCAGAATACATATTGTATTTTCCAGCTGACCTGCTAGGTGATATAATCTAATGCTCTTTCACCCACTTACACAAATTTTGCATTACTTTGTCAAAGGCAAATGCCTTGCATCATTCTGGCGGCAACCCTTTCAAAGCCCAGCTGTACCCAGATCATAAAAAAGTGATTCAAACTTGCGCTCATTTTAATTGTAAATGGATCTACTGAAAGTTCTCTTAATCTTTTAGCCTGATTTAAATATAAATAAATTAATATCTCGTGATATTTGTAATCTGCAAGTCAGCAATATTGGCCTTTTGGTACTAAATTAGCCCTTGAATGGCAACTGTGCAGCAGCTTTGTGTAGTTAGTGTAGGCATCGGAGATGACTCTTCTAGCAAGTTCAATAGGCTTTGCAAAGCATAGCTTTAAATAGAAGAAATCCTTCAATCATGATTTGTTCTTGCTTTATGAGAAACAATCAGATTATTTCTTTGTGCTGGACTGTGACAATACTCTAAAGCATGAATGAAAACTGGAATATATGTTCCCCCAGTGGATTACATCAGCCTTCTTGATCATTGGGCTAACATGAAAAATAGATTTAATGTGCAAAATATTAGTCACTGAAGAGAATATTAAGAAAATTACTTGGGAGCAGTTTGTGAGAACTTCAGAAGCAATGAGTTAATGGCAAAGCTCAGCATTTGTTAAAAAGTTCAAGGCAAATCATTCCTATAGTTCCAGGCAAGTATCTAAGCTCTCTGCTTCATGATTTCAGAAGATGTCATACAGAATTGATTTCAACATCTCCAAAGTAAAATATTGTGTAAAATATTCCATTAGTTGCCCAGAATGTGGAGCTAAAGAAGCATAATCTAGACAATTCCACTGGTACATCTTGGCCTGAGTTAATGCAATATTTGTGCTCCTACCTTTGATCTGAACCTTCTGGGAAAAAAAAATTTAAAAAAAAAATTAAAAAAAATGGGAGGCACAATAAGAAAGAGTTCATAATAATCATAATAAAATAAGAAATCTTCTGGTTAAATTCATAGTCTGCTTAAAATTCTGATCTCAGAATCTTTGTGAATTTTCTGAATTTCACTTTTAGCTCAGTGAAGTTTGCCTACATTGAATCCTGCTCCCTCCTGTGACCTGACTCCTCTTCTGGAGAATGTGAGATGGGGGAAGGCTGAGGGATATCTTCCTACCCACCATGCTGTGTATGGATGTTTTTATACAAACAAAATGAGTAGTCTTTGTCCCAGGGAGTTCACAGTCTGGAACAGCTTTTAATTGTCTGTAACAGTATCAGTTCATCAAAACATAGATATTCTAAACTTTAAGTTCATCCACCTCTAGAACCTCTTGCAGTCTGGCTTCTGTTACAAGTATCAAGTCTAAAACTCCAGAGATACTTTTAAAGAGTTAAATAAGTAATATTGGCAGAAAGAAGTCAGTCTTCTGCTGAACAGCTGTCTTTCAGGCCAGTGCTATCCAGAACTCACGTAAAGTTTCCAGGAGTCAGCAAGACACACTTGGCCATATGCTCTGAAACTTCAATTTACTGTGCATGACTTTTTCTCATGTTTGTTTCTGATCGCACTCCTTCATTTTGCACCTGCACGACTTGTCAGGTGTATAGTTCCTCTGAGAAAGTCCTGCCCAAAGGCCGGGGTGTGGAGTTTTCCTCCACTGCAGCAATTGCCTTGGAAAGGGAGCGGGGTGGTGCTCATAATGGAGCCCTTCATACCTCGAGAGAACAGCTGCCTCACACTCCAGTGCACACAAACAAAACACCTGCTTCAACCAGAAAAACCAGTAAGCACTGAGACTGCATATGGGGTGGATGGTGTTCAGACTTTCTCTTTTATCTCTTTTGAAATGTTATAACACATTTTTCAACACTGTGGTCATTTTGAAAAATTGTGCTGTTTTGTTTATAGAACCATTTTTTTTTTCTTCTTTTCTAGAGATGTTAAAAACCTCTGCTAATATTTTGCTTTTTGTCATTAGTAAAGACAAACCTCCTTAAGGTTGGCTTGGGTAAGCGTCCTGCAAGTCTGGCTACCCAGCTTTTAGACTTACTTAAAAGTGTATCTATCATTTTAACTTGAGTACAGTCAGCCTTTCATTCATATCTACCCTTTTTCCAGGTACTGGACAGGTGCTGAATTCTGCTTAATTTGGTATATTTATCTTGCATGTTGTAAATATATAGGTATATATCTTTCATGCACTAACAGCATTTCATCTGTCCTACTGAAGTGTAATTTCAAGGGTGTAACTTCAAGAATCTTTGTAAGGTAAATGACATTTTGACATTCTAATTTTAGCTATCCCTTTCAAAATATCAAGCTGGGAGAAATGGCTCTTCAGGAATGGCAGAAAGATAAGTAACTCCACTGAAAATAAGTATATAACACTGAGTAAAAGATTATGAACTTATATCTCAAGACCAATAAAATTCTGTAACTTCTTATTTTCTGTTTTGCTCAGATCCATCCTCATTTCTGACAGATTTCCCTTGGTTTCAGCTGAAATGCCCATTAGTGCAGGGAAGATCTCCATAATGGCTGTTGTCATATGGCAGCTGTTATCATTTACACTTTGTTATACAAATTTATCATCTCCATCAGTTCATAATAAGCCTGACTGATACCATAAAACCCTATAATGCCAACAAACAATAATTGTCATTCTACTTGAATGTTGTAGAAGAGAGATTAAGGATTTAATGTTTAAATTTTAAATGAAATATTCTCTCACCGTTATGGGTGGTCTCCTCCCAAAACCTTGGTAGGACAGTATAGGAACACTGCCCAACACTGCTGCCTGAACTAAGCATTAAAAAAAAAATATCCTCAGTGCTGTCTGCCTTCAAATGTTCTAAGTTGAATAGGCACGTAGTGTATACATTAATCAAAATAAATTTCAACTTCCCTTTTTTATTTTTAGTTTTGCCCTAAATTTTATTGGACTGACTAACTCTATGTAATAAGCATAACTATTTTATTTAACCAGGGGAAATGAGTGGGAACAAGTTCCGACTGACAATGGCTCTCTGCTGGAACCCAGAGAAGCAAATGCAAGCAATGCAGTAAGGAAGATCAAACTTGTTACACTGCTGATATTCTAAGAGTTTGAACTCGGACTCCCTGCTGACCTCAATTTTACAATGATAATCATTTCCTAAAATGTCTTCATTTTGTAAATGAAGCTGTACCTCCCTCTGAAGCAGGGGTTTGCAAAGATTAAATCATTTACATTTCAAAGGGTTCATTTTTTTGCCAGTGTGAGAAATACTCAAGCAGGAAAATGAGTGCTCCTTTTAATTTTTGAAAGCTGGGAGAGCATTCATAGTGAAAATAATCACAGCCTATTACAGCAGCCTTGCTTGCCCATTCCCACTTCAAAAGGATGAGCCTATCTTTTCCCCGCCCAGCAGTGAATGACCACTTAAATGAGTGATGGCTTATTAATACTATGACTCAGCCACTTCTCGATAAGGAGAACAATAAGGGGTCAAAGCTTGAGCATCCCTTACAGGAATTAATGAGAACATGTTGCTGGTAATTTGGTCTTTTGGAGATTACATTTAAATTAAAAGGTTCTTGTGTCAGGCTTAATGGTGAGACTGGTGTTGCCACTATTTGAAATCCAGAGACTGCATTTTTGTCCTTTCTACCTGTATAATTTCATTGACTTTATCAAAGTTGCCTTGGGGGTTGGATACCATTTAAAGAACAAAATCAGAGAAACAGTCAGAACAAAACCTTAAAGAAGTTCTCCAAAATAACCCCCTCAAAATTGCGCACGTTTATTTGGGCATAGTGTTGTTTTCAGTGTCAGGGTATGTAATTACAAAAACAATTAAATGCACGTATCTGAGATATGTTGCTTTAACACTTCTGCATAAGACCTGGAATTAATTCATTGCCAAAGAATGTTTACTCTGAAGTTGTGTGAAAAACAATCTACCAGGGAGTGTTTGTGCAAATGTAGGGGCCTTTTCTTTGGTTCCTCATCCTTTTTTCCATTAAAGACTTAGCACTTGGGATGTCTGATTTTATTCTTAACTTTTATTTTTACGTTTTATTATTGATATTGAAAGTGTTGTTGTCACTTTTTTACAAAGGCATGAAACACAATGGTGGGATAAAAGTTGCTTAAAGGAGTTAAATTGCTTATATTGTTGTGTGCTATTAACTTCAACAGAGAAATTCAACCCACAACTTTTCTATTATCTGTTCCTTGCAGTTATGAAAATACTGCATTTAGCATCTTTTCTGACGTGAAACTCCCGCAAAGATGGATTCTAGGTAGGATTGCAAATATAAACCAGCATTCATTGTGCTAATTAGTGCATTGTGTGCTAACTAATGCACATTGCATTTTCAAGGAACTTTGAAAAGGTGGGAATCAACTATTTATAAGCATTTCGGACATATTTCTAAGGGAAAGTAACAATTCAGCTGTTTTCTCATTGTGCAATGGTATTTAAAATGTAGAAAAATTGACATATTATTATAAAAATAGGCAAATCATAAGCATGAGAATTTTTATGGTCTTGATATTTTTTTTCTTATGTATCTAGAAGTCATGTAATAATTTTCCTTTTTTAATCTTTTTATCTATAGTAAGATGATACTTTTTATCTATAGTAAGATGATACTGTAAGATGATACTTACTATCTATAGTAAGATGATACTGTATCTGATGGAGACTACAAATCTTATAAAACTGATACCATGCTGTAAGAAAAGCAAATGTGGTTGTTCTGATATTAGTTGAAAAATTTATGAACTATTGATGGAAAAATATTCACTTACAATTTCAATCCACAGATAGGAGTCTCTCTTCCATGCAAAAAATGTTTAGATTTGTAGTGGAAAATTAAAGAATAAAGAATTATTATACTTGTAATACAAGTATACTAAATGTTGAATACAGTCATAATGAACCCTCCTTATCAGGCATTAGTTCAACTAGTGTGTGATTCTTGGGGAAATAAAATGTCATTTTGAGCAATAGTATCACCAGATTAGGAATTCAGAAAGTGGAGGCAGGCTGAGTCCTTATGGTAGCACCATGATAACAAATGACACAACAGGAGGTACAAGGGACAAGGGACTCTTTCCCTTGTTTTTAAAGATATCTAAAAAAATGTTAAATATTGTGTACTTCAGACGATCTCTTTCTGTATGCTGTTCCCCCGTTTTTCATTAAAACAGAGTTTCTGGGTGGCTGAGATTGTTTCTGTTTCACCAGGCTGAGAAGATCTCTTGATTTTGTGGTCAGCCTTTGCTGACATCTGTGGGATGTTCAAAATGCCCTCACTGAGTGCTTACAAGGACTGTGCAACTCACTTTTCAGAGCACCTCTACACCTTCTAGGCTCTCAAGGAATCAGAAGCCTTCCAGATCCTTTATCATGTTCCTTACTGGGAACCCAGTGATAGTTTTTGTCCTTTATTTGGCCAGTTAACCACTGATGACTCTGAGCCTACTCACCACGCAGTAGGCTTCTGCATAGTGCTCTTGCCAGAGGCTATGAAACTGGTCCCATTTGGAAATATAGAATGCGACTACTCCTTAATCAGGAGAATATTTCATGGCTTGGAGTCTCAAACAGCCTCCCTTTGCTATGCATTAACTTTTAAAAAGAATGTGATCCGGAGCAATGAGGAAGAGCTGTAAAGAGAGGGGATGACTGGGCAGCCCAGTTTGGTTGGTGCCAAGGAGAGGGGCTGGCACCCCCCAGCACTGGGAATCTGGGAGTCTGGAGCTGCCTGGAATTGCTGCCAGCCAGAGCCTCCCTGGGGGTGGCTGGCTTGATGCAGGGGACTCTTGTTTTGTGACTAGTGACTGACTTATTGTTCCTGAGAAAAGTGGCAACAAGCCAAGTAAAAGCCCGTTTTGTCCTTTACTCCCAACAGGGGACTTGGTAATGGTTTGTCATGTGCCTGGGCATAATCCAGGCAAAGTCCCCATATGCAATTAAAATAGGTTTTGCTACTGTATGTGTTTCTTAGGAAGTGGCAATCCAAGTTACGGGTACTGCTCATTCTTTTTTTTAATGTTTTTGTCTGATTTCAATGCTTCATTTTCTTGGGGATTGTTTTTGTCTTTTAATCAATACTCATTTTTTTCAGTATCAGCACTCCCTTAAATAATTCTGCTATTTTGTATATTACATAAAAGAGATCTGATTTATAAACAATAATGTCTATGAGTAGTCATCTCTCCTTAATGTAAATTTCAATATATATCATTATCAGAAATCTCCAAAGTATGTTTACCATTTACTAAAAGTATTAGCAGCACACACTTAATTCTCACAAAAAAAAATATCCATTTTGAACTGTCCTCAGAGTAATCTGTCATCATTGGTTTTTATGCCCAAGTAACCTTAGTTAGACTTTTATTTGTAATTTGAAAAATTATTATTATTCATTTTTAACATACTTGAATGCAATAGACCTAATGGTACTAGAAGATCAATCTTAGTTGTTTTTTGTAGCTGTTGTGCAGTTTTATGCCATTTTCCACAGTTTGAATACTGTGGACTATAGCTATCTCAGATGATCATGATAGATACGTGGCAGGCAGAGTCTCACAATTATTCACACTGAGTAGTAGTTCTCCAGTAGATTATTTCTATGACATTCACTGGAACGTTACGGGAAACAAGGGGCTGTGCAATGCACTTTAGCTACCTTTTCTGATGACAAATCTGTGTTTTGTAAGGCAACATTAAAAATCATCTGAGAAAAAAATGTCTTTTGATAGAAAATATGATCTCATTAAAAATAGAAAGGTTCATACAATGCTGAAGTTCTAAAAATCAAGCTTTTCTAGAAAAAACAGATAATTGCATCCAGATTACAGTGACTGGTCTAAGGGAGCTACCACTGCACTGGAATATGAAATGTTGGGATTATGCCCTCCTATGTGAAAGCACATTTTGAATTTCAACTCCAGTAAATATTTCTACAGCACTGTCAAAATATTTCTGCAATAGTTCTATGGTATCTCTACATAACTGTAGAAATTCTAGTTAAAATCTTAATAGGAGTAGTTGAAAAAATTGATACAGAAGGAGTCTAGGAGGGGCTTAGAATATTCACTGAAAGGCAGGAGGATGCTGCCACATCTTTATGACTGATTAGGCCATATTAGAGGCCTATTTTTCCATTGAAACATTCTTTTTTTTCTTGTTCAGGTATAAGGGCAGAACTGGCTGGATGTGAGACACAGTGGAGAAGAGGGAAGTGGCACTCAATTCTGCTTTTTAAAGAGTACCCTAATTTTAAGTATCCTCAATAGTTTTTTTTCTTGTCATTTTAATAGATCAAGTGGCCTTTTCTTGCTGTGTAATACCATTGTTATGCACCTGATGCAAGGTATTGCAAGAGGTATCAGTCTGTGGGGGGAACACTCTGGATCTTATCCAGATTGCTTAACAGAACATTTTCATTAATTAAACAGTGCTGGCCTTCATAAAGTCCACTGTATTCATATTTTAACTATTGTAGCTCTCAAATTCTTCATGCTTATTCAGGATTGTCTCTTTCCTAGTTATATTAGAAGTAACATAGTTCCCAAAAGCTTGTATTAGCATTTCTCTTATCAGCAGCTCTGAAACACTCAAATACTTTCTGTTTATTTAGTTTTGTATCTTGTAGGTTTAGTTTTGTATCTCCGGATTTCTCAGCTGAAACTTTTGACAGGGAAACATCTGGGAGTGGTTTATTAATGAAATGTGTACAGTCTAGAAGGCAGTACACCCTTGCCAGATTTAGTGGGAATCCCAGTCTGACCTGGGGCTCTGTAAAAGTTGCCCATGAAGTGCTCTGAGAGCAAGGCCCAGTGCAAAGTGGAATAATTTAGGCCCACTTACCTGTGTAAAATTCCTGCATAAGTGATTATATTTCTCTTGATGCAAAGATAAATGCAATATTCTCAGTTGAAATCTGATAGCGAACCATCTTCTGGAACACACTCCAGTCTGATTGTGGGACACTTAGTCCAGGTGGAATTTCTCCAACTTGCTGGAGTTAAATTGTTGCCAGGGTTGTCTCCTGTATGTAAATAGAGGAAAGAGATATCCCGCTGGAGACTTTATTCTCAAAAATTTATTTTTATTTTTAAACAAATGGCATTTCTGGGAAATTGTGTAAAATGTTTCAAGATAAAAGAATGTTAAATATAGCTGGAAATAAGAGAGCCATATGTTGAAAGCATATCAGCTTTGAAACCATGCACTTAACCCTGGAACTCAACAAGATTTCACATTTTAAATAAAAAAAAATTAACTTCCTGGAAAGATAAAGTTCATTCATCTTGAGAGTGGCCTAGAAAAAAAAAATAGGGAAACATGATCCATGGAGAAGCCCTTCACTAAGATAAGTATCTTTGATATTTGAAAATAATATAATATAATGTGTAAAAATAAGATGGGTCATATCCATTCCTAAAAAACGTGTTGTTATAGTTGTACATCAAAGTAGGAGTAGGGTTATTTTTTGAGTGGTTTTTTTGGCTAACAAGTACATTATCTTACAAAAGCATTGCCAAAAACATAAAATCTTTGTTCAATGGGAAAGAAATGGACCATTTTAGCACTCTTATTTGAAACATTATGCAGAACACAGGCTGTTCTAAGTTCAATGCAAGTGTTACACAAATACACCATTAAAAGTTTGGTCCACTAGAAGAAATTTATGTGGCTGGTTCTGAATCATATTGATAAATGTCAACGTTTGTGTTTAACACAATATACACGTGTTTGTGCAACCATCATCTCTGTTCAATTGAATTGATTTTATTTCTTGCACAAACTGAGCTTTCATCCTGGAAAATGATTTCCAGTAACACAAGGGCAGATCAGGAAATGTGTAAAATGGATCAGTGCCCAAAAGACCAAGTTATACATCTATTCGTGGAAAAACATGAGGACATGTTGTCTTAAAAAGAAAGGCATAAATTACAGAACATTAAGTTCATTTGGGCTGGCATACTGAGCTGCACCATCAGTACAAATCCTCAGGATGTCACTCACTGCAACATGAAGGGTTTATTTTGCAGGTAGGTACCAAATATGCACACGATGGGTGCAGTGGAATAGAGGTGTCAGCTTCCCCAGGGATTCTGCTACTTTCATAAGGGCTCCATGAACAGTCTCTGTGTCAGCACAAGAGGATGTCTAGTCTTCACTGGAAGATTTCTTTCAAGAGGCATTCAAGTTCTTGCCATTTTTCACTGCATCTGAAAATGCTCTCTAGGCTGAAATCTTACAGGTGTCATTGGCTGTGCCCAAATTTCAGAGCAGGTGCCCCTTGAGGCCCTAGTCCATGGCCTCAGCACAGCTCTGCCTGCTCAAAGGCCTGTCTCACCTTCTTTGAGGGCACTCCAGATGTGTGTGGAGCCTGCTTAGACCCTGAGAAATTCATTTGGTGTCCAACCCTTCAGCTGTACCTAATAAAACCTGTTGAGTTTACATCCCTTTTTCAAGGGATGCTGTTGGCATGCTGACAGTGCCTGTGCACAAACTAGGCTGAAGTCCTTTTAGAAATCAGGTTTAGCATTCCCCATTTGTACTGGCCCCTCCATAAACCCCAGTACAATTGCTGTCACAGTGGAGAAACAGCAAGTGGAGCCATTGGTGACAGCCTCTGAGAAACAAGGAAAATTTAGGGAATTGAGGGTACAACAATCTTCAGTAAAACCTGCCCACGTATTTAGTATCATCAATGCCTTTTGGAACAGTGTCATGTTCATTTTATACCTTAAGAGAATCTAACACACCTTTGATTGTCTCATTGAGAGAAAAAGTAATATTTTTCAATAATATCCAAGGCATTTGTTTAAAACTGTTGGAGAATCACTGATGTGATGTGTTTATATGAATGCTTTCTCTAGATGTTGCCCTACCTTCTGATGATTGAGTCTAACCCTCTTTAAGTACTTTGACAAGGTTATTGCCTGAAGTAACTTTTTTAATTAGCATTCTTGTTTGTTTATGTCTAGAGATTGAGGGGGGAAATAACTAAAAGCTTTGGAACAACTATTGAGTCTGCACTTGCTCTAAGCTGGAAGAAAATAATTTTTAGTATATGTTTAAAATTATATAACACGTTTCAGATGTTGGTTCAAATTACTGTTAAAATGACATTCAAATCTGGGAGTGTTTGTTGCTGGTTTTATCCTTTTAAAAATTTCCACTGTGCTTTTTTTCATCTTTAATTAAATTTCAATTCATTTTATAATAGTAATTAAAGTATTTACAGCAAGAAATTCTATCCATTTGCAAAACAGCAATAAATTGTAACATTTTCACAAGCAAACATTTTAGAAGGCTTGCAAAGTCTCTATCCTGCATTTGTAAGGCATTGAAGGGTAGATTATCAGCTGGTATAAGTCACTGTCATTCACTGGAGTCAGAATAGTAATTTTGATTTACAACAGTTTAGAATTTGGCCAATAATGTAATTAATATAATCAAAACCATGTACAGACACCAGAATAAACAATACTAAACTGTAAGGCAAGTAACCTATCTTACAATGAAAATAAAATAAATGTCCCAGGCTTCTTAAATCACTGTTTCATTACATAGCTTTGCTTTCTATCATCTTTGATCTCCTTCATTTCATTAGAGCAAACTTCTTGTTAGAGGCATGACTGTCTTCCTATGAAACTGATCTCACATTCAGCACTGATATCTAGTGACTTGTTCCAGTTTTGTCTTTAGTCTTTTTACACAGCACTTAAAAAAAAATAAACACAAATTATTACATCATCAGTAGAGGAACATATGGCACATCCAAAAGTGAGTACACAATAAATATGTTTCTAATAAATACTTTGGTGCTGAGTAAATTTCAGAAGAGAGCAGACAATAAGCCACCATTCTGCTATTAATGCCTTTTCTTAGCAGTTATTGCATTAGTTTAATCATAGCCAAGCCGTTGAGGTGCAGTAGCACTGCTTATTACACCAGCCATTACCATCTCACTCTTACCTTGGGCTTTCCTCATCTGTTTTGTATTCACTGTATCACTCAGATGCATGGCCTGCAAGCTTTCCTATGTTGTATAAAAAATGGGTGTATTTACGTGTCACAACTGGGCCTTGATATATGATTATGGACTTCAAGTTTTTTCAAGAATAAATACTGATTACTGATAATTTCAGGCCAATGGGGGGAAAAATCATTTAGCCTCAGGATAGAACATTCTGTCAAAATTTTACCTTGTTTAGTTTGCATTGATCTACAGCTGCATAGTGCAACACAACAGAGAAAGCTTAGAAGAGCATGGCTGCTACATACCAATTTTAGCAACTGTTGTCTCCAGAGTAATTCTACAATGTTGTGTTCATGAAGTGATGCCAGTTTATTTGTGGTGTTTGTGAATTCAGAGTATTGGGATAAATTGGGACATTTTCAGTGGGCTCTCTTATCTGTAATAAAAACAATGCAATACCTGCACTTTGACAAAGTCTGCATTTAGGAACAGATTCTTTTACAGTGTCTGGACAAATAAGGCTTCTGCAAATACACTGTCCCATTACAGCCTTCTAATTAAAGATCAGCTGCAGGAAACAGTAAATTCAAACCAGTGATGACAATATTAAAACTTCTCAGGGAAAAAGAAGAGCATTGGAGATAAGAATGCAAATACCCTAATAGAAGAAATAGCACTAAATGCTTATGGTGACTCTAAGGCATTGTGCAACAATTCACAGTGGGCTGTAGATGAGAATATGAAAAAGATGAGTGTTCTAACATCAAGGGGTATGAATGACAAACAGATGCTAAACAGACAAATGAGCTATGGCTGAAGGAGGCCAGTGCTGTTGTATGCTGAGGGAAGAGAGAGGAGAGGAAGAGGTGGATAAAAAAAAATATAGCCCCAGAGAAAGCTGAAAACCATGCTGAGAAGTAGTCTGGAGAAGATCACAGGAAACAGCTTATGGAATTAAAAACATTTGGGAAATTACAGCACTTAGGAAGAATTAAATATAAGAAAGTAATGGTCATCTATGAAAATAGAAACTTCAAAAAGGAAAGAATTGCAGCACAGGACCTAGAGGAGAAGAGTTACAAAATCAGTAGATATGATCTCAGCATGAATAAAGAGAGTCAAGCTAAGGATCCTGTGCTGCATATCAGTCTCTAGGAAGACCTTTCATGAACAGCTAACAAGAGACTTTGGCAAGAGAGAGCAAGGAAATGTCTGAGAGACAGGAATATCTGACTGAAGTGATGGTCTTACATCAGTCCTATCATGACTGGGAAGAATGTGTATCAGATATAAATAGCATCTTAATTTATTTCAAGTGGATATAACTTGTTTTTCACTGATACTTGTTATTGTTAATTTGTTAAAGATGCTGAGATTAAATAGATAATTATAAGCATAATTTACAAAGTAATGTAAACTTACATTTACAGTAAAGTAAGAGAAGTACTAAAGGAAGAGATGTACTAAAATTGTGCAAATGTATTTTTTATTTTCCTGATGAATTAACCATATTGAAAGTATTATTTTCAGACTCAATTACCGATGTAAGCCAGTGGAAATATTTGCCCTGTGTTCAGATTTAAGAAATGAACCCAGGCATCGATAAGAAAATGAGTTCATCATGAGAACAGATGCTACAAAAAATGTCTTTAAAAATCTTATATAGCTTAATCTCGTAGCCATTTTCTGTGAATTTGGAGTCTAGATTTTAAAAGTGTTTGACAATTGTTCTGCTCAGCAGTGCAACGTGTCTGATGCAGAAGCTGCAGAATTAATGCTCACCTCCCTGCCTGTGGCAGTCAGGTGTCTTTGCCTGAGTGTTTGCCAAACCATTCCTGTACCAAACATGAGATGAAGTTTCATGGGAAGCCAACTTTCATCTCATTTCCTTTGTCCCAAACTCTCTAAGGTGCAGACCATGGGAATTAAGTAGCAAAATCTCATTGTGTGGGACCAGCCTTGGCACCTTGGTATCTGTGCACTCAATTTTAAGTGCTTAATCTGAACAAAACTTGCTTGTTACTTGCTTGTTACTGTGAGACAATCCCCAAATTCCTTAGGCTAATGTAGAGTAACTTCAGTAGAAGACAATTTTTGCTTTCAAAATTAAGCAGAAGGTAGAAATAATATGTTAAAATTACTTTAGGAATGGGTTCCAGCTCCCTCACATACTAGGCAAAAGAGCTGAAGCCATTGCAGAAAAGCAGGAGTGACCAGCTTGGAGAATGCAAGTTCATTCAAACCATGGGGGTGTAGGGGAAAGAAAGTTTCAGTTGTGGGTTCTGTGAATGATGGTCCAAGTGTGCCCAAGAGCAGAACTTCAAATTCTGAGTGAGAACTTTATGTTGAGTATGTGTGTGTCTGATCTTCTTTATGCCTCTGAGGATGAGTACCATGAGAGAGCTTCTGACCTCTTGGATTTGTACATTCTTGTGTGAGCCTATGAATTGTCTTGCCATAACAGCTTGTTTTAAATCATCAAATCATCAAATGCTTCTGTGATCATAGTAATGGTTGCATTTTTCAGTTGTACTGCAGAATGGCTGTGCAGACTGACCATCAGTGTGATACACATGAATGAATTCAAGAAATGTAACAAACATCAGAGTAATGAGAAAATTTGGGGAAAAATAGAAAATCTCAGGAGCTACTTGATTCCCATAAGTCTCTATTTTCAAGAGCAAAAGTGTAGCAAGTTTGTCAGGAAGACTCTTAGAGAAATTGATTAGAAGTTGATCTAAAGGTATAGCTGCAGCAGTGAGCACAGTTTGGAAATGTGTATTAAATGCAGCTGATAGTGGAAATAGTAGGATCAAAATAGGAAAGAGAGAAGAAACCAGTCAAAGATTGCTCTCAGTTCCATATGGCAACAAGTGCGAGGCAAGCTAAGATTACCTCACCAACAGAAGTCTCAAGTGTTGAAGGCCAAGTTAGAGCCCCAAAATAACATTTTTTTCTCATTCACTTTCGCAGAATTTAGTAACTGTGCAGCTGGAGGACAAGAGGAAATGAAACATTTCTCAGAAAATGTAAAGATAAGATGCACGCGTGTTAATCAGGCAGTGTTTATATCCTCCTCCTTTGTTCTTCCCTGTCCCTTTTCCTGAATTAGAAGGGTACCCTCAGCGTTCTGGCAGCAGGAGTATTCAAAAGAGAAGTATAACTGCTTTTCTTAGAAGTTTAGCCAAGTTTAGTGCAGCCAGAGCCCTCAGAAAGCAGCATCTACTTATCCTAAAGAAGCTGAAGATTGTTTTACTCCCAGAAGAACACATTATTCATCTTATATTTCTTCAGGACTTTTCTTAAAGCACTTCTACTTACAGTTTTGCTTCTGGGTAATAAAATCTTACTACAGTCCTTTTGCCTTCATAATTCAGAAATCTGAAATGAAAATAACTTGGGCTCTAGGACTTGTACTGGTTGTGCTGCGCTTGTGGCTCTTTTCTTGTTCTTAAAGATGTCCTCAAGCCAGCAATACTTAACTAAAATTCTCTATGTGTTCCAGTTTTGGGAGACCTACAAGTCGTCTTGACCTGGAGCTCTAGATCTGTGAACAATCTTATCTCTAGTTAACCTGAAAAAACATCAGATATTTCCAGGCAGAGAATAAAAGTCTCCATGGGCCAGCAAAGTGGCAAATGATATAATATGTTAATTGCACCAGCATAATAAAATCCCATTGTGTTCCTGGGTAGCCTTTTAAATTCTGAGTGCCTTAAGGTGTGCACTGAATTTCTGTGCAACCTGGAGCTTAATTCTGTGTGGATGATATTGAAAGTATAGTTATTACAAATTTTACAGTACACTCAAGTAGAAAATGGGTAAAAAATGAGGATTTCTAAGCCTTTTGAATGCAGCTTATTGTGGTAACTGCATTTAATTATGATATTTTTCTGCATGGATTTAATATTATGTAAATACTCCATGGTGATGGGTTCTGTGCATGTGATACAGGAGTGTTTCTAAAAGTAGTTGTCACTGTGATTAGAGTCTAGCTAATGCAATATCTATCCCATAAAGTCTGGGATTCATGAGACTAAAAAATAATTATTAAGATAATAGTGTAAAAAATGGACAAAACCAAATTTTATAACATCATCTTTGATAAATTTTTGTTACATAAAATTAGTTTTTGAAGTAGAAATGTACTAGGTTGAGCGTATAAATATCTATTCTACAAAAGTATATTTTGTCAAATCAAAAATATTTTTCTTGCAGCATTGGCTACAAGTGTATTTACTTATCTCTTCTGGTTTCCGTACTATATAAATTCATAGCTCAGAGGAATGGTGTAACTCCACATAATGAGTTGCGTGATATACTGAGCCAGTTTTAACGTCTCTTAGTTTGAGAGAGGATTTTATTACTTTTCCCAAATATTATTTTGTTGTTTCAACATTACCATAAACCCTCATTCAGATAACTCTCAGTTTCTTCTTTAAAGCTTGCACAGGCAGCAGAACTGTGGGGAGGGGATAGGGACACAATGCAATCCTTAACTCACCCCTATTGTGCAGGAACAGAACAGGAGCCTCAGAGCTGCTGGGGGTCTCACATATCTCATATGTGCTGGAACAATGAAACAAATTATGAACAGAGCTTAAGGCCCAACTCTGAATTCTTGCCTTTGTGAGTTTGTGTCTCGTGCATGGAGAGCATTGATTTTGCAAGTTACTCTGAGATGTGGCCTGTCTGTCTGTGAGTGGAACCAGGTGGATTATTTTCTGAAGTTTGACATTCAGACAGGGACCTCTCCTTCTTTGGTCTGGCACTTTTATTAAGTCTGCAAATGGAGGTTTTATATATTAATTTATTTGTTTCAATAATAATGTATTTTTACTGATAAAAGCATAATTGCTAACCTCACACACTGCAATGCTGTTCTGTTCTGCTTTAAAGTGTGATAAGGGTAAAAAATGCAATTACTTTAATGCACAGAATCTAAACCCACCTAGTTTTAGACTGTGCTGAAGAAATTATTATAAGGGCAAAGATGCACATTCAGAGTTATTTCACAGAGAACATTTGAAGTGGTAGCTAGTTTCACAAAATGTTTCAAATGTGTTGAATTGGCCAGCAAAGGAGCTCCTTGGCTGATATCATGACAAAAGATGTGTGAGTGTTCACAGCCCCAGAGTCCCACCAGTGAGAAAGAGCCAGGTTACACCAGATGCCATTCAGTTGAATCTGCTTTTGGACAACCTCCATGGGTTTACTCCAAGAAGAAAATACTTTTCAGTGTGACAAGCTAAGCCTTTAGCTGCTCTGAAAACAAATGCTGTATTAAGTTTAATTACTTCAGCCACCTACTGATGATCTGAAAAATCTTTTAACAAACCAAGTGTTCTCAGCTTGGCTGTTGCCCTGGCCACATGATCTTTCACTGTACAGCTGAGTGGAAGTGCAGCAATCAGAGTTTGGATTATCCTCTTGGCAGGTCATGAAACAGAAAGAGTTTCTCTTTACCCTCCTACCTTAATTTTTTTTGATTTGGTGACATTATCAGATTTATAAAGACGATCTGCATCTGCCAATATAGAGAATTGAACACAGGGGGAGGGTGTCCTTACAAAAAAAAGGTCAATAATTATGGGCCAAATCCTGCTTTGACTGAAGTGACAGAAAAGGCATGGCTTTCAACAATATTAACAGCTGCAAATTACTGACAGTAAAATCTAATAAAATTTTATTTCTATTCATAAGATTGTTCATAGTTCATATTTGTATGATAAAAAACAAACTTGGGAAATCCTTAGCATATTTTATATTTTATAGGAATGTCACTTTTTCAGACTACTGTGAGGAAAACATGGTATATGTAAAAGATCAGCTCCTGGAATTAAATTAGATGTATGTCATACAGGAATGCCACATCTTAGCATAAGCATCAGCAACTGGATGCTGTTCTTACAAAACTCAGGTTTTTGTCTTATCCCTGATTCACAGTCCTGTGACTCTGAAATGCAAGTTTCTCAGAAGGTAAAAAATCAGAGTGGATACCTTGACCCCTCGTCTTTCTGAAGTAAAAAGGTTGAACCTCCAGAGATTTTGATCCTTGAAATTTAGGAAGTGTGAGTTTTAAAGACACCATAGCAGTTCTCCTAAGAAGTCATTGCAGGACACCTGTGTATGGTTAGGGAGCTCTGCTTCACTCTCTGCTTTTGATGTGCTCTATGCACATGGGTGGAACTTTCAGCATGCTTGGTTTCTACAGTGAGATGCTACTAACTGGACAATTGGATTATTTTCCATTTTTAGAATAGCTACTGCATTTCAGAAAAGCAGAGGGAAGCTCTTCTAGTTTTGTTTTGGTTACAGCTACATGACAACATTTTCTCAACTTCTTAATAGAGCTTACTTTCCTACAAGAGGA
Source organism: Hylia prasina (assembly GCA_013397195.1). NCBI lineage: Eukaryota > Metazoa > Chordata > Aves > Passeriformes > Sylviidae > Hylia > Hylia prasina. The sequence goes on from VYXD01016253.1 coordinate 1,140,563, forward strand.
AAAAAATCACTGGCCTGTTCACAAAAAAAAAAAAGTCTTTGGTCTCAAGGCTTATGGATTCACTAGGAGGTTGGACTGTGCTCCAGCAAACAGAATTAATCAGCAAGTCATTGCCTTCCAGAAGTAATGTGTAACACCTTGTTTTGTTCCTTGGTTCAAAAGGCACTGTCACTGTTGTACACCAGTGTGGGGTTTTTTTAAGGCTATAATTCATATGCAAACTAAGCAGAGATTCATGATTTCATAATAAAATGTTGAAACGCTTTGATCATGAGCTGGAAGGAGGTGTGAAACAGTGCTTCAGAAACAGACAGATATTTGTGTAATCAGCCTTTATGTATTGCCAGTTCAGAATAATAACATATAAAAAGCCCCAACTTACCTCATCTGCCTGGTACAGCCAAGGCATAAATAAAAGAGAACAATGGAATTACTATTACTCACTCACTGAGCCCCAGCTACATCACTGTATTCTTTATAATTGCTGGCAAGAAGATTAATGTTTTGTTAAATATCAGAGTAAGGTCACAAGGGGACTTGCAGGGCTGTCTAAACATCTAGGTTTTAAACTCCTTCCTCCCTTCTTTCCTTCCTTCCTTTTTTCTTTTTCCTATTTCTTTTTAATTTTAATTTCACAGATATGAACTTTTACCATCTCCTTTAATTATTGTGACTTTTACGTTCTTGCCTTTGAAAACTTTTGACAACACAAAAAATAAATAAGGACAACAATTGCTGTAAGGCTGATAAAGCTTAATCATCATATTGATAGGACCATGATAAAGGGTTTAGTGTGTTGGAAATAAACCCATTTCATTTTGCCTCTCATGTCTCTTTTTTCATGTCTGTTAGTTCTGTGTCTAAATAGGGATTTTTTTTTCTCATTATATTAATGCTAGTTATCCTAAATAACACTCTATTTGCTCTTTCTAAATGTCTGTTAACTTACAGCTTGTGAATACGATCACAGGAGCAGCTAAAGTGAAAAGCTCATGGTTTTGCAGATTGAGGAGATTTTCACCTTCTGCACCTTCAGGTATATGTACCTGAGGTTACTAGCTCCAATTTCAGATCTTTTGCTACAAACAGGTACTGACATTTTCTCTTTGTACAGATAAAACCTTATGGTTCCCAGTCTCCCCCGTCATTCTATAGAAACAATCAAAGAAATATTCCATCATAAGTTAACTGGTGGGGTTTTTTGGGGTTGTTGTTGTTGGGGTTTTTTTTTGGTTTTTTTTTTTTCTGTTTTGGGGTTTTTGTT
>VYXD01016253.1:1149139-1183926 GCA_013397195.1 Hylia prasina
GTGTGTGTGGATGTTGCTGGGTGTGTGTGTGGATGTTTCTGGGTGTGTGTGGATGTTTCTGGGTGTGTGTGTGGATGTTGCTGGGTGTGTGTGTGGATGTTGCTGGGTGTGTGAGTGGATGTTACTGGGTGTGTGTGTGGATGTTGCTGGGTGTGTGACTGGATGTTGCTGGGTGTGTGTGGATGTTACTGGGTGTGCACGCTGGAGGGTGCTCTCATTTAGAGAAGAGGGAGCTCATTGTGCTGGGGTCCTCTCTCAGACAGGCAGAGAGATGGAAGAGCTGAGCTTTTGGCCTCTGGTTGCTGTCAGGGAGCAGCCAGTGGCACTGGGGCACTACTCTGACTCTGCTTTATCACCCAGGCTGGACAAACTTTAAGTAATCTTTTGTGCTTTTGTAAAATTTGTGCTCAGCTCATGATTTGCATTGCTTATATTACACATGCCTAATGTACCTATATGCAAGCCTGTACTTAAATTATTTTCCTATTAGTGTATTTCTCCTAGTTTATATGTGTATTTATTCATGTTTTCCTCAGGCTGTTTTGAATGTCATTGGGAGTTAAAGACAATGTATAGCACATTCCAAGGAATTATAGTAAAAGATGATAGAGCATATTTCTTTCATGCCTGAATATATTAATTCTTGCTTATATAAGAAAATGCACCAAAAAATGTAAACAAGGAATCAGTTGAAATCAGATTATGCATGAATAATGATATGCAGCCTCATCTCAAATCAAAACAAAAAACAATTAGGTTTAACTGCTAATGGGTTCAGGAAATATTTTTCTTTTTCAAAGGAAATTACTCAGTGGAATAAAAACATGCTTTTTAAAATAAATAAATTAGTTTACCATTTGTTTCAAGATAAATAATCATAAATACTGTAGTTAGCATTAAAAGAAATATCATTCACACACATACTTGTCTTGGTGATGGAGTTTGACCTTGCCTTTATGACACTCATATGTGCTTTCTTTAAAAACTCTTTCTCGGTTTTATGGCTGCTCCTTTACCTGCAGCCCTGCAGTTTGTTGGTCACTGCATCTGATTCAAAGCATATCAAGGGGAAAATTCTTTCCAGCTTCACTGGGTTCTTGTAGCAGGCTCTGATCTGATCTGATCCTTTTGCCCATAAAGTTCCTTGCAACACTTCTAGGGATTTCAGTGTCTTTTCTGGCCAGCACCTTCTGTCTATCATTATGCACCTACAGTCATAGTTCACTTTTTTCATTGACTTTTCCAAGTCTGTTGCATCCGAATTTTTTTTTCCATTACATTTTTTTAAATGCATTTTCAAAAATGTGGTGGACTTGTTTTCTTTTTTAAAACATCAGTAACATATAATTTCTTTCCTGCCTGCATGTTTTTAACCTTAATGACAGAGGATAAGAAAATAAATAGCACTTTATTTACATTTCATATTCAGTTTAAGTGTGTGAGTATAGAAAGAGAAATTTTTCCTTTTGGTCATATGAATAAAGCTCCATAAGTGTTTGCAGGATTGAGGTTTTAATTTGTAACCCTGATCTGGCTGCACGAACAATTCTAATAAAGTTTAATGAACATTATTAAAAGTTTATATGCAGGCAAATAGGGTTGCACATTTGGAGTAGTCATTACTACCCTCCAAAAGAGAAGTGGCTTGAAGTAGCTCCAATTTTCCATTCACAGAAATAGGGGCATCAGGACAGTAAGGAGCAGAACAGGATCCCCTCATGTTCCAGACAAAACACAACAGAATAGTGGGGGGTTAAATGGGAATGAGGAGTGCTGCTTTTGCAAAGTAAGGAAGAACACATTTCCACAGAATGTTATTGGGGTTTACACCTGAGGTGTGATGCACGTGCTGGAAGGCTCCAATTGAGCAGCCTCAGAGTGCAGACAGAGAGCTCTGGGCAGTGGTCCTGAGAGCCAGCCCTGTCCCATGGGGTGCACTGAGGAGAAACACAACATCCCTGGTGTGCACCAAGCCATGCTGTGGAGCTGTTTCTCAATCACTGACTAATGTTTCTGTCTCAATTGAGAAAATATTACAAATACTAGTAAAAGACTTTCACTAAAGCCAACTTACCAGTACAAAAACTGTTTAGCTTCCCTCCTTCTTTGCTTTGGCTTATCTTTATCATGGAACAAAATCTTCACCTGGAACAAAATCCTGCTGTAAGGGTTGCCCAGCAGAAGTTAGTGCCCAACTCAAGTAGTTATTCCTGTGAACTGGGTTCTTCACCTGTGGCTTCAGACTAAATGTCTGAGATGAGAGGGTCTGACCTGGAAGAGATAGTCATGTCAATAAATTGATTTTTTGAAAAATCTCATTGGTTCCAAGGGAGGTTAGTCCTGCAAATGAAGTTACTCGTGTACTTAACTCTTTGCTGGATCAGGTACTGTAAACTCTCTGGGGGAGGACCCATGTTTTCTTTTATTTGTCTGTAAAGTGCCATGTATACCTATGGCACTGTATAAATAAATAATAATAATAGAAACAATAAAAACCATCTAGGAATTAAGCAGGCCTTTTAAAGAGACCAACTGTTCTTCACATAAATCTTGGATCTAATTTGAGCTCTAATAAGCTCCATTTCCTGCTTTTCCAATATTTCTAAGCCGCGTTGCAATAGCTATCTTGTTGGGTTTTTTTTAACAGGTGTTTTAAGAGGGCCCTAAGGCAAGTATCTAATCAACCTAATGGAATTTTCCATGCAGTTAAGTGTTTTATTCAGCTCAAAACATTGTCTTTGATTAGACTTACCACCTTCCCTTTTGCCCTTTTACATTGTTTTGGCAGGCTCTGCAGGTGGAAAAGCTCCATCTCCGCTGCAGCTCCATCATGTGTGAAACAGCCTCAGTGTGTGCCTGCTTGCTTGCCTTTGAGCCAAAGGAGAAAACCTGAGAGGCAGCTCCACAGCCCCAGCCTTGGATGTGTGGTAGCTGTAGGATGGCCTTTTGGACAAGGTACTGAGCTTTAATGAGCCAGCCCACGCCCTGTGAGTGACCCATCCCAGTGCCTGCAGTCCAGGCTGCCTGTCCTGAGGATTTGCCTGGGCTCTGGGCTGGGCTGTGCAGTCTTGCTGAACCCTGGCTGCCCAGCTTGTGCTGAGTGTGAACTAGATTAATTAAAGCTGACTGATGTATGCCTGTTAGAACCACAGTCCTCTTAGGTGGTGGTGGAGGTTTTTCTGGAGAATGTTGCCAGCTCAGGTGCTTTAAACACACTCTTTTAGCCTCCCAACCTTCTTTTTGACTTGGTTTTCTAGAATGAAAATTGGTTTAAATCATATGGGGATATAACTTGTTACATTATGTTTAATATTTTCCCACCTCCTGAGGTGTTGTGAGGATTTTTAAAGTAATATTTATACAGCGTTTTGAAGATAAAAAGCATTGCATAAGTGATAATTATTATCTACATTTATTTTCATGCCTCAGTGGAAACATCTTTTTCTCTTCATCTAAGATACTTAATTTTCTTTTGCCTTTTTTTTTCTTTTTCTTTTAATTACTGTCTTATTTAACTTTGAGATTTTGGGGTATAATTTTGGAGAAGAAAAATGCTGTACAGATTATATTGTACTGTGTCAGATAGTTCTCTTTTTTGTTTTTCATCCCATGATGAACTGATGCTTTCACCAATCCAATCTGCAACCAGAGGTTTATTCATGCCAGAACACAAGAATAGTTTGATTGTTCAGGAAATCAGCCAAGACTCAGAAGGCCTAGATTTTCTCCATTCTGATGCAGGTTTCTTGTTTGACATTGGGAAAATCACTTAATTTCTTCATGTCTCAGCTGGCCATCTGCAAAGCAGAAATGGTGCTTCCCTACTGTGTACTCGGGGTTTAATATTACTGTCCTATATGAGGCAGGGTTCATAAAGGTGATAGGAGAACCAATATACTTCAAAAGGCATTTTTGATCTCCTGTCTGCAAATCACTCAGAGATCCAGTGATTTACAAAATGGATATGGGGCCTATATTTCAGAAATACATTCAGAAATACATACTAATTTAACTCTCAATTAACGATTTGGTGATTTTTTTTATTCATAATATTATATTTATGTTTCTATTGAATTTATTACAGCTATATTTAGTTGTTAAATAAGACAGTTTCTATCTTCTTTGGAAAGAATCAGTAAACAATCTTTTCAAGATAATTAATAGGCATATGTCAATGGTCCCTGTCAGTGTCTGTTTTCCCAAAAGAAGATATGTGCAATACTTAGGGTTTGGCCCCCAGAAAAATGACAGTGTAGTTGTCTCTGTGAGTTTTGCTTTGGATATGTATTTCTGTGCTTTTGTGCCAGATACAAGCAGCCGTTTCACTCTGTTACCTGGAGACCATTTGTTCTTTCCATGATATGCAAAGGTATATTTTCATCTCTCCTCATATCTTCATCCATTTGTGACTGATTGCTGCTGGTGGACTGTATATGGGTAATTAGATATGGAAACATATATGTTCATCCTCCTTTCTAGGAAGAAGCTCTTATACTCAAGTTATTCTCTACTTTGCATAGTAGGGGGAAAATATAAAAGTATTGTACAACATATGATCAGACAAAAGCTTCTAAACATAAACACTCATGGTTTCATTACTTTCTTGATCAGCATGCAGCGCTGAAAAGGTGGGTAAGATGGAGATAAAAATTTATCATAATTCAACTGAATTCAGTTATGCTTTTCAAATGGTTCTTCTATCCCAGTGGGAATGAACCATGGCAAGATAATGTTACTTAATAGTTTTATTTCTAAAATGCATCTTCTTTTCTCTATGCATGCAAGTGCTTTACAGCTTCAATAAAAACCATTGTGAAACAGATGCTAAAACATTATTCTAAATATCATTTCACTTTCTGCCTTAAATGTAGGCATTAAAGTAGTAAAAGGAGGTCTACTGCAAAAGTAAAAATGAAAAACAGAAGTTTACATGTGCGGGTAGCAGATCATTCTAATCATGTTGAAGTTTCTATCAGCTGCAGTTTCAGTACCTTGAATTTGTACTGGGTAGACTCAGATCCAAATTTCCCCCCTGAAATAAGGCTGGATGCTTGAGACCTCAGACATATTCTGAATGTATTCCTATGGAGGAATGAAGATGAAGTTACAACCCATGAAAGGCTTTGAACTCTCTATACTTCGGCAGTTGTAATGTTCAGTAATTGAATTGACTCTTACTGCAAGCTGATCCCATTGAGTCATGGCATTCCTGTCCAGTTCTGATGATCTTCCCTTGCACATCCAATGCTGAAAGGAGAATGTGTGCTTCGAGGCCATGATCCTCTGCCTTTGCTCAGACTAAGCAGGGAATCTGCTTGCAGCCATGGAGCACTTAGGAGAAATAAACCTCATTAGGAGAATTGACTTCATTCATGACTGTCTGAAATACAGTTTGGCACTGCATCCTGAAAATTTGTATGTTCAACTTTCTCTTACAAAAAAAATGTGTTGAAAAACAAATTCTGCCCCACTAGGGAAGAAGATTGTGTTCTGCAATCACTATTGTCTCAGATAGAAATAATAGATTCTCTTAAAATGAGCACTAGGGCGGTAGATCTGCACATCAAGTGGTTTTTTTCTTAGCTCTATGTTCCTGTTTGTGATACAAACACCAAAGTATTTTATTGTATTTTGATATCTAGTGGCTTCTGACAGATGTACTTTTTAACCTGCATGTTAGCTGCCTAAAGACTTGCTTTTTAACTGAGGCGTCTACAGAGCTGCCAAAGGTGAAAATGCCTCAGAAATTTATTTATTTGCCTTTCATGGAGTGTGGTGATGCAGGCAATATAAGAGAGTACTGTGATTTCTTGGGTGAGAAAAAGTATCTATCTCTTGTCTAAAATTCTTTTGCCTAAAACTTGAAGCTAAAAATAGTAATAGAATCTCACTAAGAAGTGAATACTCAAACCTGAGGTGTTAAACAGAGCTCCCATGAACTTAATTTTAATTATTAGTTTGGAAGTTATTAAACTTTCAGAAAAGACATCTAGAATTGAAAAAGCAGGGCAGTAAAATCTCAGTATTACAGAACCAAACATGCACTTACTAAAAAGACAAATAAACATTATTATGCCAGGTAGATCTGAGAATGAAAGGATTGTGTGTAACTCTGGACAGTTAGCAGGAAACAAGATGATGGCAGGAAGTTTTTTCCTGTAGGTCAGTGGTTGTGTGGTTAAGTTGTTCCATTGCAGTACATTGATGGGTATTTTGATGAATTTGCCAACCACAAGTCCAGAAGAGGCACGTGGGACCCCTGATAAATCCCATTTTAGGCTGAGAACAAGCTGAAGTAATGAATCCACTGAAGAATCACTTACAGGAACCCCAGGAGTTTCCTGTGGTCACTGCCTGGAGTGGTGTCTCACTTGAATGCTTTCCTTTCCTAGTGTAAAAAATCTTCACACACAAACCTAAATTTGTTTTCTCCCCATCAGTAAGGGAAGTCTTCCATTAGCTTTTGGTCTGTTTATCACCTTGGCATCACATGTGCTTATGCTCTTTTTCTGCACATATCATCAATTCATTACAGAAATACACTCTGCTCAAAGATTTCAAGTCAAGTGCTCTCAAGCATTAAAGCTATTTGAAAGCCAAACCGAGTTCTGCATCTAAATTTTGCAGTCCTTAAAGAGAATAAAAACAAAATGCATGGGTGTGATGTTGGCTCAGTAACATAATTAGCAAACTTCTAGTTGACTTCAGGAGAACAGGTTTGCATCCCAAACATCAATAGCTCCAGCCACCAGCAGGGTTTCAAATAAGCAGCTGGACGTGAATCCTGCTTTATTAATTTCTGCTGAAAAGTGAATTTAACTTTGCAAAGTGTTTTATGCTTACATTTTATTTTGTTACTGTCTCAACTAAATTTAACTTTCCTAAAACAATCTGAGAATTTAAATGAGTTTCCTGTCCATGCACATTTGTGATTTTTTTGTACGACTCATTTCTTTTTTGATAGCACATTGTTTTATTCTTTCAGTCTTAAAAAAAGAGAGAGAAAAGAAAAACCTGACACAAAAGTGAATTTTTTTTTATTGCATTTCATTTTAAGTCGTCTTTTTAAAGATCTGTCATTTATACAATGACAAGAAAACTTTCTAAATTGGAACTAATTTATGAATTCCTTCTTTTTGGCATAATGTCACTTTGCAAGTTAAAATGATAATGACTGGAAAGATCAAATATGTTTATCTAAAAAAAGAAGAGGGGTTTAAAGAGTTTGTGCTCATTAGAAATCTTCTCAAACTCTGTACACAGCAGGCATTATAGATTTTTTGAGTGCAAAAATCCTTTTGGTTAAGAAAAAGATGTAGCTGAGAATGGGAAAGGTTGAAGAGAGTTCAGAATCCCTTTGTCTAGCAGCTATAAATGGGTGAAATATCTGTTTCTCACTTATGTGATTTTTAGAATGAGATTTGATTTTGTCACCAAACCGATCCTTCATACTCATGTTATGTGATTGGATTCCCATTCAGTCTTCCATTCATGAGCAATCCTTCAACTGCACAAATATTCACAAGCCAGTGTGTTACCTGTTGTTTTTTAATAACCTCTCCTTTGTAACAGTGATTTAGGAATGTGCATCCAAATGGCTTACAGTGGACCTTCAGTACGCTGGAAAACTTTCTGACCTCTCTCCTTTCATTATGAGGATTTTGATGCAAAGGAAACAACTAAGCTGTAGCAAATGAAGTAGAATTAATACCATTATGCTCACAATATGCCCACTGCCTGGGGGAACGCCGTTGACTGATCTAATAATACCAGAATCGCATCCTCACACCATTGTAAAATGCATCCATATGTTTCTTATCAAGGCCACTGGTGGCACAAGTCCTTGATCCAGGCAAGTTACAGTCTTTAAAGCTGCACAGAAGAAAAGTTTCATTTGGTGCTGTTCCTGTGCCATGCATTGTTGCTTCCTCTTACACTTCTGAATTTTTTGTTCCTACCAGTAATGTTGGCATGTCACCATCTGTTCCCTCTTCCAACATGTCAGTTTGTGTCTTTATCCTATGTTTCAATCTCATGATGTGCTCTTCACCAGTGAAGTGTTTAAAAGTGGTGTGAGGAAGATATTAGTCTATGATATAAAAAGGAAGAAATCTGTTTCTCCCACTCATTTTCTTTCAGAGAAGATGTGTGGATTTTTAAAGCAAGTGTAAAAATAATTATGAAAGAAGTATGAAAATGCTACAAAATTCCATATGAGATTTTCTAATGCTTTGTGTAAGCACAACTGGATTCAATGCAGATTTCAGATTGCAAGTGAATAAGGAAACAATTTCTGCCTTATATTACCAAAAAATAAATGCGCTTGTAGTTTTGCCTTAATGTCATTTTAAGTGTAGCTTTCGCACACACAAAAAAATCCTTCTAATATCTGATGCAAAAGCATGCAAAGATTAGAACAAAATAGAAACAGGAATAAGATAAAAAGTATTTGGTCTATATTGTTTCATTTTTAAATCATTCTGAGGATTGTTTTCTCCCTCTAGATCATGAAGAAAGTTCCTGTCCAGGGTTTTACTTTGGCACCACTTGTCACTGAAGAACATCTCACAGCTGAGTGGTGATCTCTGAACCTCTGTCTTACTCTCACAAGCTTCCACTGTCATGTCCTGATGATGCTACTTTTTCGACTAAACACAGTTTCTGAGGGTCAGTTGTTTTGGACATGCTGAAAAAAAAATAAATTAGTGAATTAGTATGTGAGATATTACCCAGCAACAAATAGGAATGATTTGTCTTTTTGTTTATAGAATACTTTGTTGAGGTTTTTCCATCTTTTGTACTCAAAATTTCTAAGTCAGTTCCAGAGTGATACGGGACAAAAGCCCTCCTGTATGTGCAGTACCCACAGTGATACTCCTGAGCTGAGGATTCAGTACCATTCTCCATTTTATATTCAGTGTCGTGGAGATGAAAGCTTAAATAAGAAGACTACAATTAGTTAATGTGCCTTGTTATACAAAGCTTCAAATCTCGAGTGAAATATGAAAAGTGAACACAAGAGCAGGTGCTGCAGCTGGCTGGCATTAAAAAAAAGGTTTCATTGCTGTCACATATTTGAAGCACAAGAAGATGGGAGTGTCTATGATCAACATCATATTAAAAGCCTTTTCAAAGAAAATAAGTGATCCCAAACTATTTGGATGCTATCCAGATTTCCTTGGAAGCATTCTAATATGAGAATAATTGAAAGCAAATCTCTTGATAAAAATTTAATGTTTATTTTTTTTATGAGATCAGAAATTTATCCTACCACTTTACAGTGCTCAAAAGGTGTGTGGATGTGGCACTTGGGAATATAGTTTAGTGTTGAACATGGCGCTGGGTTTGCAGATGGACTCGATGATCTTACAGGTCTTTTACAGCCTTAAGGATTCTGTTTAGCTGTCACATTTATAGGATCATGTTCTTGACTTATGTTCTTCATTTCAAAGATGATTTGAGAAACAGTGAAATGCACTGAGGTGCATCCTGCTAAGGATCCATAGCATTTGTGAATCAACAACTTTTTCATGAAGCTGAAAGACACTAAAAGATGATTATACAAAATATTCCTGAACTATATTCTGACAGTCTGTGACATGTAAATATAGGTAAAGGTGTCTTTGAAATTATATATTTTAAATGTTTGAAGTTGTTTGCAGAGGGTGGTGGGGCAGAATTTAGATTTCTAATGAAATCCACCAAAACCACAATTTACACCAGCTATATTTTTTTAAAAAAAGATAAGTTTTAAATAATCTTTTCTCATTTTTAATGTATTAAGCTAGTTAACAATATAACACATAGGACAGTGAAAATTCAGTTCCAGCTCCAGATTATGAACTGAATCCTGTTCCCCTTCCTTTTTGCCTGTCTCCACATAGATAGAGCTTTATTTAAAAGCATTAAGAGACTGCTACAATCTTTACATTTATAGACAATGACAGGGTATAAGAAGAATTCGTTCATGGTTGTTTCTCCTTCAATTGTTGTCTTGTGGTTTTAATCCCAGCTACGCATAAACCACACAAGTTTTCAAGAAGGAGCAGGAAGACTGGGAGAGATCTGCTCCTGAACAGTTACTTGCTACAAAAATTATCTTCGTATATTATATTTCCTTGATAGAAAGTCCTGGAGGTTCCTGCAAGTGGTGACAGGAAAAAGGGTTTTCCTGAAGACACTCTTGGATATTGCTTGTTGTGAATGTTGAGTCACCACAGTGGTGTCAGGATGGAATTGCACTGATGTGTCTGAGAAAATGGACTGGGGCAACTGATTTCTTTAGATATAGGTAAATAATTGTCTGTGAAAGTTTTAGAATTCTTCAATGTTTCCACCAGTTCTTTTATTCTGGAAGCAGTGTGTCTGTCAGGCTAGTGTTAAAACCATTAATTTTTGAATGTTCTGCCCCTCAACTTGCAATATTGCCATCACATTGTCGTATTGCCATATTATAGAATTCCAATACTGGCCACTCAACAGGTTTTACCTCTTTCTCTCTAGACCTGCCTATTTATCTTGACAAACCTTTGAGCATGGTCACTAAGGGGGGATGTCTGGATATTATTTAAATATCAATTCTTCAGATTTAGCATGAGTATATTTCTTTCTGCAGTACCAGTGCATATGTGGCAACAATAGTCAAGTGCTGGTTTGAATGGATATCCAAAAGAAACTCTGCCAAGCAAGGTCATTTTGTTGGATGCAGTTATAATATCTCCAGCTGGTTAAAGGTTAAAGCCAGTCAAACTGCCAAACCCTAAGGCTTAACAACAGAAATTTTTAAGATTGTTTGTCTACTGTTCCTTTTTGCTTTAAAGAAATGTGGCTTAGCAAAATTCTGTCATAGGCTGGAAGGTTTGTGCAGACAGAAGGTAGTTAGCAAATAGAATTATGTGCAGAAAGGCTTTAATCCCTGCAACCCCTATATAAGAACATCTGCTTGAATTACAAGCCATACATAAATTGTGTGTGCCTGTTTTTGTCACAGATCCTTCCTTCCCTCTGCTCCCCACATCTTATATGATACACTGCAAAAAACCCCACCCAAACCAAAAGCTAATTAGTACTTCCAGCCCCCCCATTAGTGAAACTTGATATGTTTACTAAAAAAATAATTGCGACATTCCATTCATAAATCTTTAGCAATGTCAGCATTATACTGACGGAATTATGATGTCCCAGTACAAATTGTCTGACCTGCTTTATGTTCCCCAGCACATAATTAAGGTGGCGGTGTGTTAAAGGAAGTAATTTTGTTCAAAGCTTTGGCACCAGCAGTGCAATGTCTTTTGCTCGTATTACTAACAGTTACCAGTCAAGGTAGGAGCTGCACTGTGTTTGACTCTGAGGTTAGACACGTTTCTGTAGCTCTGAGCACAAGGGTTTGAGCAGCACATGCAAAACTTAAAATAATGTTTGGTGTAGTGACTTTGTCAGGATTTGAGTTTTACTCTCTTGAGGATTTGATCAAGCAAATAAGTTAATGAACGATGACAAGAAAAGCTTAAAAACAACAAGCTTTAAATTTTGTTCACAGGTAGTTTGAAATGTAACTTGTTTCCTTTCTTTGTAATCTTTGAACTTTCTTGTTTTCTTCTTTGAAGATAGAAACTTTAGGAGAGTATCTAACAGGCCCTTGAAATTTGATAGCAAATTGAATTTTATTTTTGAAGTGCATATTCTGAATAATGGTTTTTGAGGACCCATAGCAGTGTAAATTTCTGGAGAAAATGCCAGTGGCAATGTCAGATCCTGATCCCACAAACAGCTAAGACTCTGTGTCTCACTGAAGACTGACCTTGATAAACACAATGTTTCTGTACAGGTCAGTCACACAAATATCTTCCTTGCCATTTGCAGCCCCTGATGAGGTCTCCAAGCCTGTTGACTGCAATGTGAGGCTGAGTCTTACAGAATCAGATTTTATGAGCTTTTCTCATGTATTCTTCAGTGACTTCCAGGCACAACTCATATTTGCAATATTTCCTTACAGGATAGATCATGAGATTTGAGCATTAAAAAGTCAATAAAATGCATATTAATGAATGAAGTAAATGTGATTAAATGTATTTTCCTTACCCCTGTGAAGCACTCAGGCTTTGGCAGATGATAGGGAAATTGCTACTGTTACTTCAGTTTAGGATTTTAAATACCCAGTGTTTGAACACTGGAAATTGCCTTTTGATTTCTCTAGGCTTTAGCACACAGCTGTAATGATGACCTCTTCTTTGTTATTATTTATTTTATTCCCTAGAAAAACAATTTTTGGTTCAAAATGTTCATAGTTTTACATAGGTTATGTCGTTTAAGAGCTATTAATGCCATTTCTGTTAACAAGTCAAAAATACATGCACTTTCATTTCTACTACAGTTAGTACATGGCATAATGTTTATATTTGGCAGAAGGCAGAAAATCAACTCTGTGTTGAGAAGCAGGTGTTCATATTTGAGCTTGGCCAAAACTTTCTCCTTAAAGTCAGGAGAACTTTTAACTCAGGATGTTTTAATTTGTCTTTCCAGTGAGTTATATGGCCTCAATATATACATTCCTATGTCATCATTTAAACTGAGTCTGCCTTTTTTTTTTTTTACTTAATATCCTAAGATTTTAGTAAAGCTTCAAAGATATATTTTGATATCATTACATCTTCAACACATCCAAAACAGGATAACCCAAAATATACATTTTAGAGCAACTTGCCTGCTGTGATATGGTACAACACCAGCCTTCCTCCTCTGTCTCTAAATGAAAACACTGACACAGAGATTCCTCAAAACTTGTGTTCTCCATTTCAGTGGGTCTGAATGATCCAGGCATTTCATTTCAGCATGATTTCTACTGTCTGTTCAAACCTACAGCTAAGGCTCATATACATTACACATTTAAACACATAGAAATGAGTTACTGAAAATTCTGGGTTTTAGTCATCTTACCCCAGTGTAAACCTGTCTTTTTTATGTCTGTTATTTCTGAGGTCTAGGAAATATGTCATTGGACAAATTGTCCTGTGAGGCCAAAATTAGCTGCTGCTCTTTGCTTTAATATATTAACTGCTTAATAATTTCCATGCAAATACACTAGCAATTAATAATTGCATTGCAATGCTTTGGCTGTTTATAGCCTGTAAATTGAAGCATTAGGTGTATGTAAATATCTTGACTTCAGTGGGAAATGGAAAGACGCTGCTTAGTAATAAAAGCTGTCTTTTTCAATTAGCAGAATGTTACATATCCTGTTTCCTTCTAAACATCATAGGGTCTCCTAAACATTCACAGGGTTGATGTTGACTAAGCAAGCTGTTGCATTGCAGATTACAGGAAGCCTTGTACTTAAAATTACCATTTGAAGTAAAACAGAACAAAAATTTTACCAAGTGTAAGTAAGGCAGTGGCTTAGCCATTTGAAAAGCAAAGCTAAGGAGTGGGGGAATATCAGGGTAACATTTATTGCTGAGAAAAGGTTCAGAGTGGTCAAAACTATTTGACAAATAGTCTGGAGAGAAACAAAACTCACAAATGTTTTCAACGCAAGGTTGAAATGCTTCATTTTGAAAATGTCAAATGAACTGTGTTGATATTTCAAAATGTTTTGGGGCTGTGCATTGTGATGGAAGCTGAGGAAATAAAAGGCTAAGTTCACCCAACTCTTTGAGGCCTGTGTCCTCTTACCAAAGAAATGCCATCAGATGCCTTGGCTCAAGCACATCCGAGTCTTCCTGCCTTCCAACGTGCCCTCACACTTCCACCAGACAATGTGTGCTCTGATTCTCATCCTGACAAATGTTTCACTTTGCATGGTCAGCTTCTATGTCATTGAGTAGAGAAGGAATCCTTCTCACCTCACAGGAGTTCAACCAGCTCAGAAGAGCCCAAATTTCTGCCCATGTACTGAATTCAGCAGAGGCTAAACCAGGGACTCTGATGTCTCGAGGAACTGTGTTACCCCTCAGCATCAGCTACCTCGTGATGAGAGATCCTTAGGCTTCTCTTTTGTATGGAGAATTTAAATGTTACTTGCTGAAGAGAACAAAGTAGTCATAAACTGCATCTGGAATATCATTGAGTAATAATACTAGGTGCCTAATTATTTCTTTCCCTTTCTTAATTTCTCCAAAATAAACTTCCTTTATATGGAGATTTTTTTTGCAACTTATTTCATTTCTGTTTTGAACAAGTCATCTGACAAGAAAAAATATTCAGTATTCTCACATCCTCCAGATGGTTAAATTTTCAGAAATCACAATATGATGAGGTTCCATAGATGGAGTGATGGAAGTTGCTGGAATGTGTCAAGGATCAGAATTTCCCTTTACATCTCTTGAGTTGCTGTATAGGTAGGTGTAAGTCAACATAGCTCCTTTCTCATCAGTAAGGTGTGCTGTTTTATACTGAGCAGGGAGTTGAATGACTGTATTTTGACTTCTATTAGGTAAATTGAGATTAGAGGTCCTACTGGGTTTGAGGTTCCCCTCACTGATTTTAATAGTCCTTACTTACTCCTACACATCTGCTTTTTTAAAAAAGACATAATTGACTAAGTGACATATTCATGAACATAAGGTAATTAGGGTTGTTTCTGGAAGACTGAGATATAGGATTGTAAGGTTGGTACATTTTGGAAAATAATATTTGCTCTATATATATTTGTGTGTAAGTTGTATGTGGTTTTGTGCAAGTATTATTGTTAAAAACATGTTTTCTTTCCACCTCTTAATTGAAGAAGTTAAAAAAACCCACAAACAAACATAAAGACATTATATTACTATCCATTCAAACAGTGGCATAGTCCTAGCTCCTGTGAACATAAGACAGTTATAGGAATCTTATTTAACTTCTTTTTACAGGTATTGTCATCTACTCTGCATAGCTGAAGTCAAAACTTTTGCCCTCAATATTTTATGGGCTTCATAAAAACGGAGGAATTTATGTATGTGGCAGATTATTTCACAATATTTTCAATCTGCCATGCCCTCCCATCCTCTTTAAAAAAAAAATCCCACATTGCAAAGCACATTATCACTTTTATGAAAACAAAAAGAGTGCATATTTATTTTCCAAACTGTTCAAGACTTTCATAAGGTTACTTCATAAAATGTTAGACTGTGTCCTTTGTCTTTTCTTCTCATCATTTCCATCTGCTGAAGAACTATGTGTGAAATACCACTAATTCAGAGTAACTATGGTGCATCAGGCTGTGAAGAGCAGGCCACTCCACTAAGAGTCCAAAATCCTCCTATTTCCAACCCCACTGATGGTAGCATTGTATTTTTGCCTGATTAAAGTTTAAATATGTATCATGGTTCAAATTAAGATTAAAACGGGCATTTCTAAATCAGGACCTCTTAACTGCTCTTCCAAAGACCAATAAATTCAGAATGCTTTGGATTACTTTCAATGTAGTTAAAGGTCAAACCTCTGAATGCCTGTTTAGGGAAAACTGGTTTTTATTAGCCAAAAGTATATAATTTTAGGTTTTTGTACTGAGACATTATGTCCCATGTCATGGTTGCACAATTAGCATTTAAGAAATGAAGTCAAGCCTTTACTTTTAAAGTAACCTTTAAAGTTAAACCTTTGTTAGTCACACTGTCGCATTGTAAATATTATGCACAAGTATGTGTCAATGGCGATATTTTATGACAAGATAACATATGATGCATAAACAAAGTATTAATTTAAATTTCTCTTGTTTTTTCATCAACGATTTTATTGTTGCTTTTTTATTGGGTTTTGTGACTTTTTTTAATAAACTTCAAAATATCATGTGACTGAAATAAGCAGTACCATTGAAATTAAGAATATATCTAGAGAATCATGGCATTACTTGCATAGTATTTCTTCTACTTCCACTTCAAGTCTGAAGCTAGTATATAAGACTTTATCTTAATAAGATGTGTTGGAGATGATGGAAGACAGTATTCATTGTTTGGTTTCTGATGGCTCGTGTTAGGACATTATTTGAGAATCTCTGTGCAATTTGGGGACTTTTTAACTCTTCTTCCATGGATCTTGGCACACAATCTGCTACTGGCTGTTGCAGTAATCATGCAAAACCTGCCCATGGTGGCTCTTGCCCATCCCTGAGCCAGTCCTCACCTGCAGTTGCGAGCACAGGCCCTTGTGAGTTGGGAGAACTTGGGCTGCAGGGACTCAGATCTGCCTGGGTTTAGTGCTGGGTCAGCCAGTGTGTCTGTGCAGGACACTTTGGTGACTGTGAGCTTCCCTCCATGGGACTGCTCTTTCCTGCCTCTCAGCAGAGTTATGGAGACAAAAATCACTTCACGATAGTGAGATGTTTAATTTCTACTCTGTTATGGAACTCAGAAAACATTTCACATAAGAAAGTCAACCTCTTCTTTTCTATAGATCTTATCTATCTATCAGCCTCCTCTTATCTATCATAGACACTGAAAAGTTGCTCAAACTTTTCCCCTTTTCTCTGTTCAGACTTGGGAAAATTCAGCAACAGTTCCATATGCTGCCTGCTAACCTTAGGCCATTGAAGCAATGCATCAACAGGAAGTTAAAAACAAAAATACTCTCAAGTCCAAGTGTTTTTAAGACAATGTCATAGACAAACAGGCAAGATATTAGCTTTGTGTAGGCCATTGATATTTTAGGCCATTCCAGATCAATATCTTCTATTTTTTCTTTCTGCATATAGGAAGAAGCATATTTTTTATTAACATCTTAAAATAGAAACCATCTTTTGAATCAGTTTGGACAAAAAATCTTAACTGATTTGGATCTGAGTCAAAAGCCTTTCTCATCCTTTTTCTCTGATTCCATATTCCAGAAAAACCCAATGGATACAAACCATATATTTATAGGAAAATATTAGGCACAACTCTTTGGTCTCTGATTTTGGGGAATACAGACCAGCTAATTAACATGGGTGTCTCTCAGAAAAATCTCTAAAGTTCATTATAGCTTAGTGTGTACCTTGGAAAAGGCAAGTGCTGCATAAGCATCTTTGAGATGCACTTTCCCTACAGGAGAGTTTGGAAAAGTGTAAGCCATGGGAATCTTGCACTGCTTCTGCCTGCCTTACTCTCAGGATTTGCCAGTGGGGCATTCTCCACCAGCACTGATTCTGTACAGTTCTGAGATAAACTTTAGCCCATCGCCCGCAGCCCTTAATCAGGTGCAGAATTTGTATCCAACCTCCTGGCCTTGAGGCAGGAATGCTCCCCAGTGAGCTCTCCTGACACTATTGTACATCCTGCCACAACTTTTAACATCACTAGAGACATTTCTTCCCCCAAAGGAAATAATGACTTGCAGTAACACAGCTTGTTGTGAGATCTTGTTGGAAATCCAAACATGTGGCAATTTACGAGTGTCAGCAGAAATTTTTAGACTTGTGTGGCAGTCCGTGCTGTGCGTTAGATGTTGGAATCTGACCCCTCGGCTTTGCCACAGTGGTGTCCCAGGAAAACCATGGAGAGTTGCCTCTGCTCTCTTTTCTGTTTACTTTCTTTCCTTAATATTCTGCAATATAGTTTACCTATATAGTAATTTGTACGTGTTCTGCCTGTAGATTGTCTTTCACAATCTGAAATCCTGCCTAAGACTTTTTCGTTTTATCTGATCAATCTGTTTTGATCTTTTAGTTTTCCTTTGTACAATTCATGCTTTCTTTATGGAATTCTTGACTAAATGGAATAGGGTTGTAAAGCAAGAGGCAGAAAATTGTGGAGGCAATAAATTTACTTTTTCTTTCTCACCCCAGTCTTGTAACAATTAGTGTTTTTTAGTAAGAATAGATTTTTTTTCCTACAAAAGATGAAACTCAATTTCTAAAATCCAGTTTTAATACCTGTGTTCTGCCTAACTGGGTCTGAAAGCAATATAGATCTTAAATTTGTTTCATGATAAAACAGTCTTTGCATTCAGCCCTGAGCAAGTGAAACAGGGTTTCTGCTGTCCTATCAAGAACAGCATAAATAAACCTGAGCACACTGCTGTGTAATGTTCAAGTAAAAAATAGTCCTATTACAGACTGGCTTGTCTGAAACTTGGGTTTGGCATGTTTAACATGTTTTACATCATCAGTTTTTGTTACAGCTGTTGGCACTAGACTGCAACATGATTGAGAGGTTTTGATGACCTCAGCTTCTGCAGTTTATTAAGTCACCCAAACAAATAAAGAGGTTCTGTCAAGTAGCTTGCTCACAACATCTGCCTTACCTGTATATTTTTATGGTCTAGTATAATTGTAATTTGAATTTTAAGTGTCTATCAGTGAGGGAAAGAGAGAGAAGAGAAAGCTCCTATTCTGTGGCTGAAAGGAAAAGGAAAAAGACACCTTGGCTACCGTCCCTATGGAATACATAATGAAGAGCTAAGAAAACAACCTTTTAATGGCCTCAAGATTTCGTTTGATTAATAAAATTAGCATGTTTTCATTCTGAAGATCAATAGCAGTCAATTATTATGAATACAGGTATTGCTGAAATTTCATAGAAAGGCAGAAACATGTATTGCATCACCTGCAAGAAACAATGGGAGTAATGTATTCATCTGAAAGAAGCAGATTGGTTTTATAAAAGTATTTTTCCCTGGGCCAGTGGAATATCCAGTGTCTCCTAGTTCTCTGCTAGTATCCAGATGGTTCTGCGTTGCAGAGAGAACAATGCCATTTTAACAACTTGATTATTTCTTCAGAATTGGAGCTTTTCAGAGAGTTTTTCCTGTTCTCAGCTGACATAGGACTGATAGTTAGGACACAGGATAAATGACAAAACTTGAAAACTCAAAGGCTTTATTTTTTCTAAATCAGATGAAACATTTTGACTTTCACAAATCCTTGTGGTGTGGTGGTAAAACTGATGGTTTGAGCCAGGTTGAAATAAGAGTGAAAACAGCTTTCCTGTTGGCATTTCAACACATCTGTCAGGCAAGTAGGCTTTGGCACAGTGGGAAAAAGAGAAGACCAAAGCAACATTAAGCAACTCTGGTGATCCCCCAGCCCCTCTTAAAGCAGCAGTCAGTAAGACACAGCGGAGTGGCAAGTGTGTACCAGTTTTATTCCCCCAGCCTGTTGCCTGGGGGGCCTGTGTGTGGCTGCAGGCCCCAGGTGATCCCGGGCAAGGCTGAGGATGAGGTTCAGAGGGCAGGAAAGTGTTTGGAGACGGAATGCTCTCATTTTCTTTTTCCCTTGGAAACTGTGACTAGCACATAATGCCTTTAGGTGTTAGTAACAGCTGATTCTTACATCAGAGGAAGATAAGCTGAAGTCAACAGCAGGAGCTTGGTAAGGCCTATGGAGATCTGGTGAGTGGCCTCTGGCTGTGTACAATCACTGTGTGCAGTGCCCCTGCCTAAAGCACATCTTCTCCTGGAAATGGTCCAGCCCACCTGGATTATCTGATGCTGGCCCCAGGAGGTTATGGTAAATGTGCCTTCCTGGCAGTAAAGGTAGGACTAGAGACCACAAATATGAGATGCAGCTAAAGCTATCTGCATTTTCAGATAACATCTTGTAACCCCTGTGCCATGCCTCCAGCTCATGCAGGGACTTTACATTTTGTGTGTGTGTAAATCCAAACAGACCATGCTGAATGGGCAATCAGTGGCTTTGGATTTCAGTACCAGCAATCAACACACTGACGTGATTAGATCACATTCTAGAGAATGGCATATAGACATGAAGCTTGCTCTTTTCTTACAGAGCAAAAGGGAGGGACAGAATACTCTGAGTCATGACACAGAAAGGTCTATTTTCTCTTAAATTAGGAATTTACTGTGTAGTAGTTTGGAGTATCCTATCACCATCAACAAAATACTGGCACGGGCCACTAAAATGACAGTCTGCTTGTCTGGATCTCAGTCTGGGGGAGTTTGCAGTGATGCCAGCAACTCAGAGTGCATCAGAAGTTATTTTAAAGTACTGAAAAGCGACGTGTAAACAGTGAGCAAATACATGAGTAAATGGAGAATGAAGTTGTCATCAGCTGTCCTTCTGTGGAAGCAGGCAAATGCATGTTTTAAAATGTAGCTAGTAGCAGAACTCTCTTTTATTTGCTGCCTCAGTGAGTACTCAGTGTTCAGAAATCCAAAGCTGATCATTTTCAAGTCCACTCTCAAAATATGTCTGTTTAAGCTGCCTCAGAAATAACCCTTATGGAAAATAATGAAAAAAAAAAGTCACACTGTCCTTCAAGTCAATATTTTGCTTGTGGTTTTAATTCAGGTCCTAGTCAGAAGCTAATGGGATTTATTTTCCTTTGACTTCCACAAACTTTGAATCCAGTCTTTAGCATGCACAAATTCATAAAAAGCCGGGGAGCATGTTTTTTTCCCAAAGTGAAGCAGTCTTACAGGCATTTCTCTTTTTCTTCTAAGGCTGCCCTTTTCTCTTTGGAATAAAGGTGTGGGCAATAGGCCATGTTTCAATGTCTGAGACCATCTGCCAAAGCAAACAGAAAAAAAATTAATTATGAATGGTGTCTTCCCATGCTAAATCATTTATTGTAAAGGAGTTTTTCAGCTTGTTTGTAATGGCTGTAGCCTAAGGGTGCGCACTGTATAAATTGCCTGATTACAGGATACAGAACACTTCTAAATAGGCCTCAGATGATTAGGAGAGGGGAAAGAAATTAAAAAGGCCATTTCCCTTTAGGTATGCAAATGGATTGCAGAACAATAGACAAAGATATGAAAGACCATGATAAAACATACCTTCTTTTACCTTAAATGATGTACTATGCAAGTAGCAAGCTTCATTACATGTGTTAGCTATGTGAATTGTTTCACAATTGAAACAATGCTGTTGCCAGATAGTGCATGTTAGATTTCAAGATAAAGTACCAGTTTTTGTGTCCTCAAGCAGTTTGGGGTTTGCTGCCTAAATCTGTCTTAGGAATGGTTACATTCTGACCTTGGTTTAATTTAACTCTGCCTACTTTAGCCTCTTTTGATTTACCTCTTCAAATAGAAAGGACTAAATTTGCTTTTGTCTCACCAGATCGTCCTCTCAAGTCACAACGACTCTGCCTCTCCTGAACAGCCAGTGCTGGTATTTTCCTGCCTGTTATCAGGCAGCTGGGTGTGTTTGAACGGCTCTGTGAATGGCAGGAGCCATGTCCCAGTGTGTCACACCCTCACACATCTCTGCTCTCCCTCTTTCCCATGCCCTTACACACATACACATCTGCGTGGGCCAAGCATCTGCTATTTCCTGGGAGCTTGAAAACTTGGGGAGAGAAAAATTTAAGTTTCCTGGTACTAAAGTAGCTCGAATGTCTTTAAAGTCAATAGCAGCTCCAAGAGAACTGAAAGGTGAGGCGTGATGGATAATATTGCCTTTAAGTATTGCTTTCCCATGACATGTAGGGCTCCTTGGACTTTAAATGACTATGGAAATTGGTCAGAAGTGGGTGCTTAACAGCTACAGCCCTTTGAAAAATTGCACCCCCATATCTCCACGTTGCTTTGTCTCAAGTGTGCAACAGACAGGATACTGAGAATCACCAGATGGGGTTAAAGAGTCATAGTTCTTTAAATTTTAGATTTTTAGAAAATTTTTGAAATCATATTAGTCTGCTATATTAAGTGTTAGGGGTTAAGATTCTCCTTACAAGTATGATGTGTCAAAAGTAGCAGGGATTAGGACCCCAAAGCCAGTATGAGTTGAATTTTTTGGATAGCCAAAGCTAGAATTCTCCCATAATTATAAAAGGCCAGAACCTGGACATAAAATTTGAAGCTTGTTCTATCAGTTTTTAAAACCTCCCACTATTTAATCTCCCTTCATTTTGCTCTATTTCTTGCAATATCAGGTTTGGTCAGAGGTCGATTATGAGAGCTGAACCGAGTGTTTCAGTCATGAGGAGCTCAGCTACGCATGACCAGAGATATTTTGGTGTGTCTCCCAAAGAAAAAAATCAAAACCAAGATTTAGGAATTAATCAAGTCTACATTTTTGTAGATAAATAATTTGTATTTCATAAGACAAATAAGCAAACAAGGAACTGAAAATATTCTTCACATATAAGCACTGTGTCTGTATGGTCCATTCTGCCCTACTTTCTCTGTCCAGTCTTTCTCCAGAGAAAAAAATGTATCTGCAGGTGCACCTTACATGTAGAGCCCAATCCCCTGATCCAAGTGTTGGGTCTAGGACTGTCCTTACTCCCATTTGGAATCTGTTGCTCATTATTATATCTTCCTCAGTTTAGGCCAGGCCAACAATTCAGGCCTCAGCTCCTTGCAGTGGGCAGTTCTTCTCTCAGTCAGATGCAAGGCAAAAAGGAGTGGAAAGGGGGAGGGGGAGGAGAATTTTATAATACAGTCATCTGGGGCTTGCAAGTGCTGTAAATTGGGATTTAGAGTGATATCACTATTCTTTCATTTATTTCCCCAAATAACAAGGGAAACAGCACTTTGAATGTAGTACTAATGAATAAATAATGCACTCATTTGAACGCTGGAGCTGAGATTGAGAAATATATGCAGTTTTTCTTAGTGGGCCTGAAGTTCCATTAATGTGCCAGCTCAGAGGGAGGATCCATGCAGGGAGATGCACTTGATGCCAGTGTGGCCCTGCCATCTGCCCCAGCTGCAGGGAGGCAAGCCCAGCTTTTCCCCCCACATTTTTGCTGCAATTCCTGTGCTCCCCAGCCATTGTTGAACTTTTTTCACCTAAGGGATGTGGCAAGAGAATGGTAGGTTAAAATTTGTTTGAATCTGTGTTTCCTTTTATTTAGCATTCACACACAGCTTGCCTCAGGCTCGGGTTTGGTTGTATCCTGGGAGGTCCTTGGTCTGCTGGAACAAAGCACAATGAGGGATCACCAGTCCCTCTAGGGAAGCTCTGAACACTTTCAGTGCCCTGTGGCCATGTCCTTGGGCTGTTTGATGAACTTTGCATAGATAGCTGATGTCCATTTCATTGTCAACCAACAGTCACTGCAGTAATGTGTAAAGTTTTTGGGTTGGATGAAACACTATCTGGTCCTCTAAACTCAAAGATGATCAAGGAGCAAAGCACTTAAAAGTTTTCTGTCCTAATAATTTCTCCTTACTTCATTCTGTCCATGTTCTTTCCAAGCAATCATCCTGGGATTGTGTAGATTTCTTTACAACCATCCCTTGGTTACCCAGTGTTTCTCTCTTGTTTCAATTACAGCATGAACAAGCTATAATTTATTGCCTTGTGCACCTCCAAATACACTCCTGCTGATTATTTTTCCTAATGATTTGAAAACAGGGTAAAAATCTAACATGAGCATCTTTTCTGTCTTTAATCTACCTAGCTAACAGAATCTGGAAAGGTCTAGAAGCTGCGATGAATATTTTTATTGTTTTGGAGGAGGAGTGCCTTCCACAAATAAGAGTTTGTGGAATTTTCCCTCCCTGCTTCTGTGGATTATAAATTCTTGATGAGTATCTGAGATCAGGCACAATGGGATGAAATCTGTGAAAGATTATTGATTTCTTTAGGAAATGAGGAAATTTGTAAGCCATGACATGCACCTTAATATCGGTCCTGTCTGGCAGATCAGCTGCTTGGATCAGTGGTTCTCTATGGATGCAGTCATTTCAGGATCCCTATCATCATTCAGACATGAAAAAATTATTTTTAAATGGATGTGTAATAGACTTAATTTTTATAAAATGAATATTTGTACTTAGCATCAACAAATACATTCCATTTCATTTGATGTTTGTGTTTTTCCTTGTTCCTAACTATTAGATAGATGAAAAGCTTTGAATCCAGCTTGAAATATGGTATTATATATCCTACATTAGGTATCTTTGAAATAGCATGTGTGGGTGTTTATGACAGTTTTGAAGATTGATGATTGACAGTCACTCCCATAAAAAGTAGTAATATGAAGAATCACTTGTTTCAGGAATGCTGAGAACATTCTTTACTTTGATTTTTTTCCTTCTTTTCTAAAACCTGAAAAAGAGTTTTATTTTTTAAGAATAGAAAAATATGAAAAAAAAGACACTTCATTACTCCAATCTGCTATTTTTTTTATTATTATTATTATTTTACTGCCTGATCTAAAAAATCAGCTTATGTTCTGCCTCCTAATGTCATACAGAGTCCATTTCCAGGTCTTGTTTATTGTAAGCTCAGTACTGCATGATCCTTTCTACTCTACAAAACCTCGGAAAGGCAGAGCAACCAGAAAATCAATGTAAGGAAAAGATGATTTTGTAAAGCAATCCCTTCCACAATGAGTGTGAAACCCAGCAGAAAACAATGTCCTCAGAAGGGAAAGTAGCTTTGGCTTCTAACCACATTCACTGTTCTTGGGATAAATGTCACAGAGTTTTGGGCTCTGAGGAAGCCAACCTCAAGCTCTGCCTTTGCCCTCCTTAAACTGCAATTCCTATTCAACCTCCAAAAGCCTGACTAAAACCTTCCCCTTCCTCAGAAAGTGCTTTATTTAATAGCTGATGAAAAAAGAGAATCTCTAGGATCAGCAAAATAAATTGTCGGCATAAAAACAGAAAATATATTTTCTTGCTGTCTTACAGGACAGATCTCTTCTCAAACTGTGTATCCAGGCAAAGAAGTAAAAGGTAAGATCCCTACTGTGTGCCTGTGTCTCTTAGCTTAATATTTTCCTGTTTAAAACAGGGGGAATGATAGCACTGCAAATATGTTTTTAAGGCTTTCTAAGTCCTATTTCTCAATTGACTAATGTCATTACTAATTAAAGGGATATTCTGTGTAGGGCTCCTCATGTTGCACAGCTCACAAATAATGACCAGGCTCTGCTGAAATGAAACATTCCTACTCATTTTGTGATGAAGCAACTGTACATCTTGCAGTCTGAAACTCTTTATGCTTACTATATACAGTAAAAAGCACTTTATATTTCTAGGTCACTGCTACTTTAGCCCACATTTTGTGAACAAGAGCAAAATGCCACCATTTTTGCTAGCTCCTGGGTGATAGTTCTGTGTGTTTTAATAGGAAAATCATGGTAATGTGTTGAAAGACTGATAAATAACTTCTGAAAAAACTTAGTTACTGGCATACTCTGAATGGCCCGTTGTCCTCCCAACATAGTAAAACTTCATCATAGTATGAATCACTCAGCAGGCCTGAAACAACATATCTCAGGTAACATATACCTTTACATTTCAGAAGAGTGACAAACATGGCATTTTACAGTGCTGTGCATGACTGATGATGCAGGAATAAGTAGGAGTAGGAAGTACACTGGAGTTATAAAAATGTTTCAAAGGAAGCCTCAAAAGCAATCAGCTAGTGAATTTTATTTTCTGATTGTTTTGTGCTTGAGAGAGTGGGAGCAAAAACGAGGCATCATTTCAAACCTCATGACTGTACTTTCCTGGCATGCATTTACACAAGGATACAATTTATTTTTGTTTCTATGTTTGAAAATTAAGTGCTTAGTTTTACCTGGGTCATCTGCATGCATTCTTACAAACCAATGCCAGTGAAAGGTTTCCTTTTGGAAAGACTGTTCACTGGTGAGGCTCAAGCTCTGCAACTCTTTTCTGTCATGTGTTTGTGAATTTAGTGACATAAGATGCACAAAAGCTGGCGGGGAAAAGATAACCTTTGGTAAAGTTCCTCTGTCTCTCATGTAGCACAACTGATTTAGGAGACTGTTGCCAACCTCACATCTGCCACCAGCATTTCACAAAAGCTTTTGAACGCAGATCTGTTTACAACAAACTTTACAGTATGACTTCATAAACAGCTCCAGAGGTACAACTCAGAATGAAATAAATTGCAGCAGGAGATGGGAGCAGTGTCCCAATGCAGGAGACTTCCTTTTGGGAAACTGAGCTGAGGTGGGCTCCCACTCATCCTGTTGGTTACTTCCACTGCCAGCAGAAACAGGGGAAGGATGCTGGAGCTGTTTCTGCAGTGCTGGACCATGAGCTGGTGCTGCAGGCTGAACACGGGTTCCCTTATGCACATTGATCTTTGGTTGATCTGCTGTCCTTGAGTGTCCATACCAATCCTACGTGTGTTAGGAACAGTTATGTGATTGGTAATACACCCAAAATTATATCTCTGTATTCAAATAGGTGATCACATACTGGCAAGGAGGGAGACAATCATGGACGCAGGGAAATTCTACGAGGCACATTGTTTTAATACTGATCATTTCACATGCTCATGTGAAATATCTCAGTCCAATCCTAAGACAGTTATCTTCAAATGTTCCCAGCTTATTTTTTTGGGCTATATTACTTGTCAAGATAGACTTAGCATTCTTTGAAAGAGGAATTTTCCTAAAGTAAGCTTTAGGACTTTAATCGTACTCTAACTAAAATCAGTTTAGAATCTGATCAGAAACGAAGCCTGTTGCTGATGCAGTTCTAGTATCTATATTCTCTAGAGGTGGAGGCAATTGTGAAGGTTCCCTGACTTTACTGTACTTCTACAGATTTTTGTGAAGCCACTTCTGTAGATTTCAACACAGAAGAGGATTAACTGCAGCCCAGGAACAGAAATGAACAGTCAGCATTTAAAGGAAATACAAGAACTTCTATGCCTTACTGTCAGAGAAAAATGTCAGGTAATTACACCTTGAGCAACACCAAGATTGCATGTGGGTGATTATTAAGACAACAGATATCTTGAATTTGTTTTTCAACTGTCTCTTACCTGTAAAAGAGTGAATTTATTGTCAGATTCACTAATGACTTTAAACAGCCTTTATGCTGTTTTATAGATCAGCTATAACTGCAGGAAAACCTTAACCAATGCAGGTGTTGGGCTTCAGCAAAATCATTCATTGACACAGTGTGGCCAATGCACAGTCTGCCTGTAGCTCAGAAACTGTTCTTTCAGTGGTTGATGCCTTCTGTTTTGGGGTGAAGGGTGGGGTTTGGGGGTGGATTTTTTGATGAAAAGCATCCAGTTCACATTTGTACCTCACACATTAGCAGTGTCTGAGCTAGAATATCTTATCTCTGTGCAGAGATGTTTTCCCTCCCAGAAAAGAAAGACTCAAATTCTAGTCTCCCAGAAGTCAGATAGCACAATTGGTATCTACAAGCGGAATTTATGATCACTCTTTTGAAACAAATTGATTGAACAAAACATTTTTCCTTCCTTCTAGCTGGAAAGTCCTGGCACTAGCATGGGTAAGTAACCCTCACAAGTCATAGCAAAGGGTTTCTTAGGAACTGTCCTTTTCTCAGTCATATATATGTACATATGCACAGTTGTACCTTGGCTTTCAAGCATCATGTGTTTGTTTAAAACAAAAGGACACACACCTTGAAAATCAGTTGTCAAACAAAGTCCTTGAATTCCAGCTGAGCAGGATTCCCAAAAGAGCAATCCTTGCCAGTTTGTATTATGGAAAAGCCTAATTCTGACACACTGTTCTGTGTAGCCTTGTCCACACACTAAAGCAGCCTGAATTAATTCTCATGTTAGAGTCAATCAGCTTGGGAGTTTTCCTGAAGGCAGGCATTTCAAAGTGCATGCAGTTTTAATGAAAAGCGAAGATAGCTGTTTTCAAGCATGTAGACCTAGAAAGAGAATTTCCCACAGGCTGCTGTACATATACTAACCCATTAACAGTTAAAAAAGTAATAGTCTCTCCAGTGTCAAGCATGTCTGGTAAACCAGCTTTACAAGGGAGAGAAGCTCATCTCTGATCAGCTCTCTCTTCCCCTTTGTCTGAAGCTGTCGTACAGGCTCACTACTAAAATATTGTACTTCATGGGTTTGCTGTGACACCGTTTGTCATTTTGGTGTTATCCAGTTACTCCTTGACTCCTTGTTCTCACTGAATGGTTTTTCTCATTGTGATGGATTTGGTCTTCTTCATTAAGAAATTAGGAAAGGACTTTTGTGGGATTAGACTGACCGTAAACCAAGGAACTTTCAAATCTTAGGATCTTGGTGTGCTTGGTTCACTAACACTGAGTATTAGTATCAGCACTGTGCTTGTTTAGCTGAGAAAGTAATGAGGGAACGTTTGAGAGAGGTAAGATTCTATGGGGACAGACTGTCCTTAGACTTTGTTTATATTTATATTGTTAATAAACACATAATAAAACAGTTTCTCTCTACATAAACTGTTTTCAGAAATTACTTCAAGAGTATCCATGTAAGGTGAGTTTGGGTGTAGATGGGGACAAATCAGTACCTCAAGCATGCCATGTATATTCTAAGATTAATAGGAAAATCTTTCGGTGTGGTCCGATTGCATCATCGATGCACCCTGCCTATTGAGGCAACTTGCTTTTGCAGCTGTTTGGTATAAATTCCTCGCATATGTCTTAGTCCACTCGGTTTATTTTTATAAACAATAAATAGCCCAACATTCCTGCAGTGTTTCCCTTCCCTGGGACAATCCCATGGAGCCATTTGCCATGAGGACGGTGGCTGAGATTAGTGGCGTTTGCACAGATGGCGGCCATCGTTTGGGAAATCTCATAAATAGTGGAACACGTGGACTTCTTCCTCCCCCTTCAACATGATCACAATAGATTATGAGGGCCTACAAATCACTACCAGATGATATTAAGTTGCTTTGATAACACTCTGGGTCCCTTCCGGTGTGATATTTTTCTTCATTAGAAAGGATAGCTCAAGCACACCAAATCCTCTTACTCTTTTCTCAAAATTTATAGATCTCAGTCTCTAAACTAATTGTTAGTTGCACAGCATGCCTTAAGCTGTGCCCAGACAGAGCAATTACATCCCCCAGCCCTGATTAAAGGCACAGAGGAAACAGAAGTGCAAAGAAAATGAAACACTCTTGGCTGTTTGGGCAGGATGTCATTGCTGTTGTTTGCCTTTTTTGACATTTGTTGATAAAAGTGAGAAAGGAGGTCAGTTATCCATCACTGACCCTTGTTCAGTGCCAAAGATGTGACAGGCTTGTCTCAGGCTACTGACTTCGTTTATGAAATTATAAACAAAAAGGAGTTTCTAGGCCAATGTGCTTCTTTTCTATTAGCAGCTCAAGAATTTCTCAATTTTCCCCTTGCTAAATTATATGGATTTCTGTGTCTTTTAACCTAATTTGCTTCTGTCTGTCTGCCTAATACTACAAATATCTGTTCATGTTCAAGCTGGGCTGTGCAAGCATAAAAGC
The DNA here is from genome assembly GCA_013397195.1 of Hylia prasina. NCBI lineage: Eukaryota > Metazoa > Chordata > Aves > Passeriformes > Sylviidae > Hylia > Hylia prasina. The sequence continues at coordinate 1,178,206 of VYXD01016253.1, forward strand.
TCTACAAATTACCTTGAATAAGGAAAAACTAATATTCAAATATTTCTGCATATTCAGGCATTTGTTATCAAATGTTTCTCACCTGTAAACTGCAGCTTCTAAAAGTTGTGCTTTCCTTTTGTGATTTACAGTAACTTTTTGGCTGTGTGCTTTAACAGTCAAAGTCAAGATTTTCAAAGGAAAATGGGAAAACACTGTTTGCTTTCACCCAATATCTGAAGCAATCATGCCCAAGTTTGTAAATGTGAAGTGGAAGTGAAGTGTTTTTAAAGTGCTGCAGTGGCTGAAAAATCATATACAGGCATTTAAAAATCAGACACAGCAAATTTCTTGCATTAAGTCTAAGCTTGTGTTTTCAGTGATGTCTCTGCTAATGTTTCCAGTCTGCAGGGAGTTATCTATTCCATAGAGCAGTTTGTGGAAAAGCCACTGTATTGTATTTTAAATATTTTAGCCAGGACTGCCAGACACGTCACATTTTGAAGCCTTTGTTTAACCAGTTCCTCTAATTGCTTTATGTGATACACTAACACTGCTTCATACTAAACAGATGGGTTGTACAAAGGATCCAACTATAATCTCACAGTGTCTATAAGGAGTCAGAAACAAACAGCTTAAATATTTTTGAAAGTAAAAATAATTATTTTACTAATTTTTTTCACTTCATATTCTGTTTTCTCCCTTTTTAAGACACAGGGGAATTTTCTATTAAATGACCACACCCAGTCCCAGTGTTTAGATCTCTGATATAGTCAGATGTACACGATTGTCCATAAGTAATGGAGGTAGCTGTTGCTGTCCTTTGTGTCCATGCACCACAGACAGGGAAGGGAAGGGAAGCTTTCAGCAGTCACTGTCTCTTAAAATGACCAAACATCAAAGAAGTTCAGTGAACTTGAAATTATATCAGGAAGTAGATCAGACAAAACCTTACTCGTGCGCATCTGCAGTTTCCCCAGTTCTGTGCTTTTAAGTGGATTTAGTTTCAGATATTCTGTCTGTGGAAACTGTACACTTGCAAAACTAGAGGTCACTCCCCCGTGAGCTTTGGTCCCATGGACAGTTTTATGATTGCTGTGGAAGGCTGACTGATCAGGTATTAGTAGAATAATACAGTAAATAACACCATGTAATAAATTAGAGCTTCTCACTTTGAAGTCTTTGTTTAACCAGTTTTTTAATTACTTTATGTGATACACTGGCACAGATGGCTTTGTGGTACAAAGATTGGCTGCACCGTGGATCAAATCTATAATCTCATGCTGGTTATAAAAAGTAAATACCTAAATAAATAAAAACAAGCGAAACAAACTAACAAACTCTTTAAACAAAGTGCTTATGGCCTAAGATCCCCACAAAACTGCTGTAACTAATGACTGAACATTGCCAGCATGGGAGTCCGTGTGTTAAGACCCTACAGAGGAAAGCAAGCATGAAACCTTGTATTACATTCCCACAAGATGCAGTGATGAGCAGACCTTTTTTCAGGTGCAGTGAGTTTCTATCCTTCTCAGATAATCAGAATTATAAAGACTGATTTAAGATGATATTTGCTAAATGCAGCTTGCCTCATGCTTGAAGTGATCCTTAAGCCAGATCCCTTGCAGAAAAGATATGTCCCTGTCTCCCTCTTTTTACCAGTCATCACTAACCAGTGCTCCTGGAGAAGCCCTAAAAAAAAAAAAAAAGAAAAAAATCCAGTAGCCTTTTAGCCTTTTTTCCAACCTTAGGTGACAGATAGAACTGTTGAAAGATGTGAAGGGGTGATTCCTCTTTTCTTGGCCAAAGCCCTCATAGATTTTCCCTGTATTCCTTTCTATAGCATGCCTATATACGTGTTGATCTGTGCAGTTCAGAAATCACAGAGGGAGTTTTTTGGCAGACAGAAGGAGTGAAAAACTCTGGTTTTTCTGTTCCCTTGTTGTTAAAGAACCTTACAAGAAAAAGGAAATCCACTTTGACATTCTATTTTCAAGCTATCTATAAATTATTTTCTGGAACATTTCCTGAAATAAACAGAATGCACAAGGTCTGACAGCTCTCCACATGTGCTTTTGGTGCAATGGGTGAATGTAACTACTGTTCCTGTAAGACAAGGCAGAAGTGAGACATTACATGCCATGTGGGAGAGGCTGTTAACAAATTGGTGGAAATGGTTACGGTTTTCAACTTGTCAAGCATCATTTTCTTAGCTTGATGACACCTTGTAAGACCAATAAATAATTTATGGGGTATCTAAATGTTTCAAATAGGAGTTTAAGGACTGGAGGAAAGAGGTCTAGGGTCTCATAGTTAATCCTATTCGAGCAGCTTCTTATTAAAACAGCCCTCCACAAATTGATTACAGCTGCAATCCCTTTTAAGAAGGATTATTTAAAAATCCCAATTATAAAGACTATTTGTAAAGAGTAAAATACTTAGTGTCAGTTTTGCATGGAGACTGTGGCTTGACTCAGTTGGCAAAGTGGGTTACCCTTTTCCTGCCTTTCTTTTCAGGAGAATCTGCTCAGAGTGGGCATTTCAAACAGTGGCTTTAACCCAGTTGTTGCGAAGGAGTTTAGTTTCTTTTCTTGCTATTTGTGTTCCCTGGCTGCCTCTGCTGGCCCACCTCTGCTAGGCTATAGCTTGGTCTTTCCTCCTTTAGGCTCTTCTGCTCAATTTCATCTGACACAAAGAACTCATATTTGAAGTCCAACCTAATTCAGGACTTGATCCTGAGATCTTTTAACAGCGTTTTCCCCAAAGGTCATATCTTCATTCTTAGAATTCCTATATACAACCGAGAGTAAATGTGAGTGAATCTGATGGAAATGAGGGCCTTATATATCAGTGGTTTGTCTCAGTTTATGTGCCTAAGACCACTTCTAAAAAGCTTCTTTGCACCATTCTGATGGCGTAAGCAGTAATAAACTCATTGCTGAGCAGAGTTTCACAGCTGTTTCACAACTCTGGAACCATGCAAAGGAACAAGGACAGGTCAGTGGATTTGATTCTGTGGTCTATCTCCAGAAACCTTCATAAAAATCTGACTATGTCATTTTATTTCAAAATATCCTAGTGAGTTCAGAGGGGCTCATATAATACACTGTGACTATAGGGCCGGTTTTCTTACAGCTAAACCATCATGTTTGTGTTTTCAAGTAGGATGACATCAGTTGTACTCCCTCAAACCAGTAATGCCCCCTCTGAAATTTCATTCACCAGAGATTGTTGCTTGAACTGCTGTGACAAAGCTTATTTTCTTATGGCAGTAATGTTTGAAAGAGTGTATATTAAATAAATATTTAAGAACAGTCTTAGAAAGAGAGTTGTAAATTTGTAAACATGAGTACTTAATCAAGAAACAGAACACTTAGAGATTTAGTGAGGGACAGAAACATACCCTATAGCCATTTATCTAATCAAAATTAAGCAAGTACTTAAAGAGTGAACACTTGTAATGAGCTGCTTGAGAATAAGCTGGCAACCACGAATAATTCTCTGAATACAAATACTCTTTCAAGGAAAAGCTGAACTGCTTCTGAGCAGCTAGTGAATAGAAAAACAAAAACCAGGTGACATTTACCAAACAAACTCTGCATTTCACCCAGTTTGTTGACCATGACAAGAGTGATAAAGACAATACTTCCTTTCATAGATAAAGGATAGCTGAAAGGTGCTAGATTGGGCAACTTTTGTTCAGGTCTCCATTTAATTACACATTCACCATTCTGTTCTAATCTCACTGCTCTACGCACATGTTTTATTCTGAGATCTTAGGGTTGCATTTTTCAAGGCTGAAATCAGCTCCAGTTAATTTTAGCAGGAGTTAAATGCAAACCTTAGCATTCCTGTGCTCATATTTACACGTTGGTTCATGTAGGCAGTAGCAGTTCCCTGCTGCAGCTGGGCACTGGGAGAGTCCCTGGATGGATGCTGGAGAAGCATGGGAGTAAAATATTTCAGTCATGGCCCATGGGGTATAAGCATCTCTCCTGGTAGGCAGGTATGGTTAGCACCGTGTCAGGTTGTTCATGCTTGTTCTCATGCCCTCATTTTTTCTTAATGACTGTATGAATACAGCAAAATCTTCTTCATCAACCTACAGAAAGGCCTGACTATTTGAAGTCTTCTGAAATGTGCATTTTACTTTGCTGCCATTTTCCAAGCAGCGTTAGGGGAAGAAACATATTAAAAGGTTATTTGTATTTATTTTTTTTCCTTTCTGAAGCTTAGCCTGCTAGGTTATGAGAAGATGAGAAGACAGTCTGCTAATAAACCTTTTAGTCTAGCATCTCACTACTCTGTGGGCTGCTCTGTGGGCTTCTTTCTACATAGACATACATATCTGCACACGTGTATGTATCTATTTCACAGGAATATCTAGTCATCATTCCTTTTACAGTAGTTCCAACTTTCTGTACAAGTGCTGAGCTGTAAAGTATTAAGCCTTGTAATCCCTCAACCCCTTAGATGTGGTTTACTGGGGGGGGGAGGGCTGTAAATCCATGGTGGCAAACAAGAAAAGCCTGAAGCTGTGAGCAAACAGGAAACAAATGATCTCAATCCCAGAATGTAAACTGTCATTGACAGAGATGCATGAAAGAATCATAACAGGGAAACCTGCTGCAATTTTTCATCCAGTTACCAGCTGAATCACTGCCATTACACTGAAGAAGAAAGCTGCCAGCCCACCAATGACATGGCAGAGTTCTTTGCGTGTTGTGTGCACAAAGCAACCATATAGCCTGACTGGCATTTACTCCTTTCTGTGCTTGCAGACTGATAATTATTGTGCACTGCCTCAAGCTTGCAATTAGAGGCCACCAAGAAACAAAAAATAGCTGAATTTCAAGATTAAGCCTTTTCCATGATGGGTCATATTTTCCCAGCAGGGAATATGTTTTTGCCAGTAAAAACAGAATTCACCTATGCTGTACAGATACCAGATTAAAGGCTATATTAGCTGCAGGAACAAATGGAAAATTTGCATATAATAAAAAGTAATAATAACTGTCATTGTTACTGGTGACACAGAGTTGATGCAGGCTCCTGTGTCACAATGCAGCTTTTAAGGGGGGTGAGACAAAACACTGAGCAGCCAAGAACTTTTAATTATATATTCTATAGTCATTTTGCATGGATATTCATTCTGTGTTTTAAGCATATTCTCATTTCACTTTCCCTGACTTTTCTCTTACCTCCCAAAGCCTGAAGTTTAGGTTCAGGGGGATACTTCACTTCCTTTATTGCATAAAAAATGTGCCCTGCTAAGAACATGCCCTGCTTGGCTCACTTTCAGTGGTAGGCAGAGGATAGCAAGTTACTAAAGCATTAGAGAAACACTTAGGGCAAAGTAGAAGACATAAAGAAGACGTTGTCAATGAGGAATTTTAAAGAGAAGGTTTTGAGTTTCTTTTTTACTTTCTCATTTTATGACTTTTTCTGTGTTGTATAGTGATGACTAAGATAAGTTGCTTTGGAAAAATCAGAGCTGCTCTGCAATAATAATCAAATCAGTCTATATATGGATGTGTTTAGTGGTATGTTTATTGTAAAATACATTGTTTTCACTTAATGGAGGATTTGAAAGGGGAAAGTAGAAGGAGAAGGAATGGCCCAAATTGAAACTTCTTGGCACACCATTAAGAATCATTTAGGAAAGTTCTATCAACTCTGAAATTTCCTTTACAGTTTTTTGAACCAGGACAAGAAAAGTCCTACACAGGAGGGGAAAAAAAA
>VYXD01016253.1:1183948-1208241 GCA_013397195.1 Hylia prasina
AAAAAGAAGTGGATGGTAGATCTGGTAGATCTCAAAGGATGATCTGTTTAGAGATGGAATTTTATGGTTCAGGAGAATTTGACAGAGACAGAGCTGCTAACTGGGAAGACTCAGGACCATCATCCCAGTTCACACTGTCAGAAATGGCACACATGTCAATACCATTATAAATAATAGTTATTTTTCAGGAGGCTGTGTGATCACTATTCTTTCTGGATGCAGTCTGGAAAGATGAATCATGACTACCTGGGCTCACTGGACTTTCTAAATGAGAGCTAGATTTTGGAACTTTTAAGTCCCATTTCTAGTCTGAGGGTGTTGTTTCTGCCTCATGGATCATCTACAGTAATTAATAGCTTGCAGAAAATGAAAACATCTCATTGCAAGGTTTGAATAAGTGTCTAACTGGATATTCAGCTGAGGTTGGTTAGGTGGGATGGAGCAAACCCACTCTTCTGAAGCTGATAACAATTACATTAATTCAGCTGCCCTGTGAAACTTCCCTGAGTGAAGGGAAAAGTTTTCCTGCTCCTAGTCTTCAATAGAGTATATTATTACTTATTTTAAACTCATTAAAGTTGTCTTTGCAGTCATGATTTTGAGTCATCAATTCATTGTAATGCCCTGATGTCATTTGCTGTAACATCTGGGCGTGCACTTAATAAATCTAAATGTACTCTGTAACAAAAAAAACCCATGAAGTATTGATGATGGACACACAGGGCAGGATTGATTTCTCACATAGCTACCTGTACACATGAAGATGTGCCATAGTATGTGCCTGTACAGACAGACATTCACAAATAATCCTAAACTGGAAGCATGAATATAGTAACCCAAAGTAAGCTTTTTAACATAAATCTTAACTCTGACTCTCAAAATATTCAGCAAATTCTTCCCAGGGCTTCTTCCTGTCCCTTGCAGGTCACTTTTTTGCTCATCTCCTGTTCTCACGAATACAGTGTGTAGCAGAGTCAGCTGTTACAAGACTAATCAGTTTCCTGTCTCGACATCAGCCTTTTCCTTCTCCCTTTAGTCTCAAAAATGCACATTTCACTGTCATCCTGAAACTGCTTAGAGTGTGGTCACAGTTATAGCATCATAGCACTCAGCAGCAGATGGGAAACTGCCTCCCAAAATGAGGGCAAATCAGCATATTCTGTATATGGGAGAGAGCTTGGAACAAAATTTGTTGTTTCCCATTTGAGAGAGCTTCAGGAGATCCTGCTATTCTGAGCCTTTCAAAATCAGATGGCCTCTCTTCAAAGTCCCTGCAGTGTATCCTAGGAAAAAACCCAACAAACCCACCATCTTTTTCTTGATGGACGCAAGAGATCTGCTGTGAGGGGAAGGAGGACATGGCTCCTGGCTGTGACCTGTGTTTTGTAAGCAATTTGGGAAGCCAGTATGTAAAACCAGTAACACTGGTGTGCCAGTGGCCCAGCAGACTTGGAAGCACCAAGTGGTGGAACTGCCAGCTTTGAGCTGGTTGATGAAATGTAACCCATTAAGGTAGAGCCTTTTCAGGTCACAGTGACCACCAGCTTTTCCAGGCTGGGAAGAATTCTTGCTGAAGATGCCTCATTGTCCAGCATTGATGCCCATGACTTGTGACCACAATTCACCTTGCTGACTGTTGTGTGCACCCACAGCTGAGCCACGTGACAGGTCCACACAAAAAACACACCTTTCAGGCTCAGGAGAAATGGGATGATGCTTTCCTTTGGGATGCTTGAATGGAAGTAGTTCAGATCACAATAATATCTTACAGAGTATAATACCCTTACTGTATTTATTTAATTAATCATAGTGGTTTATAGGCTAGAAAATGGATTCAGTTCTTCCTTCCCCCACTGCACAAGTAGTGACTGATGTGTTGTTTGTCATTAAATTTAGCCAATATATAATATTTTAAGGTTGGGTCCCAAAAGGAATAACTTTGTAATTCTATATCTGTGTAAATAAAAATATATGTGTATATATTTCCACACATGAAGACCTAATTTTCATTTCAATTTATACCAAGACAGGTCCCATGGGAGCCGTAAAGTGAAGTTGGTTTGGGCCTGAGTGCTTACTGGAAAAAAAAACATTTTTTGTAAGAGCCTAGTCTATTCAGTGGGATTTTGCATATCATTAAAATTTCACCCATGCCAGAAGAAAAAATGGCTTTGACATGAAAAAGAATCAGGCATGTACAGTTAGAATGCCTTTACTTGTATTGTTATTTACCTTTGGCATAAAAATATTTCAGCTCTACTGAATTGCTGTATCTCTAAACTGAATTTTTTAAACTGTTTGGAGTAAATTGCAAGGTTCTTCTCCATGGCACTGACTTTATTGTTCTGCCAGGATGTCTTCTTTTGTCATAAAAACAATAACTTAGTGTAAGTAGTACTTTTTAGGTTTACTAATCAGACAGACTAATTGTATCTTTTAATCTGGGTCAATCTGCTCTTGCTTATTATAATTTGGCTCCAAATCCCCCCCAAAAAGAGGAACATTTGCAAATAATTTAGTGTAAGAAGCAGTCTTATATAAACACTACAAGAATTGCTGAAAGGCCCAACAGAGATCCTCTATAATTTTGAATCCAAGTATCTAATATATTTTGTAAAAGGAATATATTTCTTTTCTTAAGCCTTGGAGTGAACTTGTGTGTGTGTGTGTGTGTGTGTGTGTGTGTGTATTTTCAGGTGAACACATAAAAGGACTGGATAAACAGGGAACGGGGTCTTTCCTTTATTTACAAAGCTGAGGCTGTCTAGACAGGGCACTTCTCCTGATTCAATCTACCAACTAAACTTAGAAAGACCATACTAATATTCGATTTTAGCTTCATCACCATGTCTGCACAATCCCTGCTTAGATTGCTAACCAGGGTGATTATTGCTTACTGAAACTGTTAATGTTTTGGTTGGATGTTTTCTTCTCAAAAATGGGCTGAAAGATTTTTCCCTGTAGGCTACTGAATTTTCATTGCATGTTTAGGTTATTTTCTAACTCTGCCACCATCCAGCAGTGAGAGAAAGCAGCTGTGGCAGCAAAAAAAGAATATTCAAATTTCTCATGGAGGCTTTGAAATTGACTTTATACCTGGAGTGTTCTTTATGTCACAGGAAGCCCTTTGTTTACAAACAAAGTCTGAAAGTGGCTATACCTTATGACAGTACCAGGCAGCTGCTCTCAGGAAGCAGTGGCTTTGTCATATCAACATAAGAAAGCTTCAAAATAAGTTTGCAAAAATATCTGTTCTTCTGAGCAGTTTGGAAGTGCAATCATAGCTGTGCGAGGAAATATTTTTCTTCAGGTTGAAGGATGGTTTTATCATCCACCTGCATAAAGAAATGCTTTAGTAACACAAACTGTTTGTTATCAAGAAGGCAAAAGATAGTACGAAATTATGCCCACAGTCTCACATATGTCCTCCTGATAAGGAAAGGTCTTGAGAAAATTTTCTTTGCCATAAATTATTCCTTCCAAGGGGAAACAAATATTGAAAGGGGTTTTTTTGACAAGTACAATATAAGAGATTAGTTCATTTGAGTAGAGAGAGTGCTTAAAAATGCAGCTGCGTGCAGATTTCTTAAGAAACTACAACTGACAATTGAAGAGAAAACCTAAAACAAGATTACAAAAATTAATCAGTTGGCACAGAACGGCTGACATTAATGTGTGTACTTCTTTGTTTTGAAACTAGACTGTGGAGGAGTTCTCTTATACGGAAAATTTCATCTACTTGTACTTGTCTCCTCACATAGTCAAATATTTTGTGAGACAGATCAAAAACCCTCTTTGACAAGCTCATTCCCACGCTTCTCCTTTTTAACCCTTTTTTTTTTATTTTATTGGGTTTCTCCTCTTTTCTTGGAGACTTGTTGAGATAAAGAAAACTTTGCTTAAAATCTATTTCAGTAGATCTACATCTCTGGGGCAATCAGTATTTAAAGGAAATAGAGAAATGGAATTTTTTAAAAAAATATTAAGGGATGGAATAAAGTTCCACTAGCCTGTTAGAGAAGTTTGGGAGCATGGAAAGAGGGTGGAGGCTGGCACTGGGCAAGGCAGTCAGAAGAAGGAGGTTCTTTGATGAGCTATTGCTGTATAAATTCTGAGCTCTACCCTGAAATGCTATCACAGATTTCTCTCATACTCCAGGTTGTATTTTTTTTTTTTTATATTACGTGGAAGGTGATATTTCTTGGAAAAACCTTGGTCACAGTACAAAAAATGTAAAGTGACTGGGTGTGTGTAATTTTCCTTCCGCAAGAGAATAAAGAGAAATGGTACAACTGAGAATAAAGATTGAATGGGTGGACTTTCTCAGTTAAGCACTAGCACACATGGAGAGCTGTGCAAGGGGCTAACATGCTTTCTGCTTTATGAAGTGCTGTGATAATTGACAACAGTTACATAGGAGAATGCAGGGGGTTGCAAGACTGCATTAATTAATATGTACTGTGTGCAACACCCATCACTCAGGGTTGAATATTTATGACATTTCCTTTGCATGGGATTTTTTTTCTACCCATCTTTACATAAACAGGATTTCTTTTAGCCAGTGATCTCAAGGAACTTCTTTTGAAGCCTTTACTCATGCTGATTAGTTTCTTACAATGGTATACTTGCAGCTGGCAGGTGAGGCATCACCAGGTGAATACTGGTGCCCAGTGAGCAGCCCACAGAATCCAAAGTAACCTTCAATGAGGTGCAATCAGTGTGAATTCACTGATCACTCCAAACAATTGGTTGTCTCATTCTTTAGAAAGGATGTCTTCCAAAAAATGTAGGAGTTTGTAGAATAACCCTAGATTCTTCTCTCCTGTTTCATTTTCCAGTCCTAGACCTCAAACTCACTGAAAGGGTTGCAAACATTGGAACAGTTTGCCCAGTTAAGTGATGGAGTCACTGTCTCTGGAGGTATTTGAAAGACATGTGGATGTGGCATTTATGGACATGGTTGGACTGACTGGACTTGATAATCTTAGAGGTCTTGTCCAAACTAAATGATTTTGTGATTCTAATCCAGCTATTGTTGCTTCTCTTACACTGACACAAAAATTATACACCCCTATTTGTGAACATATTGACAAACAGTGTTATTTTACAGTTGGGTTTTAATTGTCCTGCTTGGTTGCTAATGGTATTTAAATGAATTAGAAAAAACTGAGTTCATGAGCTTGCTTTGATACATCCTGTAAAGGCAAGTGTGATGCAATTTATACATCTGCACTGTGTAAATGGCCATTTTGTAAAGAAGTAAATATGTATGGGAAATGTATAAACTCTTCTTTTGGACAAGTCTTATCAGTAAATTTGTGGCCCCATTTTGAAAACAAACACCTGGATTATCATGAGTACTTCTTATAAACTACAGTGATTTGAGACAGAAAACTATTTATATCATAACCAGAGGCTTCTGTGGCTTTTAAACAAAGCTCCTATTGACTTCTGTGGAGTTCCAAATTTTAAAATGTAATTTTTCTGCCCTATCATGGTTATTTATTGTCTTTAGGAACTCAGAAGGATGTAATCAAGTGATTCAAAGTCAAATCAGATAAATATTCATGGAAAATGTGTCTAAATCTTAACAAATTTCTTTTAAAACTTACTTTGTATATTTGAGTTTCAAAATACTAAATATTACAAAAAAAGCTAATTAATTTTTATAGGTATGTTTTGAATTGAATCTGTAATTCCTTTGAGGCTAGGCATGAGTGAATATAAAGTTCAGATAGAAGACACAATCTTCTTTGCTGATCCAATTTCAACCTCTGTGCCTAACTGGCCTTTTATTCCCAGGCACAGATAATGAAAAGGGAGCATAATGTAGATGGGAATAGCTGAAGTGAGCCACGCATCATAGTGATGAGGTATGCCTTTTCCTCCAGAGCCTTTTTTCTCTAAGGGGCAAAATAATCTGGTGATTACACAATAATGTCATCTTTCACAAGGGGTTGTTTTAAACTCTTGTGATTATGTTCAGCTTTTCTTTTTATTTTCCTTTTTTTAAAAAAATTTTACCTATGTATGCAGCAGTGTGGACCTGTGTTTTTCACCCCAGAGTATTATTCTCGTTTGCTTTTAACATAAGGAAATCTGGGTTGCTTTAAAGAGAAGTGTGTGCTGATAGAATCTCAGAATAGCATAAATCTGTCAGTTGTATCAGCTCCTCTTTCTATAGTACAGTGTGCATAGAGCAAATGCAGAAGCAGTACAGTTTTCCTCAAAGCATGATAATTTTTTTTTCTAGGATCTTTGATTTCTTTAGTTCTCCCACCTAAAATCTCCTTCAAAGTTTTGATTATTACACTGTGATAGGCTGCTCAGAAAAAGCCAAGACAGATAAGATAGATCTAATTTCTAACCCTGACATCTCTGCCACCCATTCATTAGTCTTTTACACTTTTTGCTATGCCCTGTGAAAGTAAATGTGTCACATCTCCAATTTCTATCAGAGGGGGAAAATAGTTGTATATTAACATCAGAGCTTTTAAAAAGTGGAGTAAATTGAGTACAGTTCAGAATCTCCTCACTTCAGGTGAATAATCAGCCTGGCAGGAGAGGATCGTTCTACCCATTTGTCAGTGAGTGCAGGAAAGTGGTGTCTGTTCTTTGTCCTGTTGTTTGTCTTAAATACATTATTTCATAACCATTGTGTGAAAAGGAGTCCTTTGCTTCTTCAGCCAGTTTAGGGAATGTTTGAAATCAAGCAGCTTTTGTTTTATAGCGTAAGAACTGTGTGTCCCTGCACTTTTGCACCACTCATATTCTCCACAGTGACTCTCAGTGGGTAACTTACAAATGTACAAGAATGTTCAGAACACATTTTGAAGAAAGAAGAGAATGAGAGGGGGAGGGGTGGGGGGAAAGAGAGAAGAGAATGAGCAACTCATCTAAAGTTACACCATCATCTTTAACAGCTGTGCACATATTAAAGGAAGTAATGGGGGAGTGAAGGTACTGCATATTTCAAAGCTGAACTGTTGCAGTAACAATAAGAAAGGGGGGATGTTGTACAGAGTTAGCCAAGTGTTTGAAGTACGTTACCGTAAGCCAAACCAATGAAGTGGACAAGATTTCTAGCATGCTGCAGTGGTGCCTCTGCGTACTTAATAACAGATGTTTGGTCTCTCTAGGCAGATAATTGTCCTGCTGTAAGGTTGGCTTGACCTGTGTGAGCAATACTGTGTACAGCACTGAAGCAGTAACAAATGATCATAGCTTTTCTCGTTTTACTGGTAGAATGCTTAGCCACGCTTCCTTTTAAGCACATAATTACTCCAAAGCAACTGGAGCCCATACATCCTCCTTGCCTAATGGCTCTGAAGCCATTTTGCTATAATTTATGGGGACAGGGTTCAAAGTTTTAATAATATTTGGATAATATCATTGCCAAAATGTCTTTGAGCTGTGATGAATAGAATGAGAGTGGGCACATTTTGATTCTGTGCATGACAGTGCGAGTGTTAACAGCACCATACTTTGTTCAACCTTTATGGAAACATTCACGAGCCAATTTGCTCATGAATTGTAGATATGAGCATGAAGAATTATAAACAGCAGTGGAAAACATACAGGGTTGCTTGTTCATAAGGCACTGTCCTGTTAGTGGCTCTTCTTTATGCAGATAAATGAATTGCAGAGAATACAAAAATGGTTTAAATAAACCCTTAGCAGATAATGTATTAGCACATCAACATAAAATACACATGCACTGTGGCATGCTTTTGGATATTTATGTTTATACTCTCTGCTCAAGTGGCTCACTGATTTTTTGGCTCCCTATCATTCACCTAATAATTTCAGCATCCTAACTGCACCTCTGGGCATGTTTATCTGACAATCCAAGCTGTTCTTTGCTTTATGTGGCTTGCTGAAATTGGCTTACCAATTTGCTCTGCAAGTCGCTCCAGTGCATGGTAGGTTAATGATGTTAATCAAAGCTAAGTAAGAGTAGACATGATCCTTTCATTGGAGCCACAGCCCAGCCCAGAAGGTTTGCACAAGCCTATTGGGTGGGTGGCACGAGACCACAAAAATAACACCAAAATAATGCGTCCCTAAAGCTAATGTACACCAGCAGCTTCATCCAGAGCCTACCAAAGTCTGTAGGAATCTCTCCTGATTTCAGTAAGATTTAGATCAGACACATTGAACTCTTCGTCTTTTGGTTAAGAATGGGTTTTTTTCTAGTTTGCTTGATAGACTATGAAACCTACTGTGAACAAACTGTGGCTAAATTCTGTAGATAATTTATCAGTGAGAGATTAAGGATTTGTTAGGCAAAGAGCACATGTATTTTTCCTTACACAAATGACATAAAAATGCTGACTTGTCCAGGCATGACAGCTGCCCTCAATGATAAATGAAAAAAAAACCCCAAACAAATATGAACAAAACTTGCTTTAAATGTTCCCAACAGCGATTGTAGCTAGAAACAATTTAATAAATACTCTCTGTTTAATTCCATTCAATGATATTCAAGCAATGCTTCATTTAATCAAAGGGGTGTTTGATTAGAGAAATAATCAGCTGACACAGTCCCAATTCACTCTGGCCACTAAGTATGCATGGAGATGGCTGGATGTGACATATGTGAGGGTTGGCAATTATTTCTGAAAAACTGCTAGGATGGCCTTAATTACAATGGTCTGATTTTGTATTTGATAGCCTTACTTGAAAATCTTAATGCTTATTATGAAATTTTAATGTTAATTTCTTGAAGATTCAAGTATAAGCCTTAATTGGCTTGTGTAAATAAGATTTCTTTTTCTCAATGAGTTGAACAGAGTTCACTAAATAAAATTATTTCTTCTGATTATGTTGAAGTCTAAAGACAACATGAACTTACAGGTTTGCTAAAAGAAAAAAAGAAAAGAGAGAGAGAGAGAACTAATATCTGTGGGATTTAATTATTTTTTCATTTTTCAGAGGATATCATGTACTCATATAAAAATGGGATTGGAAAGTCCTGTGGTTATCTTAAAATAATACCTGGACTATTTTATTTCTGTATTAAGCTGTTGACTACGTCTTTAAAAACAGGTATATTTCAATATTGGCTTATCACTAGAAGATGAAATATATACTTTATTCTTCCTCCTCCTTATTATTTTTCTTCTTCAACTACAAAGCTAGTCTGGAAACCTTCAGCCTCAGAAGTTAAAAATACAACATCTCTGTATTTTTCTTAATTGTTTTCTGGAAAAGCTATGATCTCTAAGGATGAATTGAGAGACAGGAATGATAAAGGCAGAAATAGTTTTACATTTTGAACAATTCCAACAAGGGGCTGAATATTCAACAACTGATAGGCCAAATAACAAGTTGTTAACTTCACAATGCACAGTCACGGAGTACATATGTGTCACTTTGAGCAAAGATTGAAAAGACGTTAGAATTAGAGATTTAACAGCCAGTTTTGATTAAATCAAAACAATCAGAGTAGTTACATTTGCAACAGAATTAGGTTTTAAAAATCCAGACTCAGAATACCTTGCCAGACCTCACATTTCAATCTTATTCAAGGATAAATTTTTCAGGTGATACCTCTGAAAAATATATGTTGCAGAATACTTGAGGACTCTTCTGGCAAACAACAACGTGTGTTTGATTATTATGCCTCCTGTCTATGACTTAGAACAGTCTTAGAAGAGAGAAATGTTGCTGCTTGCTTTGTTGTACAGAGAATACAATACCATTGTATTTAAGTGAGGTAATGGGAAATCCTGATTTTTTAGGTTATATTTGATGGTTATGCTCATTAGGTTAAAAAAGGAAAGCAGATAAATCTATATTCTCCATTTCTATAAATTTAAAATATTTAAGTTGAAATCTATAGAAACCAGCTCCAGATCTGTCCCTTTTCTCCTTTCATTAATTCACATACAGTTTGTCAGTACCTGCTTTGATCAAAAATGTCCACTCCTCACATGCACCAGAGAAACAGGGATCTGTCCCAGGACAGAGTATGGCAAATAGAGGACATGGCAGTGGTAGGAGCCTGAAAGCCTCAAAAATTGCATTATGCCACAGGAAGAGGATGGGTTTATGTACAAATAACTGTGTCATTTCTAGCTATAGCTGGAGAATAGTGTTTCCAATTTATTTGTACCCATGGTCTGTGTGCATTATTGCTCTTTGGAGAACTGCTGATATCTGTTTCCAAATCACATCTTGTGAATGTCCCAGAGATGCACTTTAATGTCATCACATCAAGAGAAATTAACTCCCACATGGATATGACACTGAAGCCTTATCCTTTAATCTGTGTTGTTCTAGCCAGGAAAGGTGTACTCCACACCCCATTGAGAGATTTCCTGGTACATATATCAAATAAAAAGCCTGAGAGGTGTCCCCAGAGTGCAGAAGATGTGCCCATAGGACTCCTTGAAAGGTACAACCACTAATTTAGCTCAGGAGGTGACACAATTGAGTAGATTTGGGTTGGACTTGATGATCTTAAAGTTCGCTTCCAACCCAGTGATTCTGTGATTCTGGACCAAATAATCCCAGGCAACCTTCCTAGAAGGCAAATGTATGTTGCCATCCCCAGATCCCACAGAGTTTAGGGAAAGCTAGTGAGTAATGCTTGGCAAACTCTCAGGAGCTCTGTGGATGTGACAGTTTTAGATTCACATTCAAAGTCGATCCAAAACCTCCATGCCCAAGAACGTCTGGTTTAGAATCTTATGAGAATGGTTATTCTTATGGACTGTCTGAAACCTGCCATTTTTTATTTGATAGAAAATGTATCTAAAACCAGCCATGATTCTCAGTGATTTCCCTCATTGGTGGATCCCAACATCCCACGTGTTAGGCTGGAAGTTCTACACAGTCAAACTTCTCCCTGTGCTTATTTGTGAAATGGCAATCTAATTTGGCTGGCATGAACACGCTGAAGATTATCTCAAAACAATGCACAAAAAAGCAAGGTGATTTTTTTATTTGTTCCCATTTGTCTTTTTTTTTAATCTTCCCACTAGGCTACACTTCTACCCTTAAAAATTGGTGCTGTAACTTGATAACAAAAGGCAAACTTCTGAGATTTACATTGTTTAGTGCTAAAAGATGTTGAACATTTGGGAAGACTACAAAACATTTTCCTTTAACCTTAGTTAAAATTAGGCTTCTAATTGTACTTCTAAATAGTACACCTCTCCAGGTACGTTTCTTATTCCTGCTTATCACCTCGTCGTGCAGCAGAATTTGCAGTGACCTGCTTCCTCTAATTGAATGGGAGCTCAGTTCGATCGCCCCGTCCTTTAATTTAGCTCTCCCACCTAGAACAATGGGTGATTAACACAAGTCAAAACAAGAGCATAAAGGAAAAAGGCAGCACAACCCGCCTTGGTGCAGCTGCTCGACTCCAGTGTTTGCCTGCTGTGTAGCAGCATGTTACGGTCACTGCCAAGCCTTGATCTTCTCTCTCTCTGTGTCAGTTCTCCAAGGATCCATCCTTTAAGCAGCACAGATCGCACAATCATACATTGTTGGGGAACTCCAGTGTCACTTCTAAGCAATACAGATTCTGCGACTTGAAACAAAAGTGGCTTAAACGGAAGTACACAAACGATGTTTTAAGTGTTGCTTCGATTTTGGCTTTTTATTCAGATTGCTGCTTCTGTTGCCACCAATGCTCTCTTTTCCTTTAAGTTATTGAAATGCTTCCCCATCTATTTGTCAGATATCTCAGTTTTAACGTTTTAGGGTTTTTTTTTGTTTTTGTTTTTTTGTTTGTTTGTTTGTTTTTGGTTTTGTTTTTTTTTCATCTTGGTCCTTATGCCAGCATAACATCTCATCAAACTGTACCTTACTCAGATGAGAATATGTTTGAAATCTCGTTTTAAGATGTTTGCACCTTGATTCTGGAAATTATCTTTTAACTGCATATAATTCCTAGAAAGCTGTTTTGATGCAGTTCATTCTGGTGCTGAGCCAAAAGAATATAATAGCAATGAAATGAAACTCGATGATTTAAATTACTTTCAGTCAGGCTCAGGAAAGTGAATAAAGTATTAGCATTGATAGTGACCTTTTTGAAAACAAACGTTAAAAAATATTTCAGAGGAATGAAGCCATTAAGCTGTGCAGAATTTTCTTTAAAAAGCTTGTAAAGCTTATAAAATATAATTCAGAACAAAAACATTTAAGCTGATGCAAACTACAAAAGGTTGTAATCAGCTGTCCAGGTGTGCAGATCTCTGCAGAGACGATAAGGTGCAGCCTGTCCCACAAACTTTACAAATCAAATCACGCAAAGATTTAAGCACTGACTCTATTGCACTTCTGAATAGCAAAGATATTAAAGCTATCAGAAAAGACAGTCTGCTGCTTTTAAAGCTTGCTGGATAAATGTCATGGTTCCCTTTCCAGTCTCTGAGAGAACACACGGTGCTGTTACTCAGGCCCAGACCAAAGATCACTAAGGGCAGTAAATGTCTTTTCCTTGCATTGGTAATCTTTGCACCAAACCCTTGATTTTTCCTTCAAAACCTGACAGGCAATTTCATATATATGTAATATCACTCCTTAAGAAAAATCCCCAAACTCTTTCATCTCTATAGATGAACCACCAGGTTTCTGAAAGGACTGGGGTACTTGATAGTCCCTACTTAAAATGAGACTCTGCATACCTGCTACGATTCAGTGTTTAGAAAACAAACAGATAGGGTTAGATCCAAACAAAGGATTCATTTTAATAGTAAACATATTTAAGAGGGTGCCTGCCTAAATGTGAATTGTTTAGGGGATGGATTACCATTTTGCATACATTTTAGAGCTCTGAGAGAAGCCATTAACACCTCCAATTTATGAAAATGCAAGGATGATAAAGAAACAATAGGGGTGACAACATTGTGTAAACGACATTGATTCATTTCAGAACAGGGCTGTTAACTGCTGGAAATGAAGAAATAAATGGAACAATGGATAGATGCTTTTACCAGCTTGTCATTAATTAGCAGTGAGCACAATTCTTTTATTGTCCTTTTTGAAAAATACAAAATTGGTAGGAAAATACAAGCACTGAGCAAATAGATTACTCTGTGTCACTAGGCTGACATCTGCATTTTCTTTCTTCTCTAATATATTTTGGTTTTCAAATGATATCGAACTTTTAGCCTGGCAGCGAGCCCAAATTTTGCTTCCTTTGAAATTCCTAAAAAGATGCATTTTCATCCTTGAAACCTTCCTGTTTATAAAAGCATAACAAAAGCCATGATTTGGGAAAGGGTTAATAAATGTTAGTGAATCCCTCCCCCGTAACACAGCTTGGAAGCACAAACAACAGTTCAATGCACTATTCTGCTGACCTATTGCATCCAATCAACTGTGGTTTTATTTCTAGCAATGCCAGCAGGTGGGAACTGACAACATGTTTCTTTGGAATAGTAAAGAAAGATCGTCTCAGATGGAGAATTAGCTGGAAGTAAGCGAGGTTGTTTGGCACAGATCTAAGCAGGGACAATGCTTGATTATGGCTATCACTCTCCAGCTCCTGTCAGAATGTTAAGTTTGCTTTCTTGAGGCCTGACATCTAACACATTTCTTTTTCTAATTAGTATCTGGTACTGTAAGATGCTGATATTTTATTGCATGTCAGACGTGCAGGGCTGAAATACATCACTGAACTCAGGCAGGTGTGGGTGCTAGGAATTAGTTTTTTAGCTCTCATAGTGAATTCAAGGCATCTCTCCACTTCAAAAAAAGCAATGTGGATGGAGAAGTTAGTGTGGATAAACCTCCAGTGCTGTTGCCCGAGAAAGGATGCAGAGTGAAGGAGACAAATCAAACATCAGAGAGGCAATTACCCTGAGAGCTGCCTTCATTTTCATCAGTATATGCAGGGAATATTCTGTTCATGACTTCTTCCTCACCCTGGCAGCAGGACAAGGGGCATCCCAGCTGCAGCTGGAAGGGCACAGGGTATTTACCCCATGCTAAAGGAGCAGCAGCCCTGCCCACACATTGAGGTAAATCAATTGAGCTCGGCACTGTTAAAGATTTGCCATTTTGCCCCTGTACAAAGGCACTGTAGGTAAGGAGGAGTCTGGGCTCCCACCTGTGTTGAGTCTCACACACAGCCTGGCAGCAGCAATGCAGGAGCTGCTCTGTAGATGCAGATATGACTGAGAAAAATGAGATCATTGGTACAAATCCAGCCAAGGCTCAGCAGAAACCTGCTCCCACTTCTTCACTGCAAAACTCTGGGATGATTTGCTCTATGGCTAAGAGAGTGAGGGTGTGTGTGTTTGGGTTTTTTTGAGGGGGAAAATGTTAAGTAATATTTTTCAGGCTGACACCACAAGCACTAACTCATAAAACACTCCAGCATCCTGAGGTAAAATTGAGAGTGGTTTCTCACCTTAAATGCACATAACAGGTTTCATCAGGAACTATTTTCTTGTAGAAGAGGCCTCTTCAGCCAGCAACAAGTAGCTCTGAGTCTCTGGGGTTTTTTGTATGAAAAAGAAAAAAAGGATTGTTATTCAGAAGTGGAAGTCTAATTTTTCTTGCTAAAGCAAAGCCATTTGTTAGGTATTGGTTGGGTAACTCATAAAATATATTTAGGAAAAAATTGCCAATTTAATTTCTGTCTTTTGTTCAAAAGTTTCTTGCAGCTTTGTGCTTTTAAGACTGAGTCTATATAAAATTTCAATGATTTTCCTCCCAGAGAAAACAGAGGTGATTATTTTGTAAAACTATCAATCTTAGTGATATAGGTCCTGGTGTTCCAAAGGTGTTTACAACAATTTGGGGTACTTGCAGTATTCCAAGTCAATTTGTTAATCACCCACCCATGCAAACAGTCAAGCTGCACCTTGCTGCAAGCTTTCCACAGTGCTTGATCTCTGAAGTGTTGCTTATAGTTTGTAGAGCAAATGAAAGTGTTTGATGAACACATGAATGAGATTCTGTACCCCAAATACTTCCTTTGAAGACAGTCTTGCAGAAATACAACTTTTTGCTCTCTGGGAAAAAACAACCCAAACTGTTTTCAGCATCAAAGCTAAAGGAGCCCTTTATTTGTTGCACTTAAAATTTCTATATATAAAATAATTTGATTATATTTGTCCAGCTTCCCTTCTTTGTTTTCCAGGAAAGGCCTCCCTTTTACAAATGCACCCTCTTCTCCTAGTTGATCTGTGTCTCCAACAAGGTTTAATTTCTGGTACCAGGTTAACAAAGAAATGGGACATAAGGCTATAAAACTGTAAAAAGAGGTGTTTAGCAAGGTTTCCTCCTACCTATAGCAGGGATTCTTCATCACCTCTGAAAGTCGTTGAGGCTCTGTGAGGGCTCCTAGAATTATCTGTACAGAAGAAAAAATTGTAAAGGTTTTATTGTGGTGGAGCACTGAAGCACATGATTTACTCTCAGGCTGCAAGCAGTCCCATTGATTTCAGAAACCAGGGACATGCAGAAGGTTAAACATGTGCTTTGCTGGGCTGGGGCCAATCCTGGTATCATTCTTCTGAATAGTTTACAAAAATTTCTGTTATTACAAAAAAAAAAAGAAGGGGGGGGGCAAAAACAACAGCAACAAACTCTTATAAAGAGATTTGTTATATTTTGAGTCAGGACATAGAAGAACCAACTCTGGCTCAAAATTAAGCCAGTTATTTTTGCAAACACAGTAGGACTTTTTGGCTCTGTTGCTGCTGTAAGCACAGCAGGGCCCCTGTGCACATCCTTTGCACGGCCAGACAAGCACTGTGGTGAAATTAACTTTCCTACATAGGCAGCTTCCTCAGTGGGATTTACCCTTCAGAGGACAGTTGTAGAAAATCTCCATGCACAGGGAGCTGCACTGTCAAATAGAGAATGGAGATTTTAAAGGCATCACAATTGACTTTGGATTCTGAGCAGGTGCACTTGAACATCTTCCATGAGATTCATGCTAAACCCAAGTGTGAGGAATATGTTATTTCTGAGTTGTTTATTCTCTGCTACATTTTCAGAGGCAAGTTGTTTCATGCCAGCGCAATGGTATGTCATATATTTAATGTGTGGAACTTTGAAGTTTTCTACAGAATAAAAATTCTGGTTCTGGGTGAGTTACAGAACTTATGCTTTGAATGGAAAGAAACTACCAAACTTCTAAAAGTATAAAATTTAATCCATAAAAGGGAAAATTAAGTAAGGTAATGAGCTGTCTGTTTATGCCTTTAATATCTGTTTCAGTGTAATCTTTTACCTTGAATATAACTCATGAGCACTAATAGTCTTTATAGTTAATTCACCATCTTTAATTTCTTTTCTATTGACTTTGGTGAGATTTCAGTCTCCCATACTGACTCCTAATTTCTATGTGGATCTGAAAGGAAAAGTGTAATATGTAAAGATCAAGAGACATTCTCATTCTGTACTTCATTGCTGCGCATTCATCAGTTCTATGTCAGCAACACTTGGGCAGTATGAGACTCTTCTGAGGAACCAAACAGTGCAACTTCACTGATTCCTTCCTGTGTTCTCTTCCCTTTAGGAGAAACTAATGTCAGTACATACAGTAACTAACCATGGCAGCTTTGGCCAGGATTTTGGACTATTTGCTGCTTGTCTTCTGTAACAAGGACAAACCTCTTGTTTAGTGTGGTACTGGGGAGGTACTTCAGGCTGTGAAAAATGTTTGAGAGGGCTATCCCAAAGCAAAAGGGTTGATGGAGTGATGCAGTCACTCCCTCAGCTGTTTTTCTTACTATACTGTGCAAGTGAATTAAGAACATTTGTAAATGAAGGTACTGAGGGGCAGCTCACTGGAAACAAGTGCATTCAGGAGTAATGTCCACGCTGGCACACAGGGGCTGACAAGGCTTGCTCATTTCTGGTGAGAATCACACGTGTCTCAGCTTGTCAAGGGCTCATTTCCATAACATGAAAGTTCTGGGTGAATGCCAGAACACTGCCAGTTTTGGAACAGCCTCTCTTCTACTTGCTTTGATTTTCTCATTGGATAACAACTTCTAGTGTGGTATCCAGTTAACACAGGGATGGAGAAAAACACAAGGGAAGAGAAAACATTCAAAGGGCCCTTGTTGAATTCTTCATGATGGAAAAGGGGAAAAAAAAATCCATGCCTGACATTTTCTAATCTATGAAATAAAGGAAAAGAGTTCTGAAAGTTTTGGGTGTATTTACATTCACACATTTAGAGTTTTGTTCATGTCCTCATAAATAAGTTATCTTTAACTGCAACCAAAAAAGGATCTTGTACAGTTTAGTACCCCTTTATGGTTGACATTGATTTAAAACACTCCATAAGGGGCACGGTACTGCAGTATCAATTAAAAGTAAACGCAGTCATGAAAGTTACATGAAGTTCTGTCTGCCAGAGCCTTGCAGACACTGTTCTTCATACAGCAACTTGCCACCTTAGCTAGACAGAAAAAGCAGATGTAGTTATAGATGGAGTTTATTTGATAGTAATCAGAGGCCTTGTGACAGGAAAGCAGAAGTCTCTGACCAAACCAAGTCTTTGTAGATAAAAATCTTACACAATTTTAAGAGGATTTTAACTTTGTTTGTTGAAACATTCGATCATCTCTTCCAGAAGAACCGTCAAACAGGTAGGCTGGCAGGCTGGTCTCACCAGAGCAGGTTCCTAAAACATTATTGCTAATCACTACTTTTGTGATGTAGTGATCAGAAAATCAATAGAAACAAAACAAAATCAAATCCAAACTCACTTTAGTGTGTTCCTCTCTACAAGTTCCAATTTCCTTTGCTTATGACCTTAAATATAAACAGAGATGAGTGTAAATTAGACCAGGTGTTAGATGGGAAGCACAGCATGATCTTCTGTGGGGAAAAGCACTCATAATGAGTCTTCTCTTGCCCCTGAAGGAAAAGCCAGATTTGGTGAGCTCTGGAGCTGCACTAATATGTCATTCCAGCATAATGCTCAAAAGGTAGCAAGTAGGAAACAGGGACTGTTTCCATCCCAGCCCAGCTGACCACAAGGAAATTCCCATGGTATAGACCAGGGTGCATTTTTAACCACAGGGTTTTTTCTAGCACCCTCCCCAATAATGCAGCAGTATGAAACCCATTGCAAGTTCTTTGAGCAACAGTAGCTTGTCTTCTTCCTGTTGCCCAAAGGGCTGCCTGTGTGAGAAAAGGATGTTGCTTGCTGTCCTAATTAACCACAGGGGCCCCCTGTGGCCCCTGCAATCCTGATTTTTGTGTATGTATATATTAACATTTGAATGAAACAGGAAATCTATATTAGATAATGCAAGAGACTGCCATCAGTTTTTTGAAAGATGAGCTTTTAGAATTAATGTACTGCTTATCTTGACTTTTTTTTCTAATCTAAGATTTTATCTGTGCAGAAAGTGGGGACTAATTGGCATAATTTCTGTGCAGATGCTGCTTTGCCCAAACTTTCAAATGAGTATGTATGTTTCAGAGACATGAATTTTTTTTTTTACTTAGCCTCCCAGATAAGATTTTATTCATTAATAAAATCTTTCTTTTAGTCCCTCCAATGGTAGATGAAAGGGAAAACTGGATTTCTGAAGAATTAATATTGGTTAACATGGATATCATTCCTTGTCTGCTCACCGAGCTCTGATCTGCCAATATTTCTATTGACATTTCATCATGACTGTTTCATCCATTCCTTGAGAACATAAGAGAATCCGTGAAATGCCAGTTTGTTGGCAAGCTGTTTATTTATACACAGTCAGATAGGGGGTTTTTTGTCTTCTTGCTCTTTTTCAACTTGACAAAACAGTTACAGCTGTGTCTCTCAGTTTGACAAGGTTTTGTCCAAAGATATATAGTCTAAGTTTTGGACATCTTTGGGCAAGAGTGGCAACTTTTGTCCAGACAGGTACTGGCCAAACAGACCTGGCTGCAAATAACACACTAAAGTGTTGTGTTCAGTCACCAAGTGACAGAGTTGCTCCTCTGATATTTATAATTATGTGGTTATGTTGTCAAAATTCTCTGATTATTTTAGAAAATTTTTAAAAAAACTAAACAAAAACTAAACAAAAACCTGCAAAAAATTTTAATGGTTCATACCAATCTGATGTGGGGGAAATGCTTCATCGACCTCACATCTGAGGCTTGATTTACTATGAGGAAGACACCCCAGCTGGGCACTCTGGAAGAGTAAGAGCAGCAGCATTTCAGTCTGACATCCTCTACCAGCTCCAGTCATGTTCAGTCACCAGTGCTCTAAGGAAAGCAAATTATACCTCAAAAGGGAAACTGCATTTTCTCCTGCACTGCAGGCAACCAGCAGACCACCTCAGAATGGGATTCATATTCTGTGTCAGGGAGAAACAGTCAACAAACAGTCCTTTCAGTCCACACCACCCCGAATCTACAACAACATGCTGTGTAGCCAAAAACTCATATTACAATTTATTTTTAATACCAGGTTTTTCCTGATTTCAAGCATAGAGTTCTTTCCAGAAATTATATTAAACTTACATTTTTTAACCAAGTGACATATAAACAGAAATAATTTTTTGTCCCTTTGAGATTTTTGTATATTATTTGAGTGATGCATTATAAAGTCAAAGAATAAGGTGAGTTGAGGATTTGAAAGGTTTTTTTGGGGTTCTGGGGATTTTTTTTATTTTTATTTTTTTTTTAATTGGGAAGAAGGGAAAGGCTGATGGCTTGGGCATTTAAAATACGATTTTAATTCTGGGGAAGAGTAGTCCCAAAAGGGATCTCATATAGGCAAACTTAAACCACATCAAGAGTGTTGAAATGCTCTAGATAACCTTTTTCCTCCCATCTTGATCAAGTAAAACATCATCATTGTGTGTATGTGCAGATTTGAGAGAGAGAAGAGGAAGATCTTTACTTAGTAATGATATATTTGCTGCATGTAGTGTCTTAATTCCACCAGCCCAAATGAGCATAAAAAAATGGAAATATTTTCTATTAACTATACTTCTACTATGAAAGAATGAAATTATGGTGTATTTTTAACAAGACTGAGTTTAACAGAGTAATAAAAAGAGTTTCTGGGTAAATCATGGGTTACAAGGAGTTACTTTAAATATGGGATAATATTCTTAAGGAGAAGTTAGGAAGTGATGCTCTGGCATTCTTAAATTAGTCTTGTGCTTACTGATATTTGGAGATCCAGCGTGAGTTTTGTGATCAGCTGAAGGACTGGTCCAGCATAGATCAAATCACATATTTTATAGTCTGGTGTTCAGTAGATCCAAATTTGTGAACATGTACTTAAATTGTCTATGATTTCATTATTGTTATGAAAAAACAATGCTGATGAAATAAAAGTGCTTTTGTAGTAGCAATGGTGTTAGAAATATTAGAAATATTTAGAAGCAGTATTGTTGTTCTGGTCCATACAGAACAAACAGGTGGGAAAAAAGGAGTGATCTGTGGTGCTGGAGGTTTCTATTCTCTGCTGAGCAGCCCTCCATGAATGGTGGTTCTGATGGGGTAATTAGATAATTCAGAGCACAGTACAGACTTAGACTCTGGTATAGTGTGAATTTATCTGGATGGTTGTACCTTTGCTGGCATACAGTTTTATTTTCAGCCTAAGTTTTTGTATGCTTTCAACTTGACACAATTAATTAAAAAGTTTGGTGAATATAAAAGAATCAGCAAGTCCAGCTGTCAGTTGAAGTGAGCTATCAAATTAATGCCATATGACAACAACAGTTGTGTAAATTTGACCTGATCTGCCTCTTGAAGTAGGTTATGCCAAAAATACTTTAATACAGACACATACCAACCATTTTCATCAAGCCCACAAGCAATTTATCCTCAAGCCTTACTGTAGGAAAACTATTTGGAATGAATAGGAAGTTTTTGCTCAATAGTCTAGTTTTGGCTGCCAAACCAGCCAGCTCCAATTTTTTTGCACTCAGTGTAATATATCATCATATCCCTCTACTACTGATATCAGTAATGTTAGGGATAGCCCCTAATTTCCTTCTCTTTTATTTGCAATAGAGAATATTTGTAATTTGCTTTACACAGGTAGAAACTTGATGTCATGAACCAACTTGCAGTGAAAGTGCTTTAACTCTTGGGCCAAAATGCTCAGTTAAAAGCAAAACAGTTCTAAATTATTTTTCAAGTGACATTTCCATATGTCTCTCAGAATACTCAGAAACATTTTTAATGGAGTAGAATGAGTGTCATCATAAAATCAGTACTTTTTTTCATGGAAGCTAAAAAGCTACACACAAAGTAACATATGATCGTTAATGAAAAAGTCATTTTCTGTCCCTGATGCCAGACTTCTTGCTCGTCAAGAAAGAGGGAGAAATCTGGCATATTAAGGGAAGCTGCTTATTAAAATATTATTTAATATTAAGAAATATTAAATTATACTAGACGTTTCATTTTCATACACTGTATGATTTTATAATCCTAGCAACACAAAGAAAAAAATCTGTTTATATCTTTTTTGAGTCTTTATGGTGAAAGAAAGAAGCAGGGATGATTTGGCAGATATTTTAGATTGTTTGCTTTAAAGATGGGGTTTGAGCTTGTTTTTAACTGAGAACTATAATGAATAAGAAATAGTTGCTTCTCTGTGTCTTTTCCAAAGGGAGGATCCCTTTGTCACAAGAGGACTAGAAAGGAATCTTTCACAAAGATTTTCTCTCAGTTGTGGTATTGCTGATGTCAAACATGCAAAAACCATGAGTCAGCACTCCAAAAGTCACGAGACTGCATTAAAAAAAAAAAAAGAAAAAAAGTGATATTTTAAAATATCTACGTGGTTCTCTTGTTTAAGCCTTTGTTGTAAACTGATGGCACATTTTTATAATTTTTCTGCAAATTAAAATCTTATTTTTCAAAACAAAAGAAGAAAAAAGAAGAAACAGCTGAATTTTCTCAAAAGCTTGGAAGACTCCCAGAAATGGAGTTCTAAAGAACATCTGAAGCATTACAAACATTGCAATATAATTGCAGGTGTTGGAAATGAGGCATTTGTAAGAACTTTGGTCTAATTTTTAGTCAATAAAAACAATTGGGAAAAAACCTGATTGAAAGAAAAGCAGAGAAACCTTCCTCTGCATTTCAGAAGCTCAGGCTGCTGTAGCACCTTTTATTCTGCAATGATCCCAACACAGATCCAGGAGAATAGGCCTCACATCTTTAAAGTTAAATAAAAACCATATAAACATCTGATTACCAGACAGAAGACACAGTCAGATAATGACAAATAACACTTTGATTTTGTCAAAAAAAGAATAAGCAAAGTAGTGCAGACGCTGCTGTTACAAAGATATAAGACCTTTACCACAGTTTAAAAGACAAAGACTATTATAATCTAAGAACATGGTTTCTGGCCAGAAAAAGCTACAATTATTTTTAAAAATGTCACCTCATTCACAGTCAGTGATCAGAGAAAATGGAAACATTTTAAGGAGTAATTGTAAACATCTGCTGAAGAAAACATGAAAACATGACTAAGACAGAAATGAGCTGCCAACATAAAGTATTGTGTGAACAAATCCACCGGAAAAGCACCAGGTCTGTGGATGGATTCTATCTGGAAGGTGAAAAAAAAATTGATGATCATAAAAAAGGCTAGAATGCACCTAAAGATATTTTATTCTAAGTCACTCTGGCCCTCTACGCAAATATCGAGGAATGTGGCTACACTTGTGTTTCTGCAGCAGCTTTGGCCCCTGCTGCTTCTCCTGCCCTGTTCCAAGAGAAGCATTTGCACAGGCACAGGGAATTGGACTCAAACTGATCTAACTTTTTTTTTTCCTTTCTTTTTCAGCTGGATCAGTTAAGAAAAAGTCAGTGGTGGTGCAGATGGTGATGACAGCTCATACAGAAATGCTGCTAGATTTCTAACCATTGCCTCGAAATACTGATTTCAGGCTGCAGTGCTATAATGACAGCATAAATGAAGGTAAATCAGATCCTTATGGTTTTTAGAAAATGCTCTCTAAGGCATCTATAGATCTGTATCTCAGCACAGCATTTGAATGTGTTGAGCAACTTGCAGGGCCCAGGGCTGTTTTGTGAGATCTGTTGTCAGCCAGCATAGAGTAACAGAATGACAGAGTTAACACAGAAAAGAAAGTAAAGGTGTGAATCACCCAATTTTCCAGGTATGCCTGTGCCTATGCCAGGTATACCTGTACAATTACTCCTTTAGAGATGAACAACTCAATGTGGAGATATAATACACTCTGTCCTCTGGCACAAGTGAGCACGTGCATGTTTTCTAAAATACAGCAGGTAGCCTGCGTTGGCTCAAGTCATCTTTTCCTAATGCCAAACATTACATCTAAAAGCAGCTGTTCTGATTGAAAATGTTTTATCACCATCCTTTGGTAGAAGTTTGTAATTCATCCAGTTCTACTGGCTGAGAACTGTTCCTAATCTACCCCTTCCTGCAAAGGAGGGAAGTCAGATTAAGGTGGCTCTGGGCAGACAGGCTGTGCTGGGCTCCAGGGGCAGTGAGCACAGGTGCCTTGGCCTTGCCTTCCCGTGCTGCAGCTTTCCCTGCCCAGTCTCTGATGCAATAGCTGATGCTCAGCCACCTTCTTTAGTTCCCCCTTTCATTTTGGTTTTTGGCTTTTTGTTTCATTTTTTTTTTTTTAACTGAAATAACCTGTGGTTTAAATTAACCACATTGCCATAGGAATGTTTGCCTTTCTTCAGCACAGTGGGCAGCACTGGGGGAACAATACCTGCTGGCAAGGTGGGTGTGATTCTTTGCTTGAGTAGCAATAGTAGTTGGAGTAAAAGGCAAACCATCAAATTTAAAAAATAGGCCTACAGTCTTCAGAGTTGACCAGAATAGGGGATGTGAATAAGGACTTCCGGGAAGTGGAAGTTTCAGGAGAAGAACCCTAGAGACTTTGCTGATTAGCTCTCTAAAGAAACCTCTGAAATTATATGAATATCAAAGTAGCTTGATGGCCATGACTTGTTCTAGCTCATACTCAGGCTGAATTACAGGAGACTGAAGCCCTGAAGGAAGACAGTTTGTGGAGGGTGGGTGTTACTTAATGTTACGTGTGTGATGTGCTCTTAACACGTGTACAGGTGGTGTTTGTGGAGGTTTCTCTTTCCTTCTCAATATCTAGAAATGAGGTGAGTGGAGAATTGAGGCTGTGCTCTGTAAATGCAGTGTAAAGACCAGCTGCTTTAAATTTCTGAGCAAACAATGCCAAATGCTCATGAAAATCATATTTTTTAAGGAATTTTCTTGGAATATGGCACATGATTTCAGTACATCTATGATAAGCCTTTTGAAGAAAACATTTGAAATATTTATTGTGTACTTTCAAACTGCTTCTTTTTTTTTTTTT
>VYXD01016253.1:1208286-1222309 GCA_013397195.1 Hylia prasina
TTTTGCAGTTTGGCAATGGAGAACTGGCTGCTGGTTTAGCCTGTGGCCAGGAAGACAGTAACAGTAGTTATATAATAAATCAGTAAAGAACAAGCTTCTGACATCCTCACAATGAACTGTAAGCCAGCTAATATTTTCAAAGAAAGTTGTTTCATTCTTTTTTATCTGGGTTGGAGAGTGCAAAATGAACCCTTTTTCCAAACTCTGGAATCCTCACTATTGATAGTAGTTGATTTTGCATAAAGATTACAGGTCAAATTAACATTTTTCCGTGTCTTTAAGGAAATAAGAACTTCCAGAGGTGAGACTAGAAAATCTGTTTAAACTGGGATTATCATCCTGAATCCTTGCAGACAATAGGAAAGGAAACAGTGTTCAAACCTATCATTATAACTAAGTACCAGCCCTCCAGGGTCATGGTGTGCTGCCTTCATCAAAGCCATAGGTCACAAGCCATGGGTACCATGGTGCTTTCAGCCTGGCTTTAGGCTCCTGGTACAGGATCAAAATAGTTTGATGAAATTACAAGAAGAATTGAAGTACTCTAAAGTCAATCTGCTGTTCAAAATTTAAGAAATTTTGACTTTTTGCTTGAAGGCTTTATGTGTGGCCAGAAACTAACATTCAAGCATCTAATTTTAATCCTTTTTAAGTATTACTCATCATTTTAATCCTAGAGGGAAAATCATAGAGCTGTCAAAAATACATACACAGTATGCTTTTGCTGTTTTCATTGTCCCTGTAGGCCTATGACTAAAAATTAGTGATCATGCCTAGTGAGGAAGTGTTGGGCATAGCCGACCTGTTGTAAAGAGTCATGGAACCACAGCTGCCTAAAGATGTCCTTGTTTTCCTGCTGAGTCAATTACACCACTCTAAAACTTTGTCCACGGCTCTGTCTCCTCCTGGCATATTTGATCAAAATACTTTAAATTCCAGAAACTAGAAAAAGAAACTTCATAAGTATGAAGGTTAAAATTCTTCCATGGTCTTTGTATTTTGAGTATAACATGTCAAACATGATTTCAGGCTTTTTTTCTCAACTTACAAATATTTGCATTGCAAAAGCTGATTTAAAGAAAAAAAAGTAGTTAAATACAAGTTGTATTTGTTGGTGCTATTGTATGTTTCTCCATTGTCTCTCGACTTTGAGCACTGCTCTTATCAGATGGAAACCAGAAGAATGTTGGTTTTAATTGCTGACTGTAAAGGTGACAACCTGTACTTTCAGCAGTGGTGTTTGTTAGCTTTAGGGAACAGAGCTACAGAGATGTTAGACAAAATAAGTTACCTATATTCACATCAGTGATGTTCAGATATACTCTAGCCCAGTTAAAATGGAATTGTGCCTGGTGGACAGAGCTGTTCCTAGGGCATTGGACCTTTTAGACACAGTTTAGAAACTCAGCTCAGTGCAGATTATATACTGACTTCATATGCAGACACCTTGCTGAAAATACAGAAAATTAACGAGATGGGATGTTTTTCTTTGGGCCATGGTGCACTTTTTTCCAGTAGAAGAGAAACTGAAACCTTCAGCTCTGAAGAGTCAGAAGAACATTAGTCTTTGTTACTGGCTCAAAATCGTGGAAGAAGAAAACATGACAGCAGTATACAATATTTTATTTTCAGTATTGCAACATAGATGCAGTGTCTGAAGAGACAGACTTTGGTTTTTCTTCTACTATCTTGGTTCATCTGCACTGGACTGAAGAAAAGGTTAATTCAAATAAGTGTCATTAACGTGCCTTCCAGCTGCCCAGTAATTACCACAGCATCTCCTTTATCCTGACAATCTTTTGCCAGTTTCAGTGGGCAGTTTTAGTTCATGTGAGGAGGTTTTCTACTCTGAGCTCTTTACAGAGTGCTAAAATCCTGCATGAGACTCAACATCGCCACAAGAGCGAATGTGAAAGTCCATCAGTCAGCACAGGGCTATGCATGGAACCTCAGCATCCTCCCCAGGATTCTCCAGAGGCACATGGGGCTCCCAAGGTTTCTGGTCCTCCTCTTATTGCTATGCAGCTGTACCATACTCATGGCATGGACACCAATGGCTTGACCTCACCACTCTGCTTTTGCTTTAGCAAAAATAGATAAAGGAAAATGACGTTTCACAAACAAAGCTGACATCCAGCTGCAGAAAGACTAAAAAGTGTCCTTAGGTTTGCTCAGGAACAAGACTAAGACTAGAGTTTGACTGTATCCTGATGCTACTACATTTGTTTGTTTGGGGGTTAATTTTAGTTTGTTTTGGTTCTGTTGTTGTTGGTTTGGGATTTTTTTTTTTTTTAACAGTTAACTTTAAGGGGAAATAATTATAAAATGTCTACATGTTTACTTTTAAACGCAGCATTTTTTCCACTCTGCCCCAAGTCTGACATTTTAATGACCTGCTTTGCTTTGGTTTTTACTGGCAGTGTATATTGAAGGAGTATTTTATGTACAGTTTAACATTTGAACAACGCAGCTCCGTGTTCTGTTACTCTTTTATGTTGTGCATAATGTCTTTTAAGGTTTTATTTCTTTTAAGTGCTTACTAATTTGAGGGCATTTTTGCAAATACCTTTAGAAACTTTTAGATTAATTATCAGTAAGGGTTATTAATTTAAGAAGAGCAAGCAAAGTAAAGGCTGCATATATTTTCACTCAAATTACTATCCTAAATGACTCCATGGGGGGTTTCTTATAGGGGTCACTGAAAGGCAGAAAGGAATGTTTTTATTTCTTTGCTTTGTCACAAAAATTAGGTTACAAGGGCTATAAATGCAGGTAATACTTTTTATTACTAGATTTTCCTCTGTAATGAATATAACATTTCTTCTTTTCCGATACCCACTGAATGTCTTAGTACTTAGCATGTTTACTCTTACCTTTAACAAGCTCTAAAGTAATTCCCCTTTAAAAGCCTTGCAAGCAAATTTGAAGGCAAGAAAGAAACCCTGTATGGCAGGATCCCTGCTGGAGGTGGGAGATTGGAGGGGGACACTGTCTTGCCAGCTGCCCAAGAGCTCACTGATAACACCAGTCCTTGAGTGGCTGAGGTAGAGAGAAGTAAAAACTAAAACTGGAGAAGTCAAAAGTGAGAACCAGTAAGACCAGAATTTTTTTCAATGCAAAATACAAAATTGGTCATATATATTCCTGCTATAAAACAAATTGCTCTGCGCCAGTCTGCCAGAATCCAGCTTTACACACCTCTCTGGTTCCAAAAGAGACCTGGGCTCAGTATTGCCTGGAGATTTGGAGTTAAGCTGGGGTGAGCAGCTCCCCTCGGCGGGGCCGTGCTGTGTCCCCAGTGGTGGCCTGGGGTGGCTGGGCTGGCAGGGCTCTCCCATCAGGGAATGCACCTCCTCCCCAGCTGGGCCCTTCAGGAGGGCATTAATATTCTCTGAAAGGCAGCCACTCATCTGCAGCTCTGTAAGGCCGACCTACTTTGATCTCAGCCTCAGAAACAGAGTGATGGGGGATAAGAGTTCAAAGTATAAGAAGAAACTCAATATGCAAAGAATGTACCACATCTTAATAAGTAATGAGAATTCCCTCCATTTGTTGCTATTGTAAGGAAAAATAGTTTAATATCTTTATGGGATTAGGACTCCACGGTACTTTGCTAATGAGTGGCCAGAGCTATTAAGATTTTCCCAATGTCTCCAGATAGGCTGGCAAACAAACATCAATAAACAATGGCCAGTCTAAGGCTGGCTATTAAGGGTTTGATCTGGTGAGTATTTTATTAATGTGGCTAACATGCTGAGGGTATTTTTGTAGACCAGTAGAGCAAATATATAACACAGAATTTCTATCTTTTTTCCTACAAGACACTTGAGGATTAAGGAAATTGCCAGTAATGGATGGCAGCTTTTTAACAAAGTTTATCACAAATTACACTGGATTGTGAAGTGTTCACTATTCAGGCAGCTGTAGATGAACAGGAGATTGAGAAAATTACCAGTGAGGACAAAACTCTGGTTTTCACTGATTTGCTCAGAACTGTGGAGATATCATTCACATGAACACTTAGCCTGCCTAGCAATGGCAAATACCAGCAAATTTAGCTTTCATAAGTGTATTTGAGAAAGATTAGCACACACCATTCAGTTCAAGTTTTAGTTTTTAGGTTAGCTGCCTTTCATATTAATCAGCTTTGGTTTTTTCAGAGCTGCCTTTTCTGTGTAAGAGCAGTGGGTGAATGCCATGTTTAATAACCCCTTACATCCACTAATTCCTTTTGCAGCAATTGTGTAGTTTCCAGAAAAAAATTAAATTTGTATAATTGGAAGAAGAAATGTAGAAATTAATGTTGTTTGTCCTTAAAGTCCGAGAAAAGTTCATGTTTTGAGGAATTGCTTTTTTCTTTCAGAACCATTTACTGTTCCTCAAAGGCCTTTCTATTTATTTTTCCAGGTTCTATAAGTATAGTAGGCTTTAAGATCAGCACAAGAAAGTTTTTTACTTGATCAGCTGAGGTGCTAATTGTCACAATGAAGCACAGCATACAAAGGGTAGTGAGATATTTCACATGCAAACTCTGATTTCCTGAGTGTGATGGCAGGGGTTATTAGCAAGGATTTCCATCAGGTCCCTGTTGAAACCTCGTTTCCCTAATTCACTTCTCCCAGCTGATAAACAGTCATGCCACATCTCCAGCATCAATCTGACTGCCCCGAAACAGGTTACTAAATTCTCTTACTCACAGGGATTTCATTTTCCTCTCGGAAAATGTTTGAGAAGTATCAGAGGTTTGTACAATAGAGGCCAAGCACGAAAAACTTGTCAGTCATGTGAGTGTCACCCCATAAATGTCCCTAACAGCTCTTTCCTCTTTTCTATTTCGAGAGGAGAGTAGATTTAATTAATTTATTGGTTGGCATCTGTTTAACAGGCATATGTGTGATGGGTTTCTGAACACACCTGGTCTATTTTTTAATGTAACCTCAAAAAAAATTTTTGGTCTTATTTTTAGCTTTAACCTTATAAAAATGGAACAACACAAAGAATTCTTACAGTGACTAAACTTTTTTTCTCTTTTTCTTTTTTTTTTTTTTTTTTTAATTTAAATCCCAGTTTCAAAGGAATTTAGCTATGACCTGGATTTTAATTTTCTTGGGGATTTTACTAATGCTTGAGGGGGGAAATCTGGTACATTTTCAGCATATTAAATACCTGTTTGTGTCAAAGTAGTCATTAGATTTCTAATTTATTTGATTATAGTACAGTGGCATAGCAAAGGGTATATCTGGGTATTTATCATCTTTAGTTATGCTATCATTAGAATATGATTTCTGCATTTTCATTAGTGGGGCACACTACCTAAATATTGGTCAGTTTTGAAACCACTTAATTATCCTATCATTGGTGCAACATTATTCAATTTTACATCAAAATTGTTTTCCTGGAGACCTAAGCTAGATTCAAATAAACTGTTCATTTTTGGCAACCAGGAAGAAATGGAGTCCTTGTAAAAATCAGACTTTGGAGTGAGGAAGTTGGCGATTTTTTTCATTAGTTTCATAGGGCTCATTGTTCCTATTCTGGAAACTTTATAGCTGCAATCACCTACGGCTAGAGTCTGATTTTTACTGAGGTGCTATAATAATTATACTAAGTACTTTCTGTTTGTCGCTGACAAACAACAATCCTTGAATGTCACTTAAGGAAAATAGAAACTTTTATATTGTGGCTTAGTTTCCAAAACTTCATGGTTTGAGTTCTCAGAAATAAGTACAAGATATTCATTAAATCAAATCAAACAACAACAACAAAAAAATACTACCCTGGGTTTTGCCTATAACCATGAGAGCTCTCAAACTCTTAGGCACACTCACAGAGACGTTATAAAATATTTTGCTAAGAAACTTAAGTATGACTTACTGAGAACTGAAGGTTGACAAGTTTAAATACTGTAATAGCAAAACAAACAAACAAAAACCTTTCAGTTCACTTGTGGATTAGTAGTTAATACTCTGAAATCTGCAAGCTACAGCTATCTGTGCTGTTATAATTCAAAAGAAGAACTCTACTTTTTCTGTTTTTTCAAAGGAAGATCTTAATCACCTCTTTGTAAGCCACCAAACCCCTTATTAAAAGTCTGGGCCCAATCCTCCCTTGAAAGCATGGCCCCAGCAAACTATGGGCTTTGATCCTAAATTGAGAACAACAGCTACTGAAGGTAACAGTATGTGATTAAGGACTGCAAAATTTGGGCCACTGACGTTAGTGAGATTGACTGCTCATGTGAGTAAAGAACAATTTCATAAGATTAAGGACCATTATCATGTTTGGTAGTTGTATTCTTATTAACTCTTCCTCATTATTTATTCATCTTAAATAACCTGAGCAATATTAATGTGTTGTCAATATCAACATTTATCAGTGGGAACTAGAGTAAAAATGACTGCAGTAATTTTCTTTTTCTTTTTTAATTATTAAAACTCCTGTTTATAGTAGAAATACTATATACTGTAAAAACAGATTAATGGTACAGTTGCTAATCTTGCCCTTTGACATCATATTTTTAAATAACTTACTGACAATCTGAATAATTAAACATAGTTTTCTGTTAACATTTTATTGTTCTCACAGACATACAAATTGTTTTCCTGTTGTTCTAAATGTGTCCCAGTAGGAGGGACCTGGAGAGTTGGGAGCAGCCACCTGCTGGGGTCTGGCACAGGGTGTTCCAGTCAAGAGGGAAGGAGATAATGGAACATTCTCCTCCAGTTCTGATGTACAATCAAGGACAAAATTAATGTAACATTAACAGCTGGGCTGTTCATTGAGTTCTACAACCAAGCCAGAGCCAGAGCCATTTTCCTAAGAGAATTTGAGTTGTCCCCATCCTTAGGAACTGGGGAGGTCCCTCAGGTGACCCATAAGTTCTCTCTGTAAGAATGTAGGTGGAAGTGTTACCCTGGAAGCTTGGGGATGGTAACTCTTCTTTTGTGGGGAGAGTGTCTGAACTGGAATGGTAACTGTAACTTCAGTTTACCTGCAGAATGAGGGATTGTGACAGCTCTGACACTGAGGAATTAGAAATGTCATTTAAGTGTTAGGGGGGGAAAAAAAAAAAGAAAAAAAAGGGCAAACTTTAACTTGCTTTACCTGAACTTTGTAAAAGTCTTGCAGTGGGTACATCTCTGATTTCAGATTTTTGTGTTTGTCGCAAATAGGAAATGTTGAAAGAACCTGGAGCTTAACAGCTTAGCTCTTTCCTTTGAGAGGAAATAGAATTAGAACCTGCATGTGCTTGGCTTATACTTCATAATACATTTTATTATTACAATTGTAAATTAGGCCCCTGGGCACAAAAAATACAGCATAACTAAAAACATAACGAACCAAGGTAAATTGATGCCTGCCCTAATATATTTTACCATCACAGAGTACTAGAGACTGCCTCTCACTCTGGGCCCTCCACTCTTAAGTGGGTCTGTTGGCACAGTACTACAGTGCTGTAACTAGTCTAGGGCTTGAATCTGAGCCACACTTTGCTTTCCATCCTTTGGAACTGGAGAGTCTTGTGGGCTTTTGGCCAGCTTTCACCTTCTACAGGTGGTGGAAGGCCAGCTGCAAATGTGTTTGTTCTCATTTGGTGTGCAATAAGCTCTGAGCTTTTCAGTGCCAGTGGTGGAAGAGAGATAATCTTGTGTGTGTGTGTGTGTGAGATTGGACACCCTTCCACACTGGTATTCAGTAGTGCTGAGATTCAGTGGTGCAGGAGTCAGACCTTTGCTTACCATTTTCCATGGGATCAGCAGTCAGAAAGCCTGTGATAGTGATACAGTCCTGTTTCCTGGATATTATGCAATTATCCAAATTTTTCAAAATGGGAGTAGTAATGCTACCCCACCAACTTGTGCCTGATGACTGCAATCATGAATGTTTCTGAAGAGAG
Source organism: Hylia prasina (assembly GCA_013397195.1). Taxonomy (NCBI): domain Eukaryota; kingdom Metazoa; phylum Chordata; class Aves; order Passeriformes; family Sylviidae; genus Hylia; species Hylia prasina. The sequence continues at coordinate 1,216,184 of VYXD01016253.1, forward strand.
ACAGTTATTTGAATCAAATTGGTTGTCTTCTTTGTAACTTCAGCTTATCTTGTGAAAATACTGTCAGAATAATATATGCTTCCTTTATAACCAAGAAGTTCTACTCTTGATCGATAGGACTTACTTTTCATTTGTCAGCTTAATGAATTATTATTCTTCCAGGGTTTTTTAGTACATTTCAGACTCTTTTTATGCAGCAGACAGCTGTGACAAGCTGAGATGGAAAACTAGCCTAAGCTCTGGTGCTAAATAAGGACTGGTACTCTTAGATCTCACTGGGTGCTCCTTATTTATGTAACTAAGGTGGAAGTACCTGGACTAATGCCAGCAGCTGTAAGCAGAAGTGATGCTGGAGAGTGCCCTGGTGCTGGGCTTGGCTCTGGCACTGTGATTATACCTGGGAACTGTAGTGTAGCCCTAATGGGATGGTCCAGGGCTGGGAAGTATCTCCTCTGCTAGAGGAAAGGTCCCACCAGGGTGGCAAAGAACCTTAGGGACTGATGTCCCCAGAAGTTTCAGGGGTGGGGTTTCAAAGTGCGTGACCTGTGTCCCTGCACATCAGGGTTGTTGCTGCAAACCAACCCATGCAGATCTGGAGCTCCACACAAACTGTAGCTCAGGGGGCTGGGATTGGACTTTCCGGCTTGGGCTGCTATTCCCATTGTGCGCAGCAAGATGCATCATCAGAAACTCAGAAAATGCCACTTTTTCTCTTCAGTTTTTCTGCCTTTGAGTGACAACATTAAGTGCTTTTGCATTGTTGCCTCAGGATTTTATCAAGCAAGGGTTTTTTCTTTGTATTTTGTTTTGTTTTGGGGGGGGGGGTTGTAAGTTTACCTTTACTTTGGGTGCAAATGAGGAAAATGAAGATTTTACACTCAGTAAGTTGTTGGGTTTTTTTTCCATAAACATTAACTATGCATGTTAAAGCTGTCCTAGGGCAATCCTGATGTGCACACAGTAGTGTTTTCATTTTTTCTATAAATATTTTTAGTTGACCATGCATTACAATAGAGCATTCCTTTCTTTTGACTTTGCCCTTTTATATTTTAGCATGTTCAACTTATTTGCACAGAAGGGGGAAAGATGTTTTTATGGAAAAGATAAACTGCAGACATAACTCTGTGGGTAGATATGTGTGTATGTAGTAAATCTGCTGAAAAGCTGTTTATGGATTTTGGTAAGAAGGCATTGTCTCCATTTTTATGAAGATTATGAAATCTTTGGGGTTTTGTTTATCTACATACAAAGTTCTGTGGGAAAAAAATGTGAGAATGACAAGAAAACATCAGAAGTAAAAAGTTAGTTTCAGTTTTACTATCACATTCTAAAGTCATATTCATCTTCGTTCATTTCTTCAGTGAACAGTTCCTCCCATGTTTGTATGCTACTATATTTCAAAACTTTTTTGCCAATAAAGGGAAATCTGATGTCATTCATGCTTGAAATACTTTGCTGCTCTTGATACTCCAAAATGCCAGGTGTGTTCCTGAGGGCCCTAGACTTTTTGGAATAGACAGAAAATTTCTGTGAACCACAGAAAAAGATTGTCCAGTAGTAGTGAAATAAAAACTTACAGGACTGAGGATTAATATTTTCAAATTCCCTCTAGCATATTACTTTGTACCGTAAATGATAATTTCTGGGTTTGTTCAAGTATTGGCTAAGCCAGCAGTCAGAGCACCCTAAACCAGGAAGTCCCAAATCTGGGCAGGCATTTTGGCAATGTGTTTTGACTGGATCCTAAGTACAATCCTCCTGTTTGTTTGTTAGTAAAACAACAAAAGTTCTTCAGTGAAAACAAACTAAAATTGTGATTGTTTTTAATTCGTAGCCGGTCTACTTAAAAGCTTAAAATGATTTGACATTTGCATAAGTCCCTTGTCCAATCCTAACTTCAAGACAGGGTTTGCAAAATAACTCAAATCTGATACACAAAATAGCAAAAAATTTCCCTGGGTTCCATCCTCTGTAAGGTTATGGCAATTTTATATCTATTGCATTTATTATGTGAAAAGTCTGTGCATTTCAAACAATTGTTTTAGACATAAGCATAGGAAAGTTTTAGTTATGTATGGAGAATGTACTGCTGTACTATTCCTATTTTTAGAGCAATAATTGAACACTACTGGTCTAGTATCACTGTCTTTTCATTTGTCTTTCATCACTGTGCCTTTCAATAGCATTCATCTATGGACTAATGCAATGCCTGCTGAAGTCAATAGAAGTCATTCAGCTGACATCAATGAACAATGCATCAGGCCCTTTAAAAAGAAGGAACTAGAGTTTACAAGGGTTAAACAGAGCAGTGAGGAAAAACACTCTGAGGCAGGAATTGTGACTTCTGTGTCCACATAGCACCTGGCACTTCCCTGACATTCAGAACAGTGACAAAATGACCAATTCTCAGTCTCCACTGGTAGCTCTGATAAGGGAAGGCACTTTTACCAGTCAACATCTGAATTGTTTTTCTGTGCAGAGCCTTAGCAGGTATCAATAATTGTAATACACAGTAAAAATCTGTTCAGATAGGTGTCATTGACGCAGATGTTGAAAATCTTTTTGCTTAATTGCTTCTGCCCAGTCTTTCCAAAGAACTCACCTTGCTATCAGTCTTTCTTTGTTCTGATTAAGTTGTAATCACTCAAAAGCAGATTCAGAAGCTCCCCCTCCTTCCCACAAAGAGATGGTGTTTGCTTTGTACCCAAATGTGACATTGCACACTGGAGCAATCGAAAGAGGCTGCAATGATCAATTGAGGGCCCAATCAAAGCCTCACAGATAGGCAGCCATTCGTCGCTGTTTGATATAAAAGGTGTTTTATTTCTCATCACTTTTTTGTCACTGAAAGAATGCTTCCTACGTGCAGATTAATTAAAGTGTAAACATTAAATATTGATTGATGCATTATCAGCATGGAGCAGTTGCCTCCACTCAGATTGATTCCTGCAGTGATTTATTGTCATATTTGTGGAGTCATTTCACTCGATAACAAAGAGAAATAGCCTGTTCCCTCTACCTTTCAGGCTTTCTTTCTGGCACTTGCAATGCACCTCCTCATCCTCAGTGACTTCCATTTTTCGTCTTCTAGAACTGACACAGTGTCACCATGTTTTCAGTGAAGAACCTTAGCTCTTTTTGTTTTGGCATTTGCATAGTGAATTATAGTTCAGTGGGAAGTTCTCAGACCTGTGCTCTCAAATGGAACATCTCTGGTTAACCCTTCCACCCTGTGCCCCACACAGCTGCTTTCCATGACCTTCCTCAGGCACAACTTTGCAAAGACAGTTTCAAATCATTCAAATTCACTCACTGCCAACTTGACAGAAAGGTGAACTTTCAAGAGAGTAACATTGTTCAAGTCAGTGCTATGGCTAAATTATCCAATTACTCTCAGTAGGACCGTGGCCATACACTAGACTATCAATTTAAAGAATTTCAGGGTTTTAATCTCATTTTTGAAAAGAGGCCTCCATTTAAGTCTTATGGAGTATTTAAAATAAAGCAAAGTTTTGTGGGATATTATTGAGCATCTGGATTAGAATTTTTTTTTCAAAACTAGAGGTCATTTTCTGTAATTTTTGGAAGTGGATTGAAATGAGAGAGAAATGAGTGTTCCAGGCCCCTTTCTCTTCTCCCCAAAAGTCTTTAATGTTCTTATTCTGTGTTCATCTGTGTCAGGGATGGCTGTTGCACAGCACCACATGTTGTGTTATCTGCTGCACGCAGCCATCTGTGCCAAAAGAAGCCATAGCCCTGAAGTCAGGTGTTTGTTCCAGACTGCTGCAGTCCCCCTTTCTCTGTATTTTCACCAGGTTGATGGTCACCCAGCACATGTGCAGCCAGAAGCTGCCTGTGCTGCCTGGAGCTACCCTCAGTGACCCAACCAGCTACAAGAGAAAACCATTTGTGGAATTGCTTTGTTCTGCAGTAACAAAACTTAATCTCTTATAGACATGGCTTTCATTTACCACTCAGGGAATTAGACTACTCAAAGTCTGCTGAAGCCAAATGTGTGAGCAAGACCACAAAAATACGTAACAGGCAACTGGTGATTTTGATTCAGTCAAGCAGCAAAACATTAACCTTTGGTCACAGTAGCGAGGAATGCTAAACTTGTGAATTTACTGTAGCAGATAATTTGACTCCTATACCTGCAGGAGATCACAGGAGTGGCTTCCTGCATAAGGAGAGGTTGTGCCAAACTGGCTCTCTAAGAATGCTGTGCTATGATTTCTCTAAAGGGCTGTTGCAAACACGGTGTGAGACTTCATTAAGATAGGTATGCACTTGTGCTGCTGCCATTCCTGCCCATCCCTGTCACTCCCAAGCACTTGCCCAACAGCACTTTATTTAGGTAGGATGCTTAGATATTTTACAGATGGAACCAAGCCTGGGAGAATACGCTGCTGTTCTAATTCCTCCCTATGCTTTTCCTACCAGATTCTCTTCCTGTCCTCCTGCTCTGTCATTTTCCATTCCAAACCAAAACTCTTGTTCTTTGCATCAGCTTGCTGATAACTGGGTGGTCACACCTGAATTTGACACTCCTGAAATTAAAAAGCAGACAAACCAACCTTAAGGTATTGCAACAGTGTGCTCTTCTGGGTCCCTTCAAAACAGTGCTTTTGTAAATCACAGCTCCCCTGATCTACGTTTGCTGTTGCCCTTCCTACCCTCCGAACGCCACCGCTGTCACTTTGTGTTAGACTGTCACCCTGATTGAAGTTGTCAGCTCTGCCAGGCCAGGACCTTGCCCTCCTGTTTGTCCCCACCCAGCTGTGCAACCACCACTGCTGCAAATGCAGTGTCACAAGCCTCCTGCTTGCAAGACTGCACTAAACAAAATCTGCCGTAATTTTTTGTAGATTACATTTACATTTTTATAAAATTTTTCAATGATTCTAGCGCATCGTGTGCAGGAAATGTTCTTAAAGGTCTCTATTTTCAGATGAAAGCTTACATCAGCTATGAAAAGAAACTTTAATACTTTTCATATGAGAGATAATTCTAGCAAATAATATTCAGTTGGAATTGCATTATCATCATTTAAATAGGGCCTCACAAAAACAAATTGAGAGATCTCAGTTGCAAAGGATCAGTGGACCAGAGAAACATGCAAAGAACTGTTCCCCTGAGGACATCAGAGCATCTTTGAAAACAACTGGAAAGCTTCTGTTGGCTTCAGTGGGCTCAGGCTTTCCTGGATGGCTCACAGAGGTGCTTACACCCAGCTTGGACTTGGACTGAGCCACGAATGGTTCCAGAAGGAAGCTCTCCCAGGGCAGACAGCAGCTTAGGAAGGGCTAAGGGCTGTGACTCTGGTGTGGTTTGTCCCTGTGTAAGTTACCCCGAAGGAACTGGTAGCTGCAGGCACTTTCTGAGCTGTTTGTGTGGATCTCTGTTACTCTCCAGCGTTGGTACCAGGGTGGTAAAACTGCCTCCACTGGAGTTCCCCTGGGCATGGTGCTGCTGGAAGGAGCAGCAGAAGCCAGGGCACAGTAAGCCTGTGTTTCTCTCAGCCCCACAAGAGTGGTGCTGACCAGCTGTGGTGGGCAGCTACGGAGTGTGAACAGATATTAGGAATATTTGGGGAAACCGTGGAACAGAGAAGAGAAAAGAGATGTTTTTCAAAGCTACTAAAATCACTTTGTAAAAGCAGTGTGTGATTTAATACTTCTCAAATGCCATCCTCCTGGGCAGGATTCTGAAAGGAGCAAGGTATTTGTGAAGTGAGCTTTTTCCTCAGTGTGCCTCAGTGCACCTCAGTCTTATAGAGCTGTTGTATAAAAGCCATACAGTAGTTAATAATGAAAATTTTTAATCCTTTAATTTGTTTTGATGTTTTAAATAAGATGAAAACTTGCTTTTTTCATTATATGCTTTTCCCAGGATCATTCCTTTGCCAGGTTGGAAAGATACATGTCTTAGAGTACTTCTCTTGAATTCTGATTAGCGCTTCCTTTCACCATGGACAATTAAATCTGACATGAAGGGATACAAAAAGATGTTTGTTAAGTATTTACAAAGCTCAGTACTGACCTAGATGCTGGAATTTCAGATATGTTCATATACACAGGGACTGTAAACCTGTCCCAAGGACTCAAAATTTAAAAAAAAAAAAAA
>VYXD01016253.1:1238698-1257477 GCA_013397195.1 Hylia prasina
GGACACTGACAGTCACACTGCCAAGGACAGGGACAGTCACACTGCCAAGGACAGGGACAGTCACACTGCCAGGGACAGGGGCTGTCACTGCTGCCACCGAAGCCCTTCACAGCCGCAGTGACGCAGGCACCGCTCTCTGCGCACCCGCTCACGTCGCACCAGGTTTCCCAAAGCAGGGTCTTATTCCAGACGCGGGAGCAGCCCGAGCTGGTGCCTCCGAGGAGGACACCAACCAAGAATCCCCCGAGCTTTTATACCTTTTATCCTCTCACCTTCTCTCCGAAGGCAAGCCTCGCTCTTCGGCTCCCTCTCCCTCCTCCGTGTGCACCACCTCGCTGGCGTCACCCTCCCCTTTGTTAACCAAAAGATCGGCGATTCCCGGCTCCTGCTGTGTTTCTCGGTGTCCATTCACCCGGCTGGCATCCCCCATCTTCGTGCCTTTGTTATCCCAAGGGATGGCACTTCACGGCCTCTCGTCTCAGGCTCCCACCCACAGCTCCATCTGCATCTCAATCTCCAGTTTGCAGCCGGGCTACCTGGAGCAGCAGCATTCCTCAGCAGCAGGCCATCTGGATTTTGGGAATTCTGGGATTAAACAAGCTCTTTGTGGAGAACACCCAATTTCTCTCACCTCAAAAGGTTGTAGCACCAAATAGTGGAGAGTACAAGGATTTGTTTTCGGGAATCCGGTTTGGGTGTCCCCAGGTATTAGCACCTAGCAGCTGAGTTCAAGCTCCAACTTCCTAATTCCCAGGTCTATTTGTGTATGTTAATTAAGCTCCTGAGGAAACAACAACAACAAAAGGACTCAGTTCTAAGTCTCTAAGTTATGTGTTTGAATTTTCCTCCTGACGCTTAGAAATCTAAGGCTGTAAGCCACCAAAGGCTTTTGAACAAAATTCTTGTGGTCATTTCCAGATTTGGTTACTACAGATATTTCTTGAGCCTTCTGGTACAATATATTATCTCATGTCCTTTTTGCTGAGTATTCTAAGAATGATTTACCAAAATAGTTGATGAAGTTTTATATAGAATGTTTTCCAAGCACTTGATTGCTATATTATGCACCTCTTTCAACCAGGTTTTGTTTTGTTATTATGGAAACCCCTTCTAATGAAAGGTGTTTGACCCAGGAAAGCATTGGCCGACCAACAAAGTTTGCATCTTTCAAGTAACTCTCAGTAGTTTTGTTTCATTATTCTTTGTACAACATTTTTTTCACTGACCAAAATCACACGACACAGGCCTGTCTTTCTCATCACTAAGGATAATTTATATCACACCAGCAGTAAAAAGGGACCTGTAAAAAGTGTACATGTAATTAGAAGCCCTTTAATATCCTTTCACACTGTTGGAGTAGCAGACAGGAATCTTCAGTCTATGTCCTTATTCCTTCTGTTTCTTTACTGGGAAGTGCTTCAAGTAGGAGTGGTGTGGGTTGGGAACTGGCAATTCCTCCTCTCCTGCTCCTCTCCTGAGCTGCTGGAGAACACCACACCAACACACTCAGCACAAGGGCGTTCCTTCACATTTATCTTAGCTTAGCACTTTCCTTTATTTAACTGTCTCTGATCTGACTATATCTGATCATTCCTTCATCTCATTTTCACTTAACCTTTTGCCCTCTACACAGACTAAGCATCCTATCAGATATCTCCCAAGGGACCTTCTTTTCCCCCTACTCCCTCTTTCTCCACTCTTTCTCCAATTTAGGTGCTTTATGCCACTCCTGCTAATTTACCTGATTACATGGAAGGAGCTGTAGATCTTCTTATAATTGCTGTTTTACTTAAAACATTGATTCTTTAGCTCTTGTCTGTTTTCAGGTCATCACACCTCACTGGAGGTTTCCCTGGCTTAATGAGCAATTCTGAAACCATAGGAAGTACCAGACCATGGGGGTCAGTGTACATTCTGATATTTGAAAGCCACTCCATAGCATCCACAAGAGGATTCTTGGCACCTGGCTGGTTAAACTGAATGTCCAATTTTATCTCTCCAGGCAAGTAAGATTCTAACAATCACTGACTATTTCACTCGTTCTCTGTCTTTTTGTCACCAGCATATTCATTCTCCCAAGCTCTTCTGGCAGCTGTAAGAAGTCTTTTTTTTTGTTGGTTTTTTTTTGTTTGTTTGTTTGTTTTTTGTTTTTTTAAATATGATTGATAATATTGAATATTTCTTTCTAACCTTTTACTGCCATTCTTGGGCTGGGTGATAGTTCTTGTGTTTGGATGTTAATCTCCAGCATGCAGTAGCACATCTTCCAATCACTTACTCATTATGGAGCTCATTTGTAAAATGCTGCTGCTTAATTTATGACTGCCTGTGAAGCCCCACCTACCACTGGCCCTCTAACACTCCCACTCACAAAGGTCACATAAAGAATATCGTTGCTTTATACAGAAAATCCTTCTAGTTTAATACAAGGAATGGCAATCCTTGGACAAAATTTGTCTATAATGGTTTCATATGAGGTACTGGAAAAAAATACATTCTGGAAAGGGTGCAAATAAAGCAGGTTCTCTGGTTCAATGCAGGAAATGGCCCAACTGAAATGTAGTGGCAAAAAATGTCAGAATTTTCTTCACTTCCAATTTCTTGGGGAAAAAAAATAAAAAGGTTGTCTGAGGAGACACAAATATGTAAAAACAAAAAGACCTCCCAGGATGACTTGAAATATGTTCAAATTACACATCTACTCCCTGCTCCCTAGAACCTAGTAAATATTTCTTTGGCCCTACAAAGTATTTTAGTCTGAACCCAGGAAACCTCAGCTTGACCTTGAAAATAAGATTCCTCAGTTTTCAAAGTAAATGTCTCAGCCACATTACTGGAGGAGTTGCACTTTTCTGATTGAACATATAAAACTTGTCTCTTTTGGCAAATGGGGTAGATTATACTGTGGGGAACTGGTTGTTTTCCCAATTAGCTGACCACAGGCACTTTCAAACTCTCTTTTCCAACTTCTACACCTCAGTACAATGCTGGTGACAAGGTTAAAATATCTGTTTAAGGCCAGCAGGGGCAGGGTTAAGCTAGTGAAAAGCAGTAGAGCTTATCTCAGTGCAGATACACTGAGCCACCTTGCTGAGTGAGCATCTTTCCACAGAGATCTTGTTTTGTCTTCTTCTCAGGTTGTAGTGGATGGTTTAACAGCATTTGATGCTGTAGCATCCTTCCAGCATACCTTGAATCCCATTTGAGATTTTAGATTGAATATGTCTGGATTTGATCAGATTTATCAGTTTATTTTCTTCTGATGTTTTTGTCTTTTGCCAGCTGCATTAACTCTTCTTTCACCCAAGACTCACTCCATGGTAAATGTAAAGAAAATACTCTTTTGAAACATTTTGCCATCATCTTCTGACACCTGACTCATATTCAGGTGTAAATTTCCCCGGTCTGGTTATCAGTTCTCTGTAGAACAACATAAGCAAATGTTCCATATGGAATGTAAAAGGACAAGAAAGGTCTCAAATTCCTCTTCTGATGACCAGTCAATGTCTATCAACTGAAGTTGAAAATCTCTGTGACCACAGCCTTCCTTTAATGTCATAGCTCAGACATAACGGCCTTTTGTCCAACAATCTTGTTTAAAACAGACCAAAATAATAAAGATGGACACTTTGATTGGCATCTACCATATTAATTGAATTAAACCTGGCTTTATTTCTAACAAAAAGCCAAATGTAGTATTGGGTGTTAAATAAAATAAGGTGATCCTTTTTCAAAATGAGCCTTTCCGTTTTTGCTTCAAGCTTGAGTTTCTCACTTGAGGCCAACCCCACGTGTTGAAATGCTGTCAGCTAGTGTTTCACAGAGGCTTCTGGTTCAGGGCACCAGTGCAGCACTCAGCTGCCCAAGCTGTGGCCCTTGCACCCTCCCCAGGTCCTGCAGACTCCTGCCTGTGCTCAGGGTTTCATTAGGTTGCAAGTTGTAGCCACGTGGTGCAGATTTAAGGGCTCCGTGTAGCTCAGGTAATATCCACACATCTGCGAAGGACAGTACTGCTATCCAAACAGAATGAACCTTTGAACTTTGTTAGGTTTTTAATATGACATTAAGCCTCGGATTTATAAAACCAGACCAGAACAAAACAAAAGCGTGCTTGCTTTCATTCTGTGTTCTGATTTTGCACTGGATTGTCAGCAAAGCAGACCTTTTTACCTATAAACAGATGGCACACAATTCTGTGGGATTTTCCCACATTTGATGAACACACATCAAGTCCATTTACATGAGCATGGAAAATATTAAAATGACTACCAGGTCTGCATAGTGTAAGACACCTGGAGCACATTGCTGCCAGCAAGCTTCTGAGGTGAGGATATTCTGGCACACAGTCATGGTTCTGGGGACTGGGCCATTTTTGACTCAGGTTATTGCATCTTTTGACACCTAAAGACATGTTCACCTCTGACCCAGAAACATCTGCAACGTCAAACTATAAAAACGGGAATGGAAATGTAGCCTTTTTTTCCCCTTACTGTTATTTTTATTTTCTATTGAAAAGGGTTTTTAAAGGTCTATGAAATGTAAAATTGCTTTTTTGCCATAGTTGCAAAACTCATTTCAATTTTTATCTGAGATGCACTTGTAGCAAATTTCCAGATTTGAAAAACGAATGCAATAACCCACTCTGAGGCCCAGAGTCTGAGCAGAGCCTGGGCTGCATCTCTGGGGCCAGCAGGGGGGTGTGACAGTGGCCAGCCTCGCCCCCATTCCCACCACTCACCCCCACTTTCCCCCAAGAGTTTATATTGCCTGCAAAGTTCTTGTGTGTTCTGACTTTGCTTCCTAAAGTAGCTCTGGCTGATTTTAACTCACCACTTTTGCTCCTTTCTCTGCAGGCAAAATTGACAATCATCAAAATTTGACAATCAAAATTCTGCTGCTCCTCTGACGTGGCCCAAGGTGAGAGTTCCAGCCCTCCTGGGAACTGCACCAGGGGCTGCAGCTCCTACACTGCAAACCAATACCAACTGGAGCCTTCCTGTCACCTCTCTTGTTGCTCCTGCAATCTTCATCCTCAGATTTTATTTCTTTTTAATTAATATTGAGTAGTAATTTTTGGCCCTAAAAACTGAGCAGGGACCTTTCTGTGTGTCAGTGTTCCCTCCTGCAGAACGAATTGTGTGGTTTGTAGTAAAATGGGACTATCTTTGAATGAATAGCACTATGAAAATATCCAGAATTATTATGGTCAATTTTTTTGTTTCATTTAACATGAGAGGTAGAATATAGGGCCGAGCAACATACTATTATGTTAATGGATAAGTTATTTCTGTGGTTGAGTTTGCCAAAATTAACACACTTCCCACTGGAAAACGACAACAACAATGGGGGAAAAAAAATAGGCAAAAAAACTTCAGAAAAGTTTCTCTTTTCCGAGTACAGGCATTTTATGTTAGAGCCTTAGAGCTGATTCTGTCTCTCCCAAGTTATAAACCCTTATGGATGCACCATAAAGATGTCCACCTAATGCAGAGAAAAGCAGATTAATTGATCACAGTAATATATTCTTATCCACTGAATAAGAGCATTCCACACATTGTTTCTTGTTTTGTTTCTGGCTTGTAAATCTTCATTGTAGGATACAAATGAAAATGACCCAAATATGTATTATTTATGAATAGGACTCTCAGATATTATGCTTTAGATTGATTGTGTTAGACAGGATATAACAGAAGCACAATAAGTCAATGAAAAATAAAAAGCAGAAAAAATGTTTCATGCTAAAAATGTAGTTCTAGTGACACCTCTTATATAAAGGACATTTCCAACACATTGACATTTATATTTATCATGGCTGTGCGTGTGATTTACAGTTGTCTAAGGTACTGAATATCAGGAATATCCATGCACATACACACCCCTTTGAATGATGGCAGGACACAGACTGCTGCATTGCCCCTTATACAGCAAGCTTTTCCTCCCTTTTTTATTTTTCTTCTCTAGCTTCAGGGACACAGAGGAAGCAGTAGATCAATAGGGTGTCTTGACTGAAGTTGCCTGCAGCACTTCCATTTCTCAGACTGGACACTGATGCTAACTATCAATAGCAATAAGAGGCTGTCTCAGACAGAATTAAGGCTCCTTCTTCTGCATGGCTGTCTGGTGCTTACTGATAAACATCTTGTGCACAGGATTGCAACAAATAAACCATTTCAAGTGTGCAAACTAGCCACTGTCATTCTTCCTATTGATACTTGCTGCGGGCTGAAGGGACTGCTGGTTATTTTCATACAGTTGATAACATGTTAGATAAGGATACAGAGGGGTGATAGTACAAAGGCATAATGCTATAAAGTGTGGAGAAATCATTGATGAAATTCTCTCTGCTCCTGTAGAAACCCTGAGACAACAAAAGACGAAAATATTGACTTATGTTCAACCTACTTATGGGAAGCTACAGCTAAATTTAACTATTTATTAACCTCTGGTTTTTAGGTAATGTTAAAGATAGCCTGCCAAGCTATTTTATTCAGGTATTTTTCATTTATCAGTCCTGGATTTGCTAGTTTATTCTGGAAATAAAAGTCACCAGGGTCTGGATGCAGGTATGATATAGATGGGGAGGTGTTGGGCAGCTTTCACTTGTCATTTGGCCTGAGCTATACGCCACATTCGCAGTTGCTAATTTTGGAATAACTGAGCCCCTTTAGCCTCCCCCCCTGCAAACAATCAATTTCTCAACTGATCTAAAGCTCTGTAGTGCATTCCTGGTTTTCAGCCAGAATAAGGATGAAGAATCAGGTTCTCACCCACCCACATGGAATCACCATTAAAATACCCTGGCCCAGATCTTCTTGGTGGTAAGTCCTGATGACTGCCTAAGTCAGATATCCAGTGGAGTTATGCCAATTTGCCAGTGAAGAGCTCCCATGCTAATTGGGGCTTATTTCTTCTTTTAATTTTGCTTTAAACTGACTTGGGCAGGGGAAGTGGTTCAGATGCTCTGCTGTAAAATCAACAGAGCCTTATTTCATATCCCCCTTCTGTGGAGCTCTAACCATTTACAGGAGCAAACAATTTGGCTCTGAGGCATCTCCAGCTATATATGGTGTGGGCTTTTCAGATCAGGAGGCTTGTTTTCAGAGGGAAATTTCAGCGATACATTTTGAGTTTCAGACCATCCCAAAAGAAATGCGTGATGTAACATTTTCTTCTTTCATAACAGTGTTTTTAAATTTAGCAAAGGTTGATGTATTTTATAAGAGGAGATTATTCTGAAGATAGTTCTGTTGTTCCTAAACCCTTAAATTAGGATGGTTGATAAAAAAATAAATCAAAGCTTGTAAGATTTTAGGGATACCAGTTATGAGTAGCCCTACTAAAAATATTTGCATACGAAGATTCTTGAATATGTCAATGAATAAATGTATTCATTCAAAAGAAGTGAAATTAAATATTAACTGGAATTTAATTTGGGAGAAGAAAGAATCAAAAAGAACATACTAGAATAATCACTTACTGGTACAGATATTTTCCCTTTTTTTCTTTTCCTTGTACCATGTGCTGCAGTCAGACTTGCCCAGCACACACAAGCAGCTTGGGGGTGGAACAGTTAATGTCTGTCAACTGCTCAGAATCACTGCTGTTATTAATTGTCCTCCAGTATAGAACATGTACATTTTACATTAATACCCTGACTAGAGAGACAGAGCATGCAGTTTCCAGCTAGGGAAGCTGGAATTTCAGAAATAGCTTGGCTCTTCACTTTGATTACTTTCTGGCTGGAGAGTTGGAGTCAAGCTAATTCATTTTGTAAACATTGCTGGTCATTCATGTACAGTGCATGGCATGAATCAGGGCTGGACACTCCGGCGGGTGCAAGTTCAAAAGTCCAGATGGAAATTCCTGTTCCACTGCACACGGAATAATCCATGCACAAAGTGGGAAGGGTCATACATGTACACAGTCAAAATTCCCAGCCCTCAAAAGGGGAAGGTTTCCTTAAGAAAGGTGGAAAGACAAGGGCTCTCACTATTTGCTGATGAGCAATCCACCCCTTGCACCCTAACAGTCAGCTTTCAACAAATATTTATACAGCTCAGGGATACAGCTATAGCTGCAACATTTCAGCACAAATATTAGGCCACAACCTCAGCTAGTCTAAATTGGCCTCAGTGGCATTGCAGTGATTTACAATAGCTGAGCTTCTCCCTGCTTTCATTTTTTCCCTCGGTGCATCTGAGGCAGTACGCTCTACATGCTTCTTTCAGATGAAGAATGTATTCATTTTAAAGTAAAAAATAATTTTAAACCAAGCTCTTCATCATGCTAAAGCTTCTCCCGAATTTTAAGAGGGCCTTAGCAAAAAAGGATCTGTTACAAAGGTGACTGTGAGTTTTCTGTAGCACAGCAGCACTCAGCTGAGCTGGGGTGGTAAGGCAGAAAGCCATGCAGAAAAACTGATTCTCTTGTTAAAAAAAAACTTTACAGATAGATATATATACACACACAAACATAAAATCTGGTTTTACTGCTCCCACTGAAGAACTCCATTGTGTCTGTAGGCTTAACAGCAGTTACACAGAGATGTAAGTACACAGTTGTGTATTATAATATTTGTTTCTGAATGTCAGTAAGCCAGAATTCTTCAAAAATATATGAAGTCCTAATTTTTCTCCAGTTTTTCAAACCAGAAAACATTAGTAAAGCAGGGCTTTTTTGTTTTGTTTTGTTTTTTTTTCTCAGTGTGACTTAAAGCTGGAGACAGAGAAATGGATTGCATTACATATTTTCTACACAAACTGAGGGATTAATTTAAATGATTCCCCTAAATCAAAATAACTAGACTTTTTGGCAGCCTTTGAAGTTTAATGAATGTTTATTCTTGCCATCAAGTGTAGGCTTTGGGACACCCTGCAGGACCTCTTAAACAAGATATCTAAAGCTATTTACGTAAAATAAGCCAAGCCCAAGATGTTTTTATTAATGTTACGAAGAAAATGCAAGAATTTAAAAGCAGTGAATATTTTGGTTTAAAAATTTTAAGTTAAAGATAGAGAATTGTTCCCACTGTGCTGTCAATGTCTATAGCTTAGGGTTTAAACATTAACTACGATTCTGATGATTTCAAAAGTAGTCATGATATAGAACAGGTCTGTTCTGTAGTTGTGTGCTCTCCTAAGTCTGGTTTCCACTCTTTTAGGGACACAGAGAAGCTGCTGTGCTCTTATCTTTCACAATACATTTGGCATTCCTTTCAAATGTCTCCTATCAAAGTTGACAACAAGCACCTATTACTTACAGACATTTCAATGTGGGCTTTCTGTAGAAGAAAATTAAATCAGGTCATGAGATGTAATAAACCAGACGTAAGATTTCTAAATACATTCTATTTCTTTTATGGTTAATACTTTTTGAAGTGCACTGCTGAAAAGCTGCATAAATGTAAAACCTGGTTTGCCTCTGATGACTGTGATTGATTAAAACAGTAGGTAATGTTCTTGGAGATATTTAGCTTCTGATAACTCAGCCATACAGACATTCTCTGATTTATTTTTTTTTTTTATTTTTTTCTGGAGGGCCATTTTCCCATGTACAAAAAACCCTTGAAAACTAGATATTTTTTATATCTAAAATTCACAGCATGTCTTGCTGTTAAATTGCCACCTTAGAGGCCTTTTTTAAATTTCATTGAAAATGCATATTAAATCAAAGTGATAGACACATGTAATGTAAAATGTCTGTCAACAATTAGAATCCCATTTGGAAGTTTGTAAAGCATAACAATTTAAAATGAATTTAAATTGAGAAGGAAAGTTTTTAGATTGAGAAGAAAAGTTTTAGCCTGCAGTATTGCAATTTTGTTCCGAACAAATCCAGATTTTTTTTCACTTTTCCCAGCAAAAGAGAAAAAAAGGAGCCAGAGTTTCTAATATCATTGGTTCACTATCACGTGATAGTTAAGCAATTTCATTCTTTCTGCAGTAAACCCCAGATTATATTGGTTACTTGATTTTGAAATATATAATAAAGCATCAAACATGTGAATAATGTTGTTCCATGTAAAATCATTTTGCCCTGTCACGGAATCACAGAATGGCTGGGAGAGACCTCGAAAATCATCTGATCCAACCATTCATTTTCCAGGAACCTAGAACACACTGCAGCTGAGCCACTGCATGAATCTGTGCTCTGTGCATTGAAAAGTGCAACTGGCTTTATTTGGATAGACTAAATCCCTATCCAGCAACATCTCAGGGCTTGAAAAAGATGCTTCTAAGGAAACTTTACAAAATATCCTTTGTATTCTTCTAA
Source organism: Hylia prasina (assembly GCA_013397195.1). NCBI lineage: Eukaryota > Metazoa > Chordata > Aves > Passeriformes > Sylviidae > Hylia > Hylia prasina. Next base: position 1,248,971 of record VYXD01016253.1, read on the forward strand.
AATTTTACAAGATTTACGCACAAACCTCATGGATATCCTGAAACCATGGGATCCACAGGCAAAACAGACCAGTGGCACACTGAGACCAAGTTTTGGTCCTTGGCTGTGTGGCCACACCACTGAGGACTTGCCTACTTAAATGGGGGCTGGGATTGGCAGTTAAAAGGGTACAAAGTTTGGGATGACACCTGGATTTGCCAGAAATCTGGAACCTAACAAAATCTGGGGTTAAATTAGGGTTTATGGCTAATATTGATTGAATACATGTAAACATCTACAATATGGTTTGCTATAAAATGAAAGTATTTTCAATTAAATTCAAATTTTGTAGCTTTTTTTTTCCAGTTTTACAGCACGCACATTTCCAAGCAGTATCCAACAATGTCAGCTTTCTACACTGAAATTAATATAATCTTGTTGATACATGCCAATGCTTCAGAATGTTATATTCTCTGTGGTGATATATAACTTCTTAAAAGCAGATATACTTCCAGGACAGATATATTTTCTGTAATTCATCCAGATTAAATCTGGCTGTTTTTAGACATTCCACTTATCACTTTGCTTGATTTTATGAGAATGACAATCAGAAAGCAGAATAATAAGAAATGCAAAGCATATTCTACAGCTAATTTCTGAACAGAGAGTCAATCCCTTGAGAACTTCACATAGTGTGTTATTGGTTACAATTATTGCAAAAATTATAGCGTGACATCCCAAAAAAAAAGGATGCAAATTACCAGTAACAGTTTTTGTCTTTGGTTTTTTAGTATTTTTATTGTCTTTGCATAATCCCCTTGAAGAGCCAAGATTACCTGTGATTAGCAGATTTGAACAGGTGGTTTAAGGGGCTGTTCTCCTGAAATGTCACGGTTGTTTTGCTTTGAGAAGCAGTGAGTGCTTTCCCAGCCAGCAGCAAGCAGCTCCTGCAGGCTCCCCTGAATGTGGCAAGCAGCACCCGCCACCGGATTGTGTTGCTCTAGGCAAACCATTAAAGGTAGGCCCCTCACAAGGCACAGGCTCTAGCACAAGGAAGTGTTACTGAACATTCCGCAGCCCTGGGCAGCTGCTGCTCTGCTCTGGTGGTGGCAGTGCTGGCCCGGGATGCAGATGTACCTGTCTGTCCCCCTTTGGGCTCACATCCATCTCGCTTTTTACCTTTGCACTGGGTTTCTTTATTGTTCCTGCTCAACGTGGACATGGGCAGGTCTTGTCCCACTTTCGAGCAATCTGTCAGCAGTGGACCAAAGGAGTAGCAGGTCTGGCAGCCCTTTGAGAGCAGCGCTGCCTGAAACTGAATTTTGCTATTTGAAAATTCTGGGAGTGAAACAAAGAGTAAGTGAATGATCCTGCTTGCACTGAGTACAGCAATGCCATTGTGTTGTGAGGTTATATGTACAGTGTTAGAGAGGACAGTACTGAAGCTGGAGGAGGGAATGGACCATATTTATCCTTTCTTTAATTCCACTTAATTCGGTACGTTTACAATGCATTTGGCTCTATGTTTCCACTGTTATTCTTATGTATTATGGTATTGCTGGTGCTTTTTGCAGCATGAAAGTGGAAGCTGCTTCAACTGCAGAAGAAGCCAGGCTGAGTAAACTTGAGAGACAGAACAAGTGACTTCAAGCCTTAAAATAAAAGGGAGAGCAAAGGTGTGCAACTGTCAACTAAACATGTTAACAAGAGTGCTCTCACTAAGAGGTATGGGATTGACATGCTAATCATTGTCACTGGTGCTTCTCTAAATCTTTTCTCTCTCTAAGAGTTGTTTATGCTCCTCTGCAGTCAGTAATGGCCTTGATCTGGCACGCTCACACAAGTACAGCTCCTCTTGGAAATCGGTTTGTATAGACTAGGGGTTAGACACATATTTTATTTGCAAACAGCTGGAAGAGCTTAAGAAGTTACTGTACCACGCATTGTTGCCCCATGCAGGAGATTTCCATCCCTTGCTGGCGAGGATGTCATGCAAACGTTTGTGCCAGTGCCAGAGCAGCAGAGCCTGGGAGAGGCCCCTGCCCATTGCCCCTGCTCCGCCTGTGGGACAGTGAGGTCACAAACAGGTTTGGTCACCACAGTGATCCAGATTCACTCATGTGCAGTTCTAGACTGGAACACTGCTCATGCTGTGCTCTCAGTGCTCAGCTTCCTGCACAAGGATGAGTGACACTGATGATGTTTAGGACTGGGCACTCACATTGCAAGCTTCTGAGGAAAAGAAAATTGTCTTTTCGTGGTCTCAGAAGTGAGTAAATTATGTATCCTTCTTTACAAATGGAAGTAGAATAAGCACTGGTGTTTGGTGTAATTCCTAAATGTGCCATGTTGTCTTATATTCAAGTACAATTCTCCCTCTTTTGTACTGCCTGTTGCAGTACACGACAAGCAGTTGAATTGCTGAACCATTACAGACTGGGGCTACATTTGTCTTTGCACATATGATTTTTGCACCACATGTCTTTAGTATTATCTAAAACCTACTCAAGCTTTAAATTCTCATTCAGGCAGTACTTCTAGGGTGTCAGTGGCTAGGAGCAGGCTCAGATGAGCTTAATGTTTGTCTACAGTCCTGAGAAGAGCCAGCTAGTCTGCAGAAAGCTGCTTAAGGATGTAAATAGACACGTTCTGCAGCCCTGGACACTGCATTTGAGAGGGAATTTGAAGTTCTGTGAAGGGCTGAAACACAGAATACGTAACTCAGGGTGAGATTCAAGATATGGCTTGTACAGCAGGATGAAAGTCCAGGCTTACTATATAAAGCATATGGAGGATGGAAACAATTTTTCTAACCCCAAATCTGGTTTCTGGATTTCTGAGGAGGGGTCTTTTAAGTCTCTTTGTGAGGATTTCTCTTTGAATCCTGTTACTTGAGCTTTTCTTATGTAAGGAAAGGAAACTGTGTGTCTCATTTTGTAGGTGATAACTGTGTGATCTTGGGTTTATGAAGCAGTACTTTTCAAGGCTCTTTCTGGGTCACTGATGTAGTATCTGCTGATAGTTCAGTGGAGCTGGCTGGCAGCTCAGTGCTCAGCTCTTTCTTTTCTGCTGAGGAATTTTTCTAAGAAATCAGAAACTCCTGCAGTCACCTTTTGAGGTAGGTAATGGCTGTTGTTGTCATCTAAACATTATATGATCATTAATGGGAAGAAAACTGCAAAAATGTGGCTGGATATCAGATTGCTCCATGAGGGAATGGGCTCCCCACGGGACCCAGACAGTGCCTGTGCAAGTGTGTGAGCAAACACCTTTGCACTCAGAGCTGTGCTCTGCATGGCACCACTGCAGACCAGTTCTCTCAGTCTGGCTCAAACTGAGGGCAAAAGGTGGATGGGGAGGATTCTGCTTAGCTCAGACATGGAAAGTAGAGCATTATTCATGAGGCATTTACTTTATTGCAACTAGCTGCTTGCCAGGCCAGCTCCTTGTGTTGATGCAGAGAGCATGACAATTTTCACGTTGTAAACACCAGGCATTAATCAGGGCACCTCAATATTATGCAAACAAAATGTATGAACTTACAAATACTTCCACTGTATTTGAATCAAAAATATGTCACGAAAATGAGAGGGGTTGTCAGGTTCCTTTCATTAAGCAAGAAATTTGGGACTCTACAGGCAACATTCCCCCTGAGGTTTGAAGCATGTTTAGTCTTTAATCACTACATATTCTCCAGCTTAAAATGAAACATTAAAATTTAAATAAACATGTGTACTTTGTAACTCTGATTTGCAGTGTAAATGTTTTTGTGACAACAGGTCTTGCTTCGTTAGATGACTACCCTGTAGAAATCGACTGTAGGTTTATTTCAGAGAAAATATTCATGTGGAATTTTGTCCTTGCGTTTATATTTTTACATAGTACAGAATTTTTGTGTGATTTTAATTTAAAGGTAAGCAGATCCTGAGGGAACACTTTTTTTAAGAACAGATGTTTTTCCCTAAATATCCTGGAAAATACATCCCTCGGTCCTGCTCCTTCATTTGCTTTTAAATTACTCACATTTCCATATTCAATATATTTTAAATAGCACTTTGAAAAAGAAATTATAACTATAATATTTTATTAAAAATTGATGCTAAGCCTCCCATTAATATATACCCAGATGAACAGTGATAGAAACTGTGAAGTTTTCCTACTGTATAAAGGCACTTTCCTTTATACAAGATGTTTGGAGGAATTGTTGGCTGATATTGCAGGTTATATCTCATAATCTGATATCAGATGTAATTATTCATGGCTCTTCTTTTGACATGTACATAATTCATATTTCAGCGTCCTTTATTTCTCTTTTCTTATCCAGAGTTTTTTCTATGCTGAAAGGCACTACAGTATGTCTTTGAAAGATGTCTTTGTAGCTCAGAATGGGTGTTTTTTGGGTTTGTTTTTTTTTTTTTTTTAATGTAAGGCTGGAGAAATCTCTGTTACTTCATTTCTAAACTTCTGGTTTTCTGGTGGAGCCACATGGTGGCTTTATATGGCTGCGTTACACTAGGCTATTAAAAAAAAATTAAACTGGGATGCAAAGGCATGTGGCTTGCAGAGAAAACTTCCCCTGTGGCATCAAATAAAAATCTTGGTTCTCTCTAGAACTTATAGGTTCACTCTGTCCATACCTGATGACCACCGTGTAACAAATCAGTGACCTAAGCAGCCTACCTGAAATACCCTCTAATTTCTTTTTTAACCCCCCCAAAAAAGCCATATAAAGGATAGAGTGATACCTTGGGATCAATAATAATGTTGGAATCAAGAATCAAGGCACTTTCTCAAGTATATGGTATTTAATTGAAAAAATAAAGGTTTTTTTAGCGCAGGAAAGAAGACATTCCGAAATGTATATAAAGATATCAGAGGAAATAATGATGGACTTCAGGGTGTGAAAGTATTTGTAATTACTAGTACTCTCTAGTCCTGTAAAAGTGCATGGAAATCTTTTGCGGTGTTGCATTTTTATCTTTCTGTTTGTTGTTTTCCTGCCTTGTGGGCTGTACATACAAAAGAGTTGCCCATACACTGATGCAGGAGGATTTTTTTTACTCCTTGGGTTTTAACATTCTTGCCCGAGTGAGAGAATTTTCCATCCAGCTTGTTTACTTCATGATTTATGTCTAAATTGACAGAGTCCTTCGGAGGCATTCGTGTTAAATTTGAAACAAACATATTTAATGCTCGTGTTGTAATAAAACAGCTAAAAGAGCAGATTAAAAAGATATGCACAGAGGGGTCTGATTGATTGAGGGATTGATTTTACTACTTTTCCCGTAGGTGGGTAGTGATGGCTGTAAATCTCCTGATAATCATTTCAGAAGCACCTTCATCAATAAACTCAAAAGGGACAGCTAGGTGTAAAAATTTGCCAGCCATCAGGTCAAACAAAAGGCAGCAAATGTGTAAAGAAAGAATTGAATTAAATAATCCCACCTTGGCTGGTTACGGCATTAGTCATTTTTATCTCGGGGGCGGAGGAGTCCCCATCACTGCGATTCTCTGGGATTTAGGGGAAAGAAAGGGAGAGGTTCTTTCCCTCTTTTTTTTTTTTCTTTTTTTTTTTTTCTTTCCCTTTTTCCTTTGACTAAACCCGTATTGCTTACGATTCAATTATGCGGGTAAAAGCTTGTGTTTGTGAGCAATGATCAATTATTAGTTGTCAGTAATAATGGCGAAGGGTTCAATTCTGCTGCCCCCTCCTCTTCCTTTTTTTTTTCTTTTTTTTTTTTTTTTCTTTCTTTTTTCTTTTTTTCCTCTTTCTTCCCCCTGGAGAATTACCATTAAAGATAAAAAAGAATAATAATTTAAAAAAATTAAAAAGGCAGAAGAGAGCAAGGAAGGGGGAAGCTGACAGCATGCCCACAAAAGTAGTCATACCTAAACCCACACAATCACAGGACTTGCAATGTTCATAGTGAATAGCGCGATCCAGGCTATTGATAATGAAACAATTCCGGAGGGCTGGTGCTCGCTGCCCCGGGGTAGCTGCGCCCCAGGACTGTCTCAAAAGTTTATTATACATCGGAGCATAAAGCCAAGTTCCCAGCTGACTGCAGCATCTGGAAGCCCCTAATTACACACATTTCTAAAATATATGTAACCTGTGTTAGCTGACAAACGGCGAACTTGCCAGGTCAGCTGGAGCGCCGTTCGGAACTCCAGCGGAGTGTGGCTTTTTCAGTTAAAATAGAGGCAAACAGAGAACGCGGAAAACGAGGAGGAAGAGAAGGAAGGAAAAAAAACCCACCCTCCATAAATGAAAGACCGAACGCCGTGGCAAGGGGGAAGCGGGTATTTTGGCAGGGCGAGGGTGCGGGCGGTGCGGGAGCGCTTCGCCGTGCGGGCAGGTTGGGCTGCCCCAGCCTCGCCCGCCGCGGAGCCGCCGCCGCCCCGCGCCGCTCGGGCGGAGGGCTCGGCCGCCACGGGCACAAAACACGGCATCAACCGGATCCAACCCCCCCTCTGCACCCCCCGATCGTTGTTAAAGGTGTTTTATAACTATGAGGGGATCGTGCAGCTTTTAGCTCCACCGTGCTAAGGGTGTTGTGTCTGATCGCAAACCTGAATAACAATAATCCAGTCTAGTGTGATGCATCTCATTGGAATCGTCTCTCAGCAGAATGAACTGCAAATTATCCCCTGTTTACCATCTCCCTTCAGTGCTCATCTCAATGAACTGGAGATCGATCCCCACCACGGGTGTCTTGCAGCCGGGCTGATTTGCATTGAAGCACATTAGAAAACCTCCCACCTCCATTAAAAAGAATAATCCGAGAGGGGGGAAAAAATCTCCAAGGTGTGGCGGGGAGGGAAAAATATGTCACTGTCATTGGAGCATCGAGAGGGAAAACCCGGGATCAGAGTATTTACGCTTGTGAACTCTCACAACTTCTGTTAGAGACAATGACGTTTAATTGATGTATTGCTATCAACAACAATAAAGACCGATTTTTCTCTAGCCCTGGCACTGCTGCTCTGCCCCCACCCATTCCCCACCCCTCCCGGCCCCCAGCGAAGGAGAGGAAAACAAACAATAAATAATCAATCGGTCGTGGATGAAATACCAGGCGCCGCTTTAACACTAGCGAGGAGAAGAGAAACGAAAAAAAAAAAAAGTTGTAAAACTTAATTTCTCCAAATTAATTCCTTTTTCTTTATGCCACTCTTTTTCGTCTTGTTGTTGCTGTTGTTGCTTTTTAATTACCTGTCCACGGCCGCCTTTTTCCAGCCACGAAGCAAAGGTACTGCGCATCTGGGGAAATTTGTCTCAATCTTAATCGGCAAAAGTGTAATGGAATTGTGAACGCGAATAATTTTGGGAGATCGTCTAGATTAGAAACCGTAGGAAGCTAATGGAGTGATTGATACAGTTAGAAATACGGGCATAAATGTGCAAATAGATCAGCGTGGGTATTTTGTGCGCATCTACGTGTGGCTAGCAGTGAGTAACGAGTGCGTTTCTGTGCGTTCAGGTTCGGTTTCTTTCCCACTGTCTCAGGGTACGGAGGGTGACAGCCTGCGCTGAGTGTATCCATCTCTGCCGAAACATCTCTTTAAATATTCAGTGAAAAATAATGTCATGTGAAGTACCACCTATAGCAACATTATTATCTTCATTCTTCAACATCATCCCCGCTGATAGCTTCGTTTGTCTTTTTCTCAAAATCTACTGTACCGAATGCTGCGGGGAGGGAGGGGGCTCGCCCTGTGCAGAAATGAAAAGAAGCGTCAGTGACCACTTTGCAACGCTGACTAAATACTGGAGTGGCACCTGGGAGGATTTTTCGGTTCGTATGCATTTGTTTGGCTGGGTTTTGCGGCTGTTTTTCTTCCCCCCACCCTTATTGATAAACGTTTTACAATCTCTTTGGTTTAATAATGAGAAAAAAACGCCGCTAAGCCGGTTCCTCGAATGGGAAGATTTGCCCCTCTTTCCTTTCTCCTCTCGCTCACTCTCTAGGCTTTACCGGCTCATTTGAAATTGAAATGAGTTGGATCTGATCAGCCTCTTGCTTTTACAGAGAGTTTGTTAATATTAATACGGGAAAAAGGAGTAGCTTCTATAGAAGAGTAAATAATCCAGCGGGGGGAGTGGGAGGAGAGAGCACTAGATGGGTCAGGGTGGACGGAAAGAAACTCCTGTGCTCCCGCTTCTGCCGGTTCAGCTTATTTTACAGGGTAACTTTCCGTGCCCGCAGCAGCGTGACGCGCGGAGGGGCGCGGAGCCCAGGGGGACACCCACCATTTACCCACAGCGTCCGTGTATCGCTGGAGAGACGAGATATTAAAAATAGCCTTGTTTGTAGCCTCTGCGCATCTATACTTTTTATTTCAACATCGTGACATTTGTTTGCGAGAGGTTCCTCCTCTGGAAGTCACACATGGGCGTAAAAGTTTGGCGCGCGATGCATCCAGGGCAGGAGCGCGGTGCCCGCAGGGTCCCGGCGCCGGGAGCGCTGGGGACCGGGCACGGGCAGCGGACGGGGGGAGCGCGGGGCCCCGGGACGGCCCCGGGA
>VYXD01016253.1:1266074-1275120 GCA_013397195.1 Hylia prasina
TTTATACTTTATGTAGCAACTCTGGAAGAAATGGGGGATGAATCTTTAGCTTGGTAATACGTACTTTTTTCCTTGTCAACAACTGATTGGGACCTCGAATGACTACAAATTAGTTTAGTGATGGGGCAACTGTCACAGATATCTTTGAATCAGTTGAAAATGAACAAGGTTGACAGGAACGTGAGAGTCTAATGAGTCCTTCAAATGGCTGATTTGCACTCAGTGGACAACTAGACAATAAGCAGTATGAATTATTGGAAATCAATACTTTGCTATGGAATTTCATTATGCTCCAATGCCTTCAGTTCATAGTATTTTATATTTTGATGGATTATCTGAAGCAAATGATAATCTAAGACAGAGGGATTGATAAAACTCCCTTGTACAGTTTTAAATGGTGCTTTTGACTTATTTTTGTGAAGTAGGACTATTGATCTATTTTCATGTGCAATCTTAGTCTGTTTTAGAGCGGTAGATAAAACCAGTACTTTTAAATAAAATGTCCTGCAGATTTTTTGTATTTACTACTTGGTTCCTAATCCATCATCTTTTGATGTTTTAGGAGACACAGAAAAGGGTCAAGCAAATCGAACCACTAAGAACAAGGACGCCCATGTCTGTGGCAGGTGCTGTGCTGAGTTCTTTGAATTATCAGATCTCCTGCAACACAAGAAGAATTGTACTAAAAATCAATTAGTTTTAATTGTGAATGAAAATCCAGCTTCTCCTTCTGAAACCTTCCCTCCTAGTTCCCCTTCTGATAATCCTGATGAACAGATGAATGACACAGTTAATAACACAGATCAAGTAGACTGCAGTGACCTTTCAGAGCATAACAAACTTGACAGGGAAGAATCCATGGATGTGGAGGCTTCCAGCATTAACAATAGCAGTAGCAGTTCCAAGAGTGTCAACAATAGTATTACAAGCAGTAACAGCTCCACAATGGGTACCTCAGCTGTAACAACCTCTCTACCTCACATAGGGGATCTGACAACACTAGGCAACTTTTCAGTGATAAATAGTAATGTAATAATTGAAAACCTGCAGAGTACTAAGGTGGCAGTAGCACAGTTCTCACAGGAGGCGAGATGTAACGGGGCATCGAGCACTAAACTCGCTGTCCCTGCCCTGATGGAGCAACTGTTGGCATTGCAGCAGCAGCAGATCCATCAGTTGCAACTGATTGAACAAATTCGTCACCAAATATTATTGTTGGCTACCCAAAATACAGATATGCCAACGTCTTCTAGCCCTTCTCAAGGTACTTTACGAACATCTGCCAACCCCTTGTCCACATTAAGTTCCCATTTATCCCAGCAGCTGGCTGCAGCAGCTGGATTAGCACAAAGCCTTGCTAGTCAATCTGCCAGCATCAGTGGTGTGAAACAGCTACCCCCTATACAGCTACCTCAGAGCAACCCTGGCAACACTCTAATTCCATCCAATAGTGGCTCTTCTCCAAATATTAACATATTGGCAGCAGCAGTTACAGCACCGTCCTCAGAAAAAGTGGCTTCAACTCTCGGTGGCTCACAGCTCACCAACCCACCAGTATCAGCATCATCTTCACCAGCTTTTGCAATAAGCAGTTTATTAAGTCCTGCATCTAATCCACTTCTACCTCAGCCCACCCCTAGTAACTCTGTTTTCTCCAGTCCCTTGTCCAGTATTGGAACACCTGCAGAGGATTTAAACTCCTTGACTGCCCTGGCACAGCAAAGAAAAAGCAAGCCACCAAATGTAACTGCATTTGAAGCAAAAAGTAATTCAGATGAGGCATTCTTTAAGCATAAATGCAGGTTCTGTGCTAAAGTGTTTGGGAGTGACAGTGCCTTGCAGATTCATTTACGTTCTCACACTGGCGAGAGGCCATTTAAATGCAACATATGTGGAAACAGGTTCTCCACAAAGGGAAACTTAAAAGTCCACTTTCAGCGTCACAAAGAAAAATACCCTCATATTCAGATGAATCCGTACCCAGTGCCAGAGCATTTGGACAATATTCCTACAAGCACGGGTATTCCTTATGGGATGTCTATACCACCAGAGAAACCTGTCACGAGCTGGCTGGACAGCAAGCCAGTCCTCTCCACCCTAACAACTTCTGTTGGCCTGCCACTCCCACCAACAATTCCAAGCTTGACCCCATTCATCAAAACTGAGGAGCCTCAGCCGATTCCCATTAGCCATCCCTCTGCTAGCCCTCCCTGCTCTGTCAAGAGTGACTCGGGAACAGCTGATCCCACATCAAAAATTTCCAATGGACTTTCTGATGAGGTAGAGGCTGGTGCGTTGCCTACCTCAAACGGCAAAACGGAAGAAAACCCTCAAAACACCATCACTAACATGAGCAGCTCCGTGAGCTCCCCGGCAGCAGACTCGGGCTCCAGCGGCGTCGCCACTTTTACAAATCCATTGATGCCTCTTATGTCAGAGCAATTTAAGGCAAAGTTTCCGTTTGGAGGACTATTGGATTCAACGCCAGCATCTGAAACGTCAAAATTGCAGCAACTTGTAGAAAACATTGACAAAAAGGCAACTGATCCTAACGAGTGCATCATTTGCCATCGAGTTCTCAGTTGCCAGAGCGCACTGAAAATGCATTATCGCACCCATACTGGAGAGAGGCCGTTCAAATGTAAAATCTGTGGTCGTGCTTTCACTACTAAGGGCAACTTAAAGACTCACTACAGTGTCCATCGTGCCATGCCCCCGCTGAGAGTGCAACATTCTTGCCCAATCTGCCAGAAAAAATTCACCAATGCCGTTGTGCTACAGCAGCATATCCGAATGCACATGGGAGGGCAGATCCCCAACACCCCGGTGACAGAAAACTACCCTGAGTCAATGGAATCAGATACGGGATCTTTTGATGATAAGAATTTTGATGATATAGACAACTTCTCAGATGAGAATATGGAAGACTGTCCTGACAGCAGCGTGCCAGATACGCCTAAATCTGTGGATGCATCACAAGACAGCTTGTCTTCTTCCCCTCTGCCCCTGGAAATGTCAAGTATTGCTGCTTTGGAAAATCAGATGAAGATGATCAACGCAGGCCTTGCTGAACAACTTCAGGCAAGCCTAAAGTCAGTAGAAAATGGGTCAGTGGAAGGGGACGTTTTAACTAACGATTCGTCGTCTGTTGGTGGTGATATGGAAAGCCAAAGTGCTGGAAGCCCTGCTGTCTCAGAGTCTACCTCTTCCATGCAGGCCTTGTCCCCATCCAACAGCACTAATGATTACCACAAGTCACCAAGCATTGAAGAGAAACCATTAAGAGCTTTACCAAGTGAGTTTGCCAGCGGTTTGTCTCCAACCCCTGCTAACAGTGGTGCTTTGGACTTGACATCTAGTAACACTGATAAAATGATTAAAGAAGAGTCCCTGAGTTTGCTCTTTCCTTTCAGAGATAGAGGTAAATTTAAAAACACTGCATGTGACATTTGTGGCAAAACATTTGCTTGTCAGAGTGCCTTGGACATTCATTACAGAAGTCATACCAAAGAGAGACCATTTATTTGCACAGTTTGCAATCGTGGCTTTTCCACAAAGGGTAATTTGAAGCAGCATATGTTGACACATCAAATGCGAGATCTACCATCACAGCTTTTTGAGCCCAACTCCAGTATCGGCCCCAGTCAGAACTCTTCGGTGATGCCCACTAATACCCTGACATCGCTCATAAAGACCGAGGTCAACGGCTTTGTGCACGGCTCTCCTCAGGACAGCAAAGAAGCACCCTCTGGTCTAGTTGCTTCGGGGCCACTGTCCTCTGCCACGTCCCCTGTGCTGCTCCCTGCTCTCCCCAGAAGAACTCCAAAACAGCACTACTGCAACACGTGTGGGAAAACATTTTCTTCTTCCAGTGCTCTGCAGATCCACGAAAGGACGCACACTGGTGAGAAACCTTTTGCCTGCACTATATGTGGAAGAGCATTCACAACAAAAGGCAATCTGAAGGTACTTTTTCCTCTTAAATGCTCTTTGGTTTCATTTTCTCCGTGCTGGGGGGTTTTGATTTTTGACACCTATTAATGTTGCAGCAGAACACACCTTTGGGTGTTCGTGGTGTGACAGTGTGTTTAGTTAGCTCCAGTAGACCTAGGTGGCCTCTTGTTGAGTGCTCGTGTTGGCAGCAGGTCTGAAGCATGTGCTGTTTTGACTTAATTAAATTCATCTACCAGCAAAGCCTGTCTATGCAGAGTGTGAAACAGAACAGCCAAATGATGATAAGGAGTATTAATTAACACAGAAATGCATTTTGTAACTCACGCACCTCTTCAAGAGGTGAAATGTGATGTTCTTCTTAACTATCATGTAAGATGAGTGTTTAAAAAAACTATTAACATAATTCTGGAAATAATGGGCATTACTTTAATTGATTATATAACTAACATTTCCTACTGATATGAGTTTGAAAAAGCAAATATACTTAAGTTTTAGAACACCAGTTGAGCACTTTGCTGTGTACATTTTTCTGTTGACAGAGTATTTCTCTAGAGGTTGCTGCCAGTAATTTGAGATGAATAATTACTTTCAGGCCATTCTGTCTATACACGAGGCTCTCCGATGAGCAATCAGTAAAGGATACTTTCTGCCTGTCTGAAAAGGACGTTTATAGGGTAAAGGGTGTCAAATACAATACTTTCCATTGCAATGAAAGTGGACATAGCAATTCTAGCCCTGAAAGCAGCTATCTGCAATTGACAGAATAATGCAAAGTCATTATAAACTAAATACATGTAATAAAAAAAAAGAGTAAGAAGCAATGCATTGCTGAGCCGGAGAACAGGTTATTCTGGGTAATGGTGATGGGCTAACCCAGAAGTAGTTTATTATTCCAGATGGGAAATGGAGCCCTGTATCCTCTATCTTTAATGCCATTCATTATGTAACAAGACTGGACACGTGCATGGACTCTTGTCTTCTCTGTGATCAAAATAAGTTTGAAATTCCTGTCAACCTCTATTTTTTGTTTGTTTGTTTCTTCCTTTCTTTCTCTCCAGGTTCACATGGGCACTCACATGTGGAACAGTACCCCTGCAAGACGAGGCAGACGACTTTCTGTAGATGGCCCCATGACATTTCTAGGAGGCAATCCCGTCAAGTTCCCAGAAATGTTTCAGAAGGATTTGGCTGCGCGGTCAGGGAACGGAGACCCGTCCAGCTTCTGGAACCAGTATGCAGCTGCACTCTCCAATGGCTTGGCCATGAAGACCAACGAGATCTCTGTCATCCAGAATGGGGGCATCCCTCCAGCACCCGGGGGCCTGGGCAACGGTGGCAGCTCTCCCATCAGCGGCTTGACAGGAAGCCTGGAGAAGCTCCAGAATTCAGAACCCAACGCACCTCTAGCTGGTCTGGAGAAAATGGCAAGCAATGAAAATGGGACTAACTTCCGTTTTACGCGTTTCGTGGAAGACAACAAAGAAATTGTAACAAATTAGAAAAAAAGCCCTCCGTAAATAACATTCCTGCAAATAGTGCAACCTACGGTTGCTTTTTTCAAGCTGCAGGCTACCACATTACAAAGACTTTGTTTTGTACCATGTTCTACTTCTAGAGTTCTAAGAGAGCTTATTTATTAGTGATATAACCTTGCTTTGCAAACAAATGCAAGCATTAACTTTGGTCTCCTGTATTTTGAACTAAATACTAATCGACTAGAGTGCTGTAAACTTGCTGTAACATTTATGGCAGTTGCAAGTCTGTTCTGCTAGGTGATCTTATTCTGGCATTAACTTATTTTCTATATCCAGTTTAACATGAACTCTGGTATTGATGCGATGCCTCAGTGATGCATTAGATCTCTAATAAAAATCTGTATATAAATGTACACTTTGATCCTGCTGGAAACTTTATCAGCAAACACATTGTCTAATTTTTCCAGACAGAATTAAGAAAAGGACTGAGAGAATATAGACTGAACAGTGTGGGTCCTTTACACAGCTCAGTTTTTGATTTTTATTATAAAATTAAAACTGCTTTAATTTTTGTAGGTTTAACATTTTCCGTTTTGAACTGTTATTTGTATTGTGCTTTTTACTTGAGTCGTCTTAAATGTTAATACATTTCTGTACAGTAATAAGCACGCGGATTATTAGAGAAGATACTGAAGTGTTGTTTTGGTAGTTGAAACTGAGACGTAACATTTTGCCTTGTAGGTATATTCATTATAGAAAATGTGCTGGACTTTCACAATGCTGCTAAGTATGGCATCTTGAACAACTTCCGTGGACAACTGTAGATGCTCCTGTATATACAATAAGACATCACTTTCATTAAAATGTACATACGTTCCTTACAAGACCAAGCCCTACTCCTTGACCAAGGGAACAAGTATAGTGTTTGTTTATTTTGTATTAGGCATTGGGGGGGATGGGGGAACCTTGGACTGTTACATGCACTTTCTCAGAAAGTTGAAAGGAAAAGAGGTCCAGTTTCTTTAACATTTAATACTTACTAACAGCAGAGATACTGTAATTTTACTCGAGTAATCAAATACATTTTTGCAACAGATAAAAAATTCGCTGTCTCTGTGTTTTTAAAGTGTACCTGTATTTAGTAATCACTTTGTATTATTTAGCCTTTCCCTTGGTTAACATGAACTGTCCAGGTTGTATGTGCGTGTTTATATCTGTAAGTATGGGTATACATATATGTATTGCATATTAATTGCTAGTATATTTTTCATACCCCCTAATAGTGAGAAATTTCTCCTTAACTATTCCACTCCTCCTTCTCATAAAATTGTAGATATTTTGGCATTTTTAATTTGTTTATTAAAAAAAAATGCTGCTAGCAAAGACCTTATTGAGCCTAGGTAAGTTTCCTTTGAAGGAAATAATTTATTAGTTTAAGGCTTGATTCGGTTCAAATGCTTTATATTTGATATTAATTTTATTTTATGAGATTGTATGTTTGTGGCATGCTTACGCTGCTATACCTGTGTTAAGATGTCCACTTGCAAGCCTCCATATACCATGTGGGGTTTATAACTTGATTGTAAAAAAAGCATACCAAACAAAATCTAATTGCTTTGGCCTTGCACATGATTTGGCTTCCCTCAAAGACCTGCCATGATCATTAACCTCAATAGGAGTTTGTCAAACATAATCCAGTCCAATATTTTCATCTCCTTACATTACTGTTTATGAAAAATAAATCAGATTGGCTGTCTTCAAATTATGCCTTCAAAACCATCAACAGGCATAGCCAATTTTGTGTCCATGTGACTATATATATATTTTTTAACAATTCCAAAATTCAGGTGTTTTGTGTTACATGATTATTTTTCAGGATCATTGTGGGGGAGAGTTGCCCACCTTTTTAAACAACATGTGGTCACTTAGCTCTTCCCATAGCCTGAGTTGCAAATTGGGCATTAGAGAGGATTTACAACTGAAGAGCTGGGGTGAGAAACACTTTTCTTGAGGACATTTCCCCTTCCTATCATTATGAATCCTGCGTATTAACGCTGTAGTCTGGATACCTCTTGGACTTCATGTCTTTAGAACTTTTCCTGTTTGAATGTGTTGATTCACCTGGTACATGATATGCATTTTTGTTAACATGTAAGTTGTACGCTAGAGCCAGCTGGCTTGTCAATGTGAATATTTAAGAATTTTAAGTCACCTTTTGGTCTCAGAAAAAGGTAAATTAAAAGGATTTTGATGATTTTATCAATGAAATACTAACTAATTCTCCTTTTAAACTGAGTCGAGATTTGTGCAACAGAAAAGTTGCCAGGGAAGGGTTAGCAGCCCCCAGCGCTCCGGGAGGGTTTCCTCTCCGCGGCTTGAGTTTCATTAGTGCCTTTAAGTTCAGCCCTGGGAGCCTCTTCCCACGGGGAAGTGCAGTCTTCAGGTTCCGAGGGAAGCCGCGCCCGGGGCAGGCGGGGCCCGCTCTCGCGAACCTTCCCGGGCACCCGGACGCTCCTGCCGCTGGGTAAAGTACGCGCTTGGCATCATTCGGGGGTTAAAAAACAAAAGCCAGAACAAAAGAGAAAGAACCCAGATAAAGGAGCGATTTTCCTTCTCGTACCTTGGGGCCTTCCCCCCGGCCCGCTCCGCGAGCGGACCCTGCGCGCACAGCGCAGCCCGGGCTCGGCTGAGGGGCCGGCGGTGCCGAGGAGGGGCCGCTGCCCGAGGGGATGCGCTCCCCCAGCCCAGCCGCACCGGGGCCGACAGACCCTTCTGTCCCCCAGCCCTTCCGGAGCGTGTCCCCGCGGTGCCGGCGGCTGCGGCGGGCTTGGCTCCCCGGGACACCCATCCGGCCCCTGAGCCCGGTAGGGCGGGGGGTCCCGGTGAGCCGTGCCTCTGCTTCGCTCCGGCTGCCCTCGCTGCCGTCGGCGGAGGTGGGTGCCGGCGGCAGGNGGGCCCCGTGCCTCCTTCCCTCCGTGCCGGGCCGAGGGAGAGAGCCGGGGCTGTGCGGCTGTGCTGGGCTGGGCCACGGGTGCCCGGGCTGTGCCGGGATGAGGGATGGATGCCCAGGCTGAGCCGAGGGTGCCCGGGCTGTGCTGCCCACTGCGCGGAAGGTGCCGGGCCGTTCTCCCCGCGCTGCGCAGGAGCTTTCCGTTCCTTTTCTCCCGCCAGCCCCGGCCGGGGCTGGGGCCGGCCCGCTGCAGAGGCCGGGGGCATCGTCCCTGTGCCCGTAGGGCGCGGGGCCAGAGGCGGCTCGGCGCTCCGCTCCCCGTCAGGCGGAGCGCCCGGCTGGCCTCCTGCGAAGGGAAGCGGGGAGGGGAGGGGGCGGGGGAATAATTTGCTCTGGAAACGCGGAATTTTAAATTTCCCGTTACTCGACACCAGACCGTGGGGACCGGGGGAAGTTACCTCTCCCCAGAGCTGTCCTGGCAAGCGCACAAAGGTGCCCGCGTCGCCTCGCAGCTGGGAGCCGCGCTACCTCACTGCAATTACCCAGCGCAGCGTTTCCTATTCACAGACACTGAATTAATCCTTATTCAAGAGTAGATTTTTTTTTCTTTACGGTTTTGTTTTCGCGGCCTCATTTTTCTCATTAGCAACAAAGCTTTCTTTCCTCC
>VYXD01016253.1:1275181-1295181 GCA_013397195.1 Hylia prasina
CACAATTTTATCATCCATTAAAATAAAGCACAGTGGGGTAGGTTGGTATTCTCTTTCTCTCAAGCGCCAGCGATCGTTCAACGCAGTCATTTAATCATCCCGGGTAATTTTCTTCACCCAGAAACAGACGTGATTTATTTAAAAATTGGGCTAATGGCGTGCGAAACTTCGCCGCTTGGAAAGAGCCCGCGGCGGAGCGGCAGCACCGCGCCGGCCGGGGCACGGCAGCGCTGCCCGCCCGGCCCGGGCACCCCGGGGCTCCCCGGGCGCGGAGCGGGGCCAGGGAGCGAAGGCGCGGTGCCCGGGCGCGGAGCAGCCCCGCGGGTGCTCGCTTCNGCACGTGGGGAGGGCAGGGGGGAGGGCAGGAATGAGGTTTCGGAATTGGCCGGGCACGAGTGAGAAGGGAGGAGAGGAAGCAGCAAATTGCCCGGTTTATTTCGTGTACTGATGACGAGCAAATCCTAAAATCTTTTCTCAGGGAAAAGTCCGTTGAATTTCAGTATTTCTTCCTAGGCTGGGGTTGGGTTTGAGATTTAGGGACAGCTTGCAAGCCCTCCTAGTTGCAGCAGGCAATAAATGCTTCAGTTTGTTCCTGCTTTGTGAAGAATATTTGCTGACCATCAAAATGCAAGGGTTGCCGCTTGTTTTGGCCATTGCTTTGGGGCATGCTTCCTGCTTTTGAAAGTTCTGAAGTCACGATTTACCTGGCTGTGTCTTCTTTGCAGGAGGCCAGTTTTACTTGGCAGCAGAAGGTGTGACTTTGTAGCATGACAGTTCTTTTTTGCTGTCTCCTTGCCAGTGTTCCATAGCTCTGCAGGTTTGTTTCCTTGTCAGTGTTCAGTAGTTCTCCAGGTTTGTTCCTCTGGTTGGGGTTTGTTTGTTTGTTTTTTTCACAATCAAAATAACTTTTTAGAATTTGGTTTCCTTCTCTCTTGCATTTGAGTTGACAGATGTTAAAATAATGTTTTGCAAATAAGTAGGTATAGTTATTTGTACAAGCTGGTAGCAATATGTCTGTTATCTGCCAAGCTGAAATAAAATGACTTAAAAGATTTCACCTACAACACAGGCTGTTATATGAATATGTATCTCTAGACAAAACATTGAGGAGTAGAGGCTTGGCAATACAAATCTTAATAGGAAAGAACAGGAATAATTGGAAAGTATGGAACTTCAACTGAGAACAGAGTTACTGAGAGCTGTGTTTATGGTTTTCTAATTTGATATTTCTGGGTTTTACATCCAGGTTACAGTTAATATTGGAATGGTTACCCTGAGCAAGTCCCTGTGTCACTTTGACAGTGGCCTAGGAGATGCCTGGAAGATGGTGAGTGCATGGTGATTCCTTCTTGGGAAGGTCTTGTTCCAGGGACACGAGATACCAGGATGGCCAGGACCACATCCAGTGCCTGGAATATTTTACAGGTAATGAGGTGTAGGAATGATAGTGATTAAAATGACATTTCTGGTTTAAAGCATACTATTGTTTTGTCCTACCACAAGTCTCTTCAGTTTCCATTTTATCTTCTCTTTTGATTTAGATGTGTATTTTTGAATCCACAAGCTAAATTTCTTAAGAAGCAAAATTTCTTAAAGTAGACTGGGCTATGGGAAGGGGAGCAGTAGAGTGGAAAAAGGAGAGCAGGAAAGAGGAATTTTCTCTGGTGCTGAAGTCTGTCTAGCACTGCAGGAGCTGGAGAGAACATGCCCCTGAGGGTTGCAGTCATTCTGTGCAGCGCTCAGGGTGGTGAGCGAGGCCAGCACCTTGTAAGACTCGGAGCACGCAGGACACCTGTGAGAACACCCACTGGGGAGCTGCAAAGTAAGAAAGTGATGACATCTTTCTTTTAACTAATTAATCCAAGCTGTAAGCTCTTCTGAACTTTCAGAAGCCACTGTCACTTCTGGAAGGAAGCTTAAAATCAGGTAGATGGGCACCAAAACCATGTCCATGCCCATGCTGTTATACCTGGTCACCTCTGCTAGAAAGGAAGATTCTCTCTGGAAAGATCAGCCCTGAAACTTCTGGTGTCACTTCATCTCAAAAGTAAGAAGTCTCTCCATGTTAGCACACGTTCACATCATTGTACAGACAGCAGAGTGCTGAAGTGCAAAGGTCTATTTTCATTATTTAAAGGTCTTAAAAATGCAGCATCACAGTGTCAGGTGGGTGTAGCAGAAGCCCTGAAGCACCTGGCATCAGGTGGTGCAACATGAGAACTATTTAGAATTGAATATGGAAAGCAAAAAATGGAGTGGTCTGGCACACTATAATGGATTTAACCCCGTTCATCACTACTTACTTTCTTTTTCCTCATCATTTTTATTAAAAATTATTCCAAAGTGAAGGCAGCGAGACTAATCAAATGAATGATGTTAAGAATTTTTTCAAAGCACTGCCTGTTTTGAAAATCGGCTTTTTCTAGCAGTGAATAATTCTGAATTGCTTTACTTTCATCAGGATTTCAAAATGTCAGTTAATACATAGTGAAGTTAACATTTGTTTCATATGTACAACAACTAAGTGGATAATTGTGTTCAGTACTAAATGTGCATTCATATGAACTCCATCTTTCTGGTGGTTAGAGATCCATAGAAAACAAATTATGTAGAGAGAGAGCAGATTGCAGAGGTTTCTGTGTCTGTTTACTTGTCTAGGCTGAGTGCTGAGTCCTCACCTGTGTCAGAGCTGCTGCTGAGCACGGGGCTGTCTGTAGTGGTTCTATCACCAGTCAGCTCAGCTGTGGGGAACCCTGAACACCAGCACAGACCTCTGGTGCTGATACACAAAAACCAACTCAATAAACTGATGCACATAAACTCAACCCTGCTTAAGTCAGCTGAACTTTGGCTTCTAGCACTGAAGAGTGCCTGAGTGCTGCACAGACAATTTTTGTAGAGCTGGATGTGGCTGTTTAAGGTGTTACTTTCTTTCCCTTTCAGTCTAGATGTTTATTCCTGTCCACTGAGATTTCTCCCACTTCCGTATTTGAATGGGTGGAATAGATCTCATAAGCACTCTTCATTCATATCACCCTAAAGACTGCATCAATTCTTATTTGGTTCCTTATTTAAGATAGGAAAGTGTCCAAAATGTACTGGGCAGGTTTGCAAAGCTTAAGGAGATCATTTTACAAAAGGAGGTTGAACTTATGTATCAGTGAGTCAGGCAGAAAAGAATTCATAAAGCTACAGCTTGTTTGAGTCAGAATTTCATGAGGTGTTACCTTCCAAACCAAGCCTCCTAAAGGGACAACTGCCTACAAAATAGGCTCAGCTTAAAATGCCACTGAAGTGTGTCTAAATTTGCAATGGAGTGGGGGGAGAACACTCCATAATTTGTCCTGTTGTGACAGAGCACAGCAGTAGCAGCTTAAAACACTGAGGCTATTACTTCAGCAGTCTCCTTGCTGACATCAGACAGGCACCTAGAGTCACTTTTCTTGCATGACCTATACAAAAAGTAGACTGGGCCCCTGTGTTCTCTCCTGGATCTTAAGAAGTTATTAAACCAATTCCTTCTTTTGAAAGCTGTATGCATTCATGCTGGCATCCTCAATAAAGCTGGGACACAAACAAAAAAGCAAGCAAACCAGTCACAGTAGCATTCAATGCACTTAAACTTGGAGGAAATGAAAATCAATATTTGTCAAATGGAGGGAAAAGGTAAAATGGATTGAGGAAAGATGTCTGGCTTTCTTAAAAGCCATTAGTGAAAATGAAAAGTTAACAACAATACTGGAATTTAATTCCTGAATCAGTGGTGTTTGAACCTGTGGTTTTGCTGTTCTCTCTCTCTAAGGATGCACTAGCTTTATGCACATACATTACTTTATTGTTGAATGGAATTTATTACATTTTAATTATGAGTGATTTGGAACCTTGGAGGTTTATCTGGATGTTTTGCTTGTGGTTAAAATGTGAGGGGATAATTTAGGAAATGGAAGTTTCATTTCTGGTTCTGGGCACGTGTGACCTCAGCCAGTTGCTCCAGTCTCCTGATGTGTTCTGTAAAATGACACTAACAACGGTTCCTTACCTTTAATTTTTGCTTATTTTGGTTATTTAGATAGGAAACTTCTCACTGGTCTTTTACAATGTGAGTGTAACATACATGGTTACTCTCTGGGAACATAAATGGTTCTAAAATAGCCAACACACAGCTATTTTGCATTTCAGCATCTACTGGAACATCTGGAAGTGCTCTGCTGTTACCTCAGTGCATTATTTGCCACTTATTAGATAAAGTTAAATAAAGTTAATCCTGTATTATACACACTTACATTTTCACTGTGTTTGTATGAGCAAATAATCAGATTTGATAAATAAAATGTGCAGGTGGAACCAGGATGTTGTCAGATACCCGTGGCTGACATGGGATGTGACTGTAGGGGATGCATGCAGTACCCTCTTGGCTCTTTGTAGAGGGTCAGATCCAGGCTGCTGCATTTCCAAATAACATTTTGGGGAGATTCAACCTTAAGCAAATGAGATTATTCTACAGCTGGTTACTGTAGAAGGCTCTGAAGTAGCAGCGAGTCCTGTGATGATGTGATATGTCTCTCTCCAGGATCAGTAGTTGTCTCTCGTCTTCCACCCCCTCATTTCTTTCTTTCTCTCTCAGGGTTTAAGGCTCTGTGTAATGTTGACAGTTACTGGAAAAGGTTCCAACAGCAGTAGAGCTGGTGAAAGACAAGACTATTTATAGAAAACAATAAAGTAAAAATAAGTGTAAGATTAAATATCAGTAGCTACCAGCTGTAGCACCTTTTCTCCTCCTCCTGTTAAGTAGTAAAATCAAAGCATAATTTGGAAAGGCTCCCTGCTGGAATTGGAGAGGCTGGTTCATTCTGCATGCCAAAGGGAAGTTGAGATGTTCATTTACAGGATGGCATTTCCTCAGCTCCTACAGAACCACTCCCCAGCTGGGATTAGAAGCTCATATGCTGTAGGAAGTGAGATTTTTCTGCTGGGGTATAGAACTAAGCTTTTGTTCTCTCATGGTGAGTGGACATCTAGAATGTTCCCAGTTCCACCAGAACTGTCTAAATGATGGGGTGGATGTGCATCATGGTCTCCAGTACAGGACACTTTGAAATGACTGAGGTGCATTAAAATGGTTCAGACTGCCCTGCAATGTTCATATAGAAGAAGTGATGTGCAGGAAAGGTTTTGGCTACAGCAGTGGCAACTATTGAAGTGTTTTGGATGAGTTTGTCCTAAATCAGGGACTTTGTTTCCCTTCAGCAAATCAGATGTTGTGCTCTGTATTCCTCTCTTCCCAGAGCCCAAGTTGGACTCTTGAATATTATGCATTTTCTCTTTTGGTGGAAATAGTTAAGACTTGTGCAGAATGCTTTAAAAACTGCTTTTAGTTCCCTCCACCCTCCATCAACTGATTTGATATATACTTTACTTCTTTATTTCATCCTGAAAGACTTGTGTGGATATAGCACTTTTAGTTTTAAATGAACTAATTTCAGGATGGGAAGCTTTTGCTGTCTTCTGATTACATTACAAACACTTTGGCAGATTTGGGGTTTATTTCTGAGGAGGGTGAGAGTACAGTGGCTACTAGTAGCTGCTGAGCCTTTGGCTCTTTTCAGTTACTATTCAATCTCTTCCTTCTGTTCTTTATTGTTTTTATAGTTGATTTTTCTTGAGAAAAATATTGATGCCATTATTGCTTGTCAGTGTCAAAATACTTTTAAGTACCAGATTTCCCTGAATTCACTGGCAGACCAATAGCGCCAGTTAAAAAAAAAAAAAAAANCCAGTTAAAAAAGAAAAAAAGAAAAAAAAAAAAAAAAAGAGGGAGTTCTAAGTAATATTTCCCAGGATTTTGTTTCAGCAGAGGGAGTGTTGTTTCCAGAAGAGTTTATGTAACTGCTAAAAATCTGGACAAGTCACTGCAAAAGACTTGAAATAGAGAGTTAAACTATTTAATAGTGGACAAATGCTGCAAACCAAATTTAGTCTTTATAAAATCAGAAATGTTACCTCCTTCTGGTTCAGCAGTAAAGCTACAGTGACTCATCAGGGTGATGTGGCTTTTCCCCTTGCTATTGTGGAGCACAATATTGATCAGACTGTGAAATAATACAACAGCTGAAGCTCAGGTAGCAAATATGCATTGGATTGATCTCCTTTTACTAAGCCTCCTGTATCCCAGCATTATTTGTGGCAGAAGGATCAAGTCTGGAAAATAACTGATAAATACCACCTTGTGGCACCTGTTTAAGTGATGGGATAGAAAACACTCCCTAGTTTGTTAACTTTAAGTATTGGGACCAGAAGCGTTGCACACACGATAATATTATGATTCATACAAACCACTTTTCAACCAACTCGATATATTTCATTACCTCCTTTTCAGCAGAAGTATTGATTTTTGTTTTGTGGTTTTATAACACAATTTCAAGGCTGTTGTAGTTTAATGAGCCATGTTTTTATGATGTTTAAAAAGATTTGAAGCATTTGTTGAAATAAATATTATGGATTGCCCGGCTCTTGTCACCTCTTCTTTCTCTCTGCCCAGCATAAGAATGAATAGGGCAGGCAGCTCTGTGGCTTTTTGTGCTTTTTGTGTTTGAGATCAAAGTGCTGCTGGAGAACAATGGCAGGCCACACTTCTGTGTCCGTGACCACACACAGCAGCACCTGCAGAGCAGTAAAATGTCATTGTTGCTTCTGCAGTTTGAGCACAGAGGAAGCACCACTGAGGTGGCAGATGATTCTAATAATACTTGATGTGAATTGATGGGGAAGGAGGACCATAACACAGAGGGCTTTTTATTATAAGCCTTGACTTCCCAAGCTGTGAACAACAGAATACTGCACCTGTGGACTTTCTTCCAATCAACCATTATGGAAAGTGACAGATTTTATTAACTTAAGGACGAACTTTTCAACATGGGAAAGTTGTAGTTTATTTGGAGACATGAAGAGAAAAAGCTAGTGATATATTACAGATTTCCCACTGCTCACACTTTCCTGGTGTGTGTTGTGTTTTTAATGTGCTATAATAGAATGATAGGGGCATTATTGGAAAGATTTCATCTTTTCCTGTCTTTTTAAGATAAAAAAAATCTATGGGATTTTTTTTTTCTCTTTTACCCATTGCTTCATGTCTTATGCTGGATGAATAATGGAATTGACAAGAGAATAAATCTATTGGCTGAAGAGATACATATGACAATTATAAAAGTTATATAGGATAGCTGAGCTTGGGTAGAAAAGAAAATTGAGTGGAAGCAGCCCTCAGCTGGTTCAAAAAGAAGTCATTTGTACTAGTCAGTGTCTGTGCAGTCAGCTCCTCCCTAGTGCATCCACCTTTGGGCAGGTCCTGGGAGGCAGGAGCTGGATATGAGGGCTGCAGGACTCAGCTGATGTCAAAGGCACGTGCAGGTAAATGGAGCTGACATTTTTTCCATGCAGAGTTTACATTTCACTCCAAACAGGTCAGGTTATCAGTTTTATTTACAGCAGCAATGCACCACTGCTTGAAGACTTCTTTGAATATTTCTGTTCTGAGATTATGACAATATATCAGCCTGGGTTTTAGAAAGAAATAGAAGAGCATCAGTATTTGTCTCTTCAGGTGGCTGTCATGTGCCCTGTGTTGTAAAATAGAGATTCTGCAGAAGTTGGAATTCTTCTTTCAGTTTTATTTCTCAGAATTTGTGGCCACATTCTGACTTTATTATGGCTGCAGTGATTTTGCTAGCCATAGACACAAGCCTCTGGTACCCATATGAATCCAGCCACACCCGAATTTTTGTGTAGGTACAACTAATATCTTGACTATATAATTCAGGCTACCTTAAAAACAGAACACACATAAAAAAGGAAGTCATTATGAAGATTTTATTATCTTTATATACGTATAGTTTTTACAGTCTGTTTTGAAGGAATCAGAAGTTGTAATTAATGCAAAATTAATGGCTAAGAGTTGACAAGTCAAGCATAAAGTCATCTGGATCATGACTATTAGCTAAAAGCATAATGGTGTCTGATGATTCTTTTTGTTCTAAAAATAAGCCCTGGAAGAACTGGAAAATCATTTTGCAGGAAACCCTTAAGTAAAGTGGTCATGCAGAGTAGCTGGTAGAATATTGCACTTTTCATTTGCACAAACAGATGGTAAGCTTGGCCTTAGATTTAATCAGAGGGTGACAGACAGGTAGTGCTGTTGTATATTTTGGATGGAAACTTCTTATCAGAGAGACAGAGAGTGTTTCATTCAATAGCATGTGTTCCAAGCAAGAGCAGTATTTGCCAGATATTCTTATTATCCTTACTAGTACTTTAACTTACTGCTGGAGTTAACACATACAAGAAAGCTGCTGATTTATTTACTCAACTGCAAAAGCTTTGTTTTGGTTTCTTCTTTTCTCCTCCTCCTCTTTTTTTGGCAATGCATTTAGCAATCCAGAACACCCAGAAATGTGTCTGTGGTTAAACTTGCAAGCAAATAAATGCCTTAACAATTCAAGATTCATGGATCTCTGGACATACTCTTTTTAGCTAACTTTTTAGATAAGATTTGGATATCATTTGTTTCCCTTTCCCTTCCCAAAACCTAATACCTGGTAACCTAAGCAAATGCAATCTGTTTCAGAAGAGATATTCAAGCAAGTGCAGCCTCTGGTGTGTTTTAATGTCACTGGAGAGATTATGTTACCTTCCTAGAAACAAAATCTTTTTTTCTCCCCTTCAAATGGAAGTCCCCTGATACCCTTGTCAGAGACCATTTGTTATGGAGAGTTTTGTGAAGCAATCAAAATTAATTCACAGTGATCTTTTCACCCAGAACCTCCAGCTTCAAATAATGGGCTTTCTCAACAGGTGCTCATTGTGGCAGTTTGACTCCAACTTGCCAGACTAAAGAGTTTATTCTTTAGCCATATTTAAGAATAAAATCCTGAGCTTGTAATTTGCTAATCTTAAACAGCTGCCCAGGAAGGCACACCTGCTTAAAGGAAGTATTTCTTGTGTCTTTGAGATCTAAAACCTAAGGACGTTTTCATGTTTGCCTATTTTCTTACTTAATAAAAATCTCATGTACAAGTTGCTAGAAAACCTGTCCAACAGCAATGCCACATAATATCACAGTCTGATTAGGAATCTGATTGTGCTGATTGCTCTTGCAGAGGGGCAAAACTCCGCCTGAAGACAAAACAAGTTATTTTGATACTTTTTTTCTTTCCCCTGAGCTAGGATTTGTAATAGGTTTCCTTATCAAATAAAATAATAAACCCAACTGTTTTAAAGGTAGCTGTACTCATTGTGAGTGTTAAGAGCTTTGGCAAATGTTTGCTGATCTCTTGCAGGTACTGCTTAAATATGTTTCATATGAGCTGCAAAAGCAGAAGCCTTCTTTTTAAAAATATTTGTTGAATGTCCTGGGTGGGGAAAAAAAAAAAAAAAAAAGGAAAAAAAAAAAAAAGGAAAGGAAAGTAGATAATTTGGTTCAGTAAAAATAAAACAGAATGTATCATTAGAAATACCTGAGGTGCTGCTGATACCAATATATCTGTTTTCATTTCCTTAACTGTACACAGACAGCTAAGCAATAAAGTATTTTGCCACTAGAAAGGTATCCCTGTGTAAAGCCATCATGGTCCAAGCACATTTACACTACTGTAATTGTAGTAGGAGACACTGTTGTCAAATCTGCTGTGTTAAAAAGCAGATTAACCTATAACCATGCCCAGAATACTGAACATGTACAGAAGAATATTTTCAGCTGGCTTTACCATACTGGATGTAACTCAGGATAAGAACTTCTGGGAACATCAGTGTAGGATTCAGAACACACTGATGTCTACGAAGGAGGAAAAAAGGGAATTAAAGACTCAGTTAAGAATATCCAGGAAATGTTTGCCTTTGTGTAGCTGTTTTTAGTAATTGATTGTGTTGCTGATTGTGAAAAAATGAGGTTTATTTTTGGGTAAAATTTAAAAAAAGTTTAATAAAAGGATAATAGGAGAAATAAACAGTTAAAATGGTTGGGTGCTTGGTATTTAGTTAAGAGTATATTTATTATTTTGGAGAAAATTTAAATTTTTTAAAATTACATTAGCTTGTTGTATATTAATAGACTATTAGGCATATTCATATTTTTTAAATAATTGTTTAGTATGGGTTTTTTTTGGGTCTGCTTTCTTAGAGCATGCATTTTTTTAGTTGTAGTTTTATTATTATTTTTAATTTAGGCTGTGGTCTATACTTTTTTGAGATCGTAGATGCTGATAGTATATTAATAATAGGGGGTTTATTATATGTTTACTAGATGTTATTTCGACTAAACAGTTTACTTATAATTATATTAGTTACTATTATTACTATATTTAAGTTTTTGTTAATAGCAGACATATAAGTGAAGTTTAAAAAATATTATATATATGGTATTAATTTTAATATTGGCAAAAAGCCAGCGTTATAATGTGCATTGATAATACTGATAATGCTGCAGTGGCTGTCTCACAAAGCCAGGAGTCATTGAGCCCCTGTGGTGAGCCACGTTCCTGTAACACCCAGAGCCTTCCCCGAGCCACCTGCAGGTGACACTGCCCAAAACAAAGACACACCTGAGGCCTCCCCGGCTCTGCAGGCACTGAGGCTTTGCAGAGTATTACTTTAGCACAAGTGTTCGATGGAATGATGCAGGAAAAACAGCTTGTAAGGAGAAAGGAAAAGAAGTAAAAAAACATCAGTCAGAACCACATGAACACTAGTAGGCTTTTACTCGAGAAAAGTGTCAAAGCTTTTTAGGTTGAATGCTGAGAAAAGAAAGCTTAGAATTAAGAGAAAAGAAACCATCTCCAGCTGTCTAATTCCTCTTATGTTCAGGGAAACAGCATTTTGTTTGTGCCAGAGAAGGAGCTGACTTTATCATCAATTTCTCCTAATGGAAAGAGAGTTCCCTACACATTGGCTTGCTGCTCAAGACAAAAGGGGGTGATATTGCTTTTTATTTCAAGGGCACCATTTATTTAGGACTCTCAAAATATTCTATTAATGTAAGTACTGGACAACACTAGTTCCCTTAAAGTAGATAGATATCATTTTAGCTTCTCAGCACAGTAAGGGATTTTTTGCTAGTAAGGATTAGTTAAGCAGTTTGCCTAAATTCAGCAGTGACTTGGCCACAGAAATAAGAAGGGAATCCAGGCCCTGATTCCCCTCTTATTTGTACTGGTTTAGACCAGATAAGCAAGAGAAGACTCATGTCTCAGTGGCTACAACCCGTGATTCCTTGATGCCATTATGAAAGCAATCAGACTCCTGTCTGGAGCTCAGTGAAATGCAGAAGTGCTGCTGGTGGATTCCTTGCTCCTGCTATGCTGTTTTGCAGTGTAGGTCACCAGGACATAAATGTTTGTGTGAAACCTGGAACACAGAGGAGTTTTTAGTGTATCACCAACGAGCTGTACTCATCTGGGCTGTTGAGAGCCTTGACAACACCTCGTGCAGGTTTGCTCATCTCATGCAGGTTCTGTTCCACTATTTAAATGTTTCATATGACCTACTCTTGCACTATCAAAAGCCAGTATCTTCAGTGAAGTATGTAAGTCATTAGCCATGAGTATTTCCTAGTACCTTATTTCTTATCTTATTTCAGCTGTTTTAAGGAGTTGTTGCAAGGTTGTTTAGTGTAGAAGGGGATTGTTTAGGCTACCAAGCTAAACACCAGAGCATTTATACTGTTGTGTGTGTGAAGAAAATGTTACTAACCTGTGAAGCATATGAAAGAATCCTATTGAATTCCATGAAGTATTTGTACCAATGGAAAATCACCATTTACACTCATGTTTTCAACCATGCTGAGTAGGATTTTCATACTCCTAACCTGAAAGTATACCCAGGAGATTTTGGAACCGTGGAAGTGGGTGAATAAAGTGGAATAGCGCCTAAATGCTTATAGATAACTTATAGCAGCAGGGGAAACTACACTCATTCATGTAGGATAATGGAATTTGAAACCAAGTAACCTTTGTATAATCTCTTATCTTCCCATTTAAAAATCATATTGCTGAAGGCTTAGAAATCAGCTAAAATGTAAACAAACAATGCAATGATTTCTTCCTGAAGCTGCTAGCAGTATGACTTAGCAGCTGTTAGATGTATGTATTTGCTCCAATGGAATATTTAACTTCAATGCAGCTGACTAGTTTATTGTTGTTGATGGTGTAACTGATTACTTTGTTGCAATTCGAGATGTGAATAACCTAATGCTCTTCTCTACTACTCTTACCCACTCTGAGGCTTGGGGAATGAAGAAGTTACCTGCTGTCAAGTATTGCTGATGTAACAGTGAAGGATATAACTATTTATTGAATTGTTTGTGCTTCTTTTTCTCTCTCCCCTTGCAAAGGCTAAGCTGTCACCTGGCTTTGAAATAAAACATATTTCCTGGTGTTACCTTTTGGGCAGCTCTGGCACCTGTCCTTTGGCTGGGCAGAGCCCAGTATGGCTGAGGCAGATAGGATGTGAGGATAGCTCTGGTTCTGTGCAGGGTACCCAAGCACTGCCCTGCACTGTGCCAGCCCTCAGGGTGTGGGTGTGAGCATCCTCTCCTCTGCACATCTCTCCTCACAGCCCTACACAGAGAAACCCTCTCAGGTCCCTGCTGGCAGCACCACTCTTCACTGGAGAACGCTTCTTATTGCTTGCATTCACAGCCTTTGTCCCCTGTGAATGCATACAAGTAAACAAAAGAATAACTACCTTTAAAAATATGATTTATCCTGTGAAGACTTCCCAGCATGTGAATTATGGTGCATTAAATTGAAGGCAGTTGTGTTGACACGACCCTGTTTCATTACTTGCCTGAGTGAAGGTTGTTCTGTCAGGTTCCTTGGATCTCACCAGCTGTGTTGGCTGTTTCCAAGCCTCCACGGGGTACGAGGTCATTTAGTTAAGATAAGCATTCCCAAGAGGGTCACTGGCATGCTTCCTGTGGTGGCAGCTGGGATGAGCATGTGAGATCCTGGCAGCTAAGAGCCTTATGGGTAGGAATTCTTTCTATGGAGCTTGTTTGTTTCACGGGTTCTTATATTTCTGGTTTCTCTTCTTTAGCAACAATTGTGATGATTTAAGGACCTAGAATAATATGCTGCCCTTTCTTTTAATAATTATTTAAATTATTTATTTTACAGCTGTCAGAATATTCCAGGACCAAGATGGTGAAATACAAATACAATTAGAAAATACCTGAGTTTTTTCTTTGGAAATGCATCTCTCAATTTTTGAAATAACTTTTCCTAACATATTAGACTAAGTAAATTAATTAGGCTAGTACCCTGAATAATAGATGAGCTAGGAATAAAGGTGTAGTGATGCATCTTTGATGAGAATATCTCACCTAAGTGCTTGAGATCTTAATGGTGATTTCCAGATGGTTGAACAGAGATGCATTTAAATTCTCTGCCTCAGTTTTCCATGTGTTTAAGTAATGGCCATAAGTTCCCGCCAAGGGAATTATAGTGCCTTGTGAAAAGGACCAAGTGTACAGTAAGATGTAAATTTGGACATCTTCACTGAAGTCAGACATAACTGAGAACCTGAGCCAAATTATGTATCTGTATGGGAGGCTTTGTGTGCCTTGAGTGGAGCAAGTGTTTGCACCTGATCTACAGAGGGCCCTTCGAGGTGAGGTCTTTTGACCTTTTGAAGTGTATGGGTAGAAGCAATGTTAAACATGTGAAGGACAATTGCAGCAAGGTTTTGGAAATTAGGCTGAAGCAAGAAAAACAGAGGTTTTAGGGTACTGTTTTACAAACCAGTTTGTTTTCCTTTCCAGTTTTCTGTAAAATGCAGCAATGTAGCCAAGTAATATGTTTGTAAAATGTCTTATGGAAGTCTGATAGCAAAACAAGGCTCTTTGCTATGGCAGAGAAGGGAGGGAGAGAACAGTGTCTCTTGTGTGACTACATTACAATAGGATAGTCAATGACATTGTGATTCCTAGGAATCTTTTCTCTAAATGATGCAAAAAAGTGATTGTCTAGAAAGAAATCAACAACTTGTCTGTTTCTTAACAGAGCAGCTATGTTGCCTTCCTTCCTTTTAGTCAGGGCTGCTTAATCTTGTCTTTCAGCATGTGTGGGATGTGTGAGCCTGGTTGGGATTCATGGAGAAGAGCTGGGCTTTTTCAAAGGCAGATGGAGTGGAGCTGAACATCACTCTCTGAGGGACATAGCAGGACTAAAATGCAAAGAGCATGTTAATTACATGGTATGTAATTTTAAAATATAAATTTCATGCTTCAATCAGTGCAGTGATCATGATTGTGCCACAGAAGCCACTTTTATTGTGTCATTGTAGAGACTGATTCATTAGCTCAGGTTGTTGAAGGTCATTTATTGCAAGTCTGCTATAAAATGGCAGCTGTAGTTTCTGGGGTTTGTTTTTTCTCTTATCTGTTTCTACATCCCAATATCTTTAGGTTTCTATTTTAGCTGTTTTCCCCTTCGGCCGAGGTAGAGTTACCTTCCTGTGTGTCCGGTTTTCTGAAATACTTGTAGCTACTTCTGCAAAGGGACAGGAGTGCAGAAGGAGCAGGGGCTGTCTGTAATAACTCCCTGAACCACTGGATGGTGTTTGAGGCAGCCTGAGCTCCTGGGTGAAGTCTCTCTGCCCCAAGTCAATGAATAGCTTGTTGTGCAACTGAGCTGAACCAGGCCATTTTAGTCACCCAACATGAAACTTTCTGTTCTTTGTGTTTATTTAAAACTGTTGAATTTAGAAATGTTTAGAAAGAATAAATATGCTCAAATGTGATTGTTCCGGGATGATAAATTGAAGATTCCCTTTTTGATGTTAATTCAACTTTACCATTGCTGCCTAAAGCAACCTTTAATTCCATTCTTGTTTTTTAATTAAAATGGGTGGGTTACTCTGTACTGGATTTGCCTTGTTTTCTTCCACTGAGCAATACTTCACACTGTTGGTGGCCACTGAAACTTAAGTAGGGCCAGATTTACTGAGTTGTTGCACAGCACCACAGGACCAGATTTTGTTACTCCTTCCTGACGTGATAGCACTCTATGCTTATTTTAACCTAATGGCATTGTAGGACCGGAAAAAGAAATTTCCAATTATTCAGAAGTTAAAAACCTTCAGATGACCATCGGGATCCATGTTTTGTACCCCAGCTCCCTTCTATGCATGAAACACACAGTGTATCAGTTGTCTGAATTAGATTTTTTAGGACTGAGTTGTGTACTCATCCAAGATTCACCATTTAGAATTAATTTGAACTGAATAAAAGATATGCCCTGGATGTCAGCAGTGTCTGTGCACCAATGTGTTGCCAAAGTATGATAGAACAAGTCTGGTGCTATGTTCTGTGTCTGTCTTCTAACTGCTAGTTGAAAGCTTTGAATGATAAAGTTTAAACTGCCTGACAAAAAAAAAAAATGAAGTTCACTATTACCACCTAATTATTTCTTGGGTGCTCTTTTGGCCTCATTTTCCTTTGTATGACATTCAGTCTTCAGACTGATTTGGTTTTG
The DNA here is from genome assembly GCA_013397195.1 of Hylia prasina. NCBI lineage: Eukaryota > Metazoa > Chordata > Aves > Passeriformes > Sylviidae > Hylia > Hylia prasina. Next base: position 1,290,703 of record VYXD01016253.1, read on the forward strand.
AGGGTTGTTTTCAGTGTGGGCTGCTGGTGGTGGTAGGTGTTGGAGGTGGTATTTTGTTGTTTCTGCTTTGTTTTACCAACAAAACTGAAGTTAGAGGACCTGTGCTTTTATCTTTGCTGTAGGTGCCCAATGTCTTTGGGGCAATGTATAGCCAGCACAAGAAAGCTTCCAGAATAATAGCACCAGGTCAGTTGCTGCCAACCTGAATAACATCAAGGGCATGCACTTGCTTTCCTCTCTTGTCCTGCACTATTGAACAAACTAGGGAAAAAGGTATCAGGAATTTTATTTAGCTCAGCATGCTGGGGGCTCTTCAGGTGAGTATGCAAAGAAGCAGAAATGTGTGTGAAGTCTCTTCCTCTCTAGCTCAAATAGCATTTTTTCATCTTTAATAGAAAAAAGGTGGAAATATATACTCAGCAACCAATGCTAAAGGAGTGAAGTTTGAAAGACTAATTGTGAAATCTGATTCTGTATAAGCTTTGATGAGCATGCTTTGACTTGGAATTGCAGTTTCTCTAGGCTTGATAAAAATGACAGAGAATTCAGTTGGAAGTAGACCTGTTGAATCTCCTGAGCTTTGTGTCTCATCCAGAAAGTGTATCTCAGAACAATTATAAAAGTAGTGATTTATAGCACAAAGTCACCTTGAATCCTGAGCTGTTACAAGCGCTTTCAACTTACATTATTTTCCAACTGTGTCACTCTCCCTAACTATCTGTGTCACAAAGCATTATGCCAAAGACATCAGCTGTAATTCGTTTTCTTAAATATCTGACTTTAAATCTGTGTCAGGCAATTTGTATCATCTGTCAAACAACTGTCAGAAAGGGCCAAGAGGGAAACACCTGAGAAAAGCAAAGTGCTGAAAGAGCTGTGCTTGTGCAAGTGCTGTGTCCTGTATGAACAACTACCTGAGGAGATCCTGGAAATCCCAGGAACACTGGCAAGACTTTCTGTGTCAGTGCAGATTGGAAATCCAATCTTGGATCACACTGTGTGGCTGCTGATGGGCGTCTGGTGGCCTTGGACTGTTGAATGCTCCTTGCAAGAACTTTATGGCTGCCCTTAAAATGGCTTGTAACACTTTCCATCAGGAGCTGGAGTCTTACCCTGACATCTTGGCTAAACTGAAATGCTACTTTACCTGTGAAAAATTCTTCTAGGGTTTCATTTAATTATTCTTTGTGCACCGTTGCTCTGACGTTCTAATTCTTCGATTTAAAGTGGCTTTCTTTTAGTTGTGTGTAGTTCTTTACTAAGTTGTAGAATGAGATCTGTTTTTTCCCCAGCCAGGTTACACTTATTTTTTTCAGTCTACAGTTTTCTGTAGACTGTAATGATTATTTTTCTTTCCCTCTGCCCTGAATTTTTATGTGTCTTTTCTTCATGCTTGAACAGTAATTGCGTTTCATTCAAGTATTGTATGTGTTTCACTGGTAACAGTGTTCTGTCCCTAGACATAGATCTGATGGTATGATAAAATCTGTAATGGCACAGAGAAGTGGAGCCTCTCCAGGATTATGGTTTCAGTTTGGAAAGTATAGGAGTTTAAATCTTTATGTAAAATATTTATTATCTGTTTGTTTAAAAGATAGTCTGTGCTTTTACTGTAGTGATTTTCTGGAGTGTATAATTGTGCCTCATAATAACGTCAGTCCTTATCAATGCTGTTAATAGTTGCTAAAATGAGTCTGGCCATATTCAGTAGTGTAGGAAATCATCTTTAAAGTATTTGTTTTCAAAATGATGGGCTAGTGTCAGACCATGAAAAGCTATGGAGGCATTAATTGTCTCTTCTGTTACCTTGCTAAACTAATCCATATAAAAAGAGCAGATTAAATTGTCTGACCCTCATATATTTAATGATTGCTGCTATTTGACTAAGAAACATTTCTCAGGAAGCTGCTTGTCACAGGCTATCAATATTCTTTTCATCCCACGTTAGTTATTGGTGCACTTTGTTACTCTCCAAGATGGCCTGTCTCAAGTGCACTGCAAGAAAATGAGATGCTAAATGGTTGCACAAACAATTTGATTATAGTGTTTAATTCCTGCCCTATGGATTTCCAAGATCAGTGATCCTTTTTCTTTTTTGGTTGTTATTATTATTATTACCCCTCTAAATGATCTTCCTGCCGCCAGAATTATTTTATTCCTTTTTGTCAAATTGCAATTTCACCTCAGCTTTCTGCAGAAAGTGTGGGACTTCTTATGTAATCTTGCTCTAATAGTTATCCCTGTCAGGATATAAGTACATTGTTATGTGACTGTTGTTCACAGTTAATATTATGATTTTTGCTGTACGTCTGCAAGCACAGAGAAAGAATGAAAAGTCAGGATAATTCAGGCTTTTCCTCTACCTTTTATAACAGCTAGAAAGTTGGATTTCCTGTAATACCTGGATGTAGAGAACAAGTTGATGACCTTGTCAAGGTGTCTTTCATGTGGTGGTTGTTGGTTGTCTTAGGCCCATTTTTAATTTTTCAGCAGTCCAGATTCCTACCCTATTACTGATTTACTCACTTTGAGTGGACACGATAGCTCTGATTTGATTTAAGCTTTTGTGAGTGAGGAGGTTTTCAGGAGAGATCCCACTCCCAGGGAGGCTTTGCTGCAGTCTGGTGCTGCTGTCAGTGCATTCAGCATCCTACCCACAGAGCCTTTTTTTCAATATTTATTAAAAATGTTTTGTCAAAGGCATAAATAAGAGGGAGTGATTTGCTGTAACAATCAACAGTGCTGTGTGAAGATGCCATAGCTGAATGTTGTGAAATACTGTCAGCTTTGCAGAGAGGTAAAAGCCCAGGCCATTGACCAAGACTTGTTGATAACAGTGAAGTGACTACACAGTGCTTTGAAAATGAGAATTTTGTCCTCTTTTTATGGGAGTAAATTAGGTCAAAGTGTTCCCTAAATTTACATTTCAATTAAAAATCACAATAATAACACATTGTGCTTATAGTGAATGACTCCTTCTTGGGGAAAGGCGATATCTCCTGTTACTTTGTTAAAGAAAAGACCCTTCATTCCATCATTGCTAAGAACTCTTCTTCCTTGTTTGTCCTCTTCAGTTAACTTAAATCTGTGTGAGAGAAATACACTGTAATCAAACCTCAGGCTTTCACTGTCTGGGTTAGATATGTCTGAGTTTGTATATTTTGGTCTCTAGAGGTCTTTTGAAATATAAAGAAAACAAAAGTGTTCTTTGTTTTCTTTAAGAGTTACCCACATCTTAAAAATTGATCCTCTTTCCATAAAAGGAATTGTTCTTTTGGTGTGGGGAGAAATTACTCTAAAATGCAGAGCAGCTCATGCTGATAGTCTCCTTTTTTGTACCAAGGTTTGCAAATTCTTAATTATAATGCTATTATTTCTGGACCACCAGTTGCAAAAGAAGAATAATGTTGATTACAGATTTTATTAATTTGATTTCTCTTCTTGTGCACTTTATTTGCAGAATAGCCACAGTCATCATATAGTGTTGTTTGTTTCTGAGTACAAGTGCAATAAATGTTTTTAACAAACTTTTCAAAATAGTCTCTGAGTATAGGGATTCAAAAAGTATCTATCCACCACTGTAGGGATTCTGTGAGACTGAAGAGTAATTTATAGAAATGTAATTTGATTAAGTTGCCTGTTGTCTACTAGAATTGTGGTGAATTGCAATCAAAGCTTTTTTCTGAACAGAAGAGATTCCATTGGGATTGTCTCTGTGCATGTGTAAAAACTGTCCTGGAGACTTCAGGTAGACACCTAAGAACGAAGCCAAAACTGTCTGTTTTCACCATTATAAGGAATGTTGAGTAATATTGTGGCCTCGCCTTGAGCAAACAAAATAGGCATTAATCATCTGACCTGTGAAACTTGTCTCAGCCTAAAAAATCTCAAGCTGTACATCTGATTTTTTATTCTCCCCCTGTGCAAAATAAAAATAAATAATAATATAAAGAAATCAACATTATGGAAAACTTTCAGAACTCATCTGGAAATTGGTACCTTTTTGGAAAACAGTGCCTTTTTTCCCTACACCTAGGTAATGTTCCATAGAAGAAGAACTTCACAGTGTATCTTCCACATGTTAACCCTGTTTTGCTCAGCTTTTGTGGCAATCAGCTGGTAAGCTGAGTCTCTGTTGCTCCAAGATCAGTTTGCCTGGGCGTCATTGCTGTGTCTGAGAGGCAGCAGTACCCAGGAGCGCTGCTTTTTGGGACGACATAATGGTGAGCTCAAGTGTGGTGCCAGCTGCACTTTGATCCCCTTCTGTGGTACTCTGGTTTTAGGCTTGACTCATGGTCTTCTTGTTTTTCTGTGGGAATTTGGATTATTGTTGAATTATATGGTTTTTTATGTAAATAAAATGAAACGTTTGTGGGATGTGCATTATCAATACTCACAGATACTTGCTAAGTGGAAGATGAAGGAATAATGCACCCTTGCCTATCTCTTTGATTATTCTTGGCATTTTCAGGAATACTT
>VYXD01016253.1:1300181-1310346 GCA_013397195.1 Hylia prasina
TAATCAAAGGCTTGTATTTCGGCAGTGAGATCACTGAGTTGAGAACTGAGTGTCTTCTGGTCTTTACACTCCAGTTAGCTGCAGTCATTTAGGTAAACAAACGATGTATTTATTGCATATGGTTCCAAGTTTGTTGTGACTATTAATGTAGAATAGCCTATTTGCTGCTCTGTTTTACAATCCATTAAATGAATAATGAATAATCTTCTATATATAGGGTCTGCCACACCTTACTGCATAAATTCTTTTCTTTATTTATGTGTGCATTTAGTTGTATAGCTGGTAAGTCATCTGTTCAAAAGAGGTAAATGGTTGGTTTTGATCCTTAGGCTGTGAAACAAGGATTCACAAAATGGTTCTGGTCCTAACAAATTGACTGAAATGTTGGGAACAACTTCAAGGATTTGATTCAAGCATCTGAATTAATGTTAAGTCCCTGATTTTTCTTCAGTCTTGATTGTATTTTAGTGTTGAAAGCTCAAGAGCTTTAGAAAGGTTTAGTTATAAGGCTTCCTAGGAACACCTTTTCTGCTGACATTGGCTTCTGCTCTTTTTAAATGTACAAGGCTAAACAAAGAAATGCAGTCCTTGCCAATGACTCCTAAAAACATTGTCTGAATAGCCCACATTCTTGGTGTTCTCCAGGTTTACCAAGAGTTCACTTAAACACTTTAGCTGTAGAATCTGCACGTTTGTGCTGGTTGCAGGAGTAACTCAGTGAGTGCTGCGAGTCAGGCCTCCAGATCATCTGTCATGCATGAAATACCTGGTGGGTGATTTCTGCCAGGTGTAAGGCCAGATTCTGAGACCTTGGCTCATACAAATGAGATCAGCAACACTAGTTAATTATTGCCTATTGAAACCAGAGCTGCAGTTCTGGGTGCAGTCAGCACATGAGGTTCAGGCAGTCTAAATATCTCTTCCCTGGTAACAATTCCCTCACCTCTCCTTGAGTCAACAGGAATTGAGGGGTTTTCAGTCACTTAGTTGGGTTCTTGTTTCTACAGAGCTGCTTAAGCCAGACCCTTGTGAGCAATGCAGACTTACACTGATGGCTGGTAGGGGCCAAAGGACGGGTTTCCAAGATAGTTGGAAGCTTTTACAAGAGGGGGTTCCCAGTGAAGTGTGTAGCAAAGCTGTGTTCTACTGCAGTTGTGGAAGGAGACAGGATTTCTTTCCCTTACCACCACTGAGATAGCCAGCTTTACTCCTGCAGAAATTTCCACTTGTTTCTGGTAGCAAATCCTGATTTTCCATGCCCTAAATTGTTTCCTGCATGCCATTGTACTATGCTCTATCCTATTGTGTTTTGTGTACTTGCTACCTAAATAATTTCTTCCAAATGGTATCTAAATAATCCTTGGCAGAATATGTGGATCCAGATAATCTGTGGGTCTTAAAAATCAGGTACTAGGGAATCCTACTCTAAAAATAGATGCTGTTTTATAAAAATTCACAGTGATCATTGAAGACTGCACAGGACTTAAGCTGCATAGGGGATGGTGCAATCTAAGTAGTGTGTGCTCCTGAAAATTCAGAAGATGTCTTGTTTTGGTCCCTCTTTTGTGTTTCCTGAAGGTCAGCTGGAATCCCTGGAGTTGTGGACAATCCTACATCTTCCCCTGTGAAGAAAGAACAACTAGCACAGATAGGAGTGGATGTTGTTATGGAGTAGACCAGGGAGGGTTGGAAAGTTCATGGGAAAGGCTGTCAGATGCTGGTTACTATGGGAATGCTGACTTTGCCTCTCTTTTAGCCCACAATTGTCAGCTGTCAGGTTTTCAGCACACGAGGTGAATTGGAACCCACATGTTCTGTTTGTATTGCAGCCATTGACAGTATTTTGCCCTAAATAGGGTAAAAAGCTACCAAGAGACGTCACTAACTTGAAAGAGGAAGAAGTCAGAGGTGTATGCTGTTAATCTATTAGAATTTCTCCAAACAGAATTTCAAGTAAATGTATTTTTCCTTTGGGAAAAAAAAAAATTAGCAGGACATTTAATGGGTTCATTCAGCATGAAGCTTCTGTCCTGCAAACCCAAAGACTCTTCTCAAATGATGTAAATTCTCTTAGGCCAGGTTACAGTACAATTTCTCTCATCTCCACATCTGTTCATTTGTTGCATCCCCAGGTATGATTGTTTTATCCTGTCAGGAAAAGAATGGATTGATGTGTGTGTCACCAAGAGGAGGCAATCACAGCACTGTGAAGCTTTCCAGTCAGTACATAAAACAAATAGGTGTGACATAAGGAAGGAGCTCTTTTCAGAGGAGAGTTGGAATATGCAAAAGAAGGAGCAGCATAAATGAAAACAGCTGAAAGAACAAAATTACATTATCTCCAATAAAACATTGACTGTTCTATTAATAATAGCAAATCTTCATTAAAGGTCCTCTATTTTATGTGTAGCTATAGATGATACTGTGATTTTGATTATGTAATTCACAATGTATAGTGCTGGTGCAACAACCTTGATCTAGAGATAAAATGCAGAATCCTTACCACCTGTGTAGCCTCTGAATTTCTGACTCAGATGACAGACAGACATACTTAGATTAGTGTTTGTTCCACACAGAAGCAGTTTCATAGAATGTGAACAGTTTCTTAGTGTGAGCCACAGTGGGGTACTCGTCAGCTGGCACAGAACTGAAGAGACAAGACAAGACAAGATAGCAGCAAATAGTCAGGCTGATGTGGGGAAAGGTGTTCTGCTATGTGTGTGATAACTGGGGGGACTCTCAGCCATGACCTGGATGATCCATACTTCTCATGTCAGTCTGGTGCCAGTGATGAGTGTTTCATTCTGCTGTTATGTACAGAGCCATATGTACCATGCAGTGAAATACAAGACCATCAGCTTTCAGCCCAGGGGTGCCCACTGGTTTACATGTTCTTCAGGTTTATAAAGGTTTATAATAACCTTTCCTTCCTGAAGTTACACTGAGGGGATCCAACCACACAGAGACTGTGAGGCAAGCAGATAACAAGGACACTTGCCTTGCATGGCACACAGCTTGTTCTTGTGTTAGAGCAGATTTCTGTGTGCTAGAATCCTTCTGGTTAAAGAAGGTGATGAGCTTGCTGGAGCTGATAAAATGTCCAGCCCCTTGGATTTCCTAGAAAGGCGAGTTGGCAAGCAGCAGCCACTAGCTGCTTTTTGCAGGGTGATATTAAGGGTGAGAAAGGGTGAGATCAGTAGAAAACCTCATGAGATCCACCTTGGAGTGATTCTTGATTCTAGTGCTCTTTTGAAGGTTTTTTTGTGAGAAGGCAAGACCGAGGAATTTATTCTCTCAGAGACCTTTTGTGCCAAAAGAATTTTCAATAAAAATTAAAATAGGAATTAGAAGAGAGATCCACTTACAAAAGAATTGGGCAAGCATTGTGTTCATACTGAGAAAATGTATTCTATCCTTTTCATTGTTTTAAAATGTAAAGAACACAAATGGCTATTAAAGATTTTGAAACAATGAAGAAGTTTAACTAAGCATTTGAAGCACTGTGCAAAGAGCAGTGAAACTGTTTCACTACCAAATAAAATGCAGCCTGGAAATTGCACTTTATGGTGGTGTGTACAAAGATGTGTGCCTGAACACATCATACATTTGTGTGAAAAGTTCATGCACTTTGTGTTCTTAATTCACAACTTTTACATTTGAACCAGTTGTCACTTTATTTGAATGGAATCCATAAAAAGTTTCTTAAACCAAAATCAGATGAAATCTGTGCATTAAAATTAAAGTGTTCTTTGGACTTTACAAGGTTATAGACTGCTGACTGCAGGGATTGCAGCTGACATTCAATAACATTTGAAGCTTGGATGCAAGCTTTTTAATTTATTTTTTCTATTTGTCCCTTAGAAGCTACTTGCTTTGCAGCTGTTAATGCATTTCCAAGAGAAATTTTGTAAATTATATTGGGCAACATTCTCAGTGAGAATAGATTGTGTAAGTAATGGTAATGGCTTCCTCCTGCTGCTTTTGGCAGTATGGATATTTGCCACACACACTTATTTAAATTCCTTGGGCCAAGGAACTCTTCAAGGTTCAAAACATTTGTTACTCAGGGACTAAATTTAATGGATAATAATTTAGGTAACAGAATTGATGAGAAGGGTATTTAAAACAATTGGTTGTTGTATATCACAGGCTTTCGTTTCTAACAAGAAAGGTCTTGTGTAGACCAACTTTTTCATAGAGGACGTTTTTAGCACTGTGTTTTTTATCCTAAATCTCTATTAAATTAATTTTTTCTTTCACTAAAATCTGAAAAAATATAGGATTCTTTACTTCTTAGGTAAAGAAATGACTTGCCTTGGCAGATATTATAATTCACAATTTAAAGGTTTTAGGGAGTGCTCATTTCTTATTACTTTTTTGACCATCCTTGTGCCAGGCTGAGCTGAGGGCAGGGATCCATAAGTAAGAGACTGCATTCCCAGCAGTTTCACCAAGTGCAGAGTAGAACAACAGGGCGTGGTTTAGGTCTGGACACAAAAGAAAGTATTTGCAAGATGCTATTTGGGCTGTACTTAACTAGAGAAAAGGCTTGGGACGTGAGCTGGGAAAACTCAAAATTATTTAACCACCAACCTGGAAATAAAAGGGAAATGAAAGCTTTGTCTTGAGAGCAACATGGATTTCTTGGAATTCACTGTTTTTATCAGTGCTAACTCTGTTACTGAGGGGTAAAAGTGAATTCTTTTGTCTCTTAGTTCATTTAATGCAAATTTTGGAAATTTGCTGCCATGGACATGTTTCCTGTTTGTAGGCTTTCCTTAAGTGTGGCTCTGTAAAATATAAGCACTTAGAAAGCTTTGGCTTATGTTTCCTTTGTCTTCTAGGAAACAGTAAGAATGTCACAGTAGGTACCGTGTTAAAAACTAATAAACATCAAATTGCATGTTGATTTTTCAAATTTAAAGGTGATCTGAAGTCTGTTTTAATTAATACTGATTAAAGCTCCAAGATACTGATTAATGCTCAGTGAATTTAAAATAAATGAGGAGAGTTCAGCAATTGCTAGACTTGCTACTGTTAAACAGCACAGATCCCTATTGTTGTTTTTCTTCAGTTCTTTTGTGGATGTTAGAGGATATGATGAGATCTTTGTTTCCCAGGTTAGAAAACTTTAAAAAGTATTTCTGTTAGACTGATAGTGCTAGATAACTGCTGTTAAACTCAAAATACATGTAAATTGGCCCCAAACCTGGGGTTTTGACAGGGAATCAAAGTCAAAAGGCAGGGTATTTCACTGGGAATCCCTGTGAGAGAAGCTGGAGAAGTTGACTGAGACAAGGAAACAGTTTTCCCTGAGTTCCACAGCAAGCACTACGTGGATATGTGAAACCAGAGCTATGAACTGGAACAAAAATGTGTTCAGGTTTTTTAATTTCCCCTTAAAAATCCGTTTTATCTATCTGCTTTTTGTTACAACAGTAAAGCTGTGCTACATATTTCTATGCATGTTTAACATCTGAATATTTCAGAGATTTGCACAAAATCATCAAGAGAAGTGGAATTCATCTGAATTCTCTGATTTGGTGGGGAATCAAATCACAAAACTGGAGTCCAAAGTTTCAGCATAACGTTTATATATTTATAGATGTATATATAAAAATACATGCATGCACACACACAGAATCTGTCTTGCTTTTATGCTGCCTCACCCGTGCTAGTTTGACTGCCCTATGTGTGTTTCTAAAGTAAAACTGAGGTGTTTCAAAAATGAGGTTGCAATATGTTTGCAAAAATAGACCAGTAAGTGTGAAATACATTTAAGCAAAAGTCATGTGAAAGCCATAAAGCAAGTGTGGGTATATTGTTAATTTAAGAAAGTAACGTTTTCATGGTTTCTTGGAGAAAATGATGCAAGTATTATTATTCTTTGTCTCAGAATTAGTAATTAACTATGCACAGCAAAATCCCTCTCCTCCCCTTTTCTGTAAAAGTTTTTTATAACGAGGTGTGGCAGCTTTCATCCATTCCAAATGCTTGTATTGCCATCTCTGAGGCAGCCACACATCTGAGAAGCTGGTTTTGTTTACTGACTGTGTTACTGAATTTTGAGGGTACCCTGCTCAGAGATAGTGCTTGTGAGTGATTCTGTGACTTAAATTAGAGATGTGGATATGGCCCACAAAAACCTGCAGCATCTCATGCATTCTTGCTGAAAACTTGTGCATGTAGTTATTACTCATGTTTTTAGCCTTTGTAGACTTTCAAGAGATTTTTCACACTCCATTAGGCAGTTGTGGAAAAGAATTGTTTTTTTTTCCTTGAAGTTATGCCTTTGGTTTTGGTCTTACTACGACAGGAATGAAGCTCAAGGAAGTAGGGTATTGTTTATAGTCATAAAGCAGGGAGGATTAAGTAATGACAGCCTTATTAAACTTTTGATAAATTAAATGCAATAATAAATTTCCTTTTGTTCTCACCTATGGGACACAATTGTAAGGTATTAACTTGTCATACAGATTTATATGCCTTAATAATTTTAAGCAAAACTTTTCAACAATTAAAATATTACCTTGATGAAGTTAAATATTAGTTCTTTATGCCTTTCTTTTCCCATGTTTGGAACAACTTCTAAAAAAAATTATGGTGGCAGATATCTTGACAAAGGTATTTGGCAAAAGAATGATTGTGTGCTGTTACTGTGCTTTGTATATATGCATAAAGGATGTGACCCAAGAGAAATGGTTCTGTGGGACAAAACTGAATGGTTGGCACTGATGTTATCCTTGTAACTTGGGGATATTTCATCCTATGTCTCCTTGATTACCTGGAATGAATACCCAGTGGTGGTGGGAGCCCACTGGGCGCATTCCTGGGGCATGTTTGTGTTTGGTTTCATCCCATTTTTCATCTCTAAGCCTGTCCTGTGATTGCTTCATAAGAGGGAAGTGGAGGTGATTCACCTCAGAAACACACTTGAGCCAAGTTACACCTTGTGTAGGAGGCTATAAATGATTAATATGATCCTCTTGATCTTTATTACTTGAATTTTATTTAGTTTTTATGCCTGTTACATAGAAAGTTTTCTGTTTTCTCATAATGACAGTGGAAATCTCACCTAGAATAATGTAAGAGTAGCTGTTTTTAAATGCAATGCTAACTTTGCACAATACATAATTTCTCATTTTTATTTCATAATTTTAAATTTTTCTTGTCTATTTATCTAGAGAATCAATTATTCTTTCAGATTGCAGTACATGAAGCTGTTAACTGCTGAGATCTTTGGTAGTGAAGTTTGCAAATTTACAGGCAATGTCAGCTTCATTTCCTTACAGTGCATTTCTGATAGACAGACATGTTGAAGTGCTTTAGAGAGCCTATAATTACGTGCTAGTGCCAAAGTGAGTTTGTACAGGCTAAGTGGCTGCCTCTGCTTTCAGCTCTGCCCCACTACTGCAAGGAACGATAAGGAAAGTTAGAAAGGTAAATCACAGAATCAGAGAGTGGGTCAGGCTGGAAGGGACCACAGTGGGTCATCTGATCCCACCTCTTTGCTCCAGCAGGGTCATCCCAGAGCACACGGCACAGGACTGTGTTCCAAACTTCTGGAATATCTCCAGTGGGGGACACTCCACACCCTCTCTGGAAAACCTGTTCCAGTGCAGGGTTACCAGCAGAGTATCTGAAGTACCTGAAGCTGGAGAGGAACTCTTCATCAGGAACTCTGTATGGAGTATATTCCAAGCAGTGTGGAATCTTTTCTTCCTGGGGATGTACCTCCACCAGTACCTTGCTGTCTCCAGTACCACAGCCAGCTGCAGCAGCACTTGCTAGAGAGGCAAAGGCACAGTGTGGGCATGCCTGGGGCTGGGGCCCACTCTGCTCTGTGCCCCTCTGGGGGCTGGAGGCTCTGTGTGAATGGCAGTGGCAGTGGCATGTCTGTGTGTGTGAAGGGGCAGTGGCAGTGGCAGTGGCGGTGGCAGTGGCAGTGGCAGTGGAAGTGGTATGTCTGCCTGTGAAGGGGCAGTGGCAGTGGCAGTGACATGTCTGTCTGTATGTGAATGGGCAGTGGCAGTGGCATGTCTGTGTGTGACTGGGCAGTGGCAGTGGCAGTGGCATGTCTGTCTGTGAAGGGGCAGTGNGCTGGTTTTGTTTACTGACTGTGTTACTGAATTTTGAGGGTACCCTGCTCAGAGATAGTGCTTGTGAGTGATTCTGTGACTTAAATTAGAGATGTGGATATGGCCCACAAAAACCTGCAGCATCTCATGCATTCTTGCTGAAAACTTGTGCATGTAGTTATTACTCATGTTTTTAGCCTTTGTAGACTTTCAAGAGATTTTTCACACTCCATTAGGCAGTTGTGGAAAAGAATTGGTTTTTTTTCCTTGAAGTTATGCCTTTGGTTTTGGTCTTACTACGACAGGAATGAAGCTCAAGGAAGTAGGGTATTGTTTATAGTCATAAAGCAGGGAGGATTAAGTAATGACAGCCTTATTAAACTTTTGATAAATTAAATGCAATAATAAATTTCCTTTTGTTCTCACCTATGGGACACAATTGTAAGGTATTAACTTGTCATACAGATTTATATGCCTTAATAATTTTAAGCAAAACTTTTCAACAATTAAAATATTACCTTGATGAAGTTAAATATTAGTTCTTTATGCCTTTCTTTTCCCATGTTTGGAACAACTTCTAAAAAAAATTATGGTGGCAGATATCTTGACAAAGGTATTTGGCAAAAGAATGATTGTGTGCTGTTACTGTGCTTTGTATATATGCATAAAGGATGTGACCCAAGAGAAATGGTTCTGTGGGACAAAACTGAATGGTTGGCACTGATGTTATCCTTGTAACTTGGGGATATTTCATCCTATGTCTCCTTGATTACCTGGAATGAATACCCAGTGGTGGTGGGAGCCCACTGGGCGCATTCCTGGGGCATGTTTGTGTTTGGTTTCATCCCATTTTTCATCTCTAAGCCTGTCCTGTGATTGCTTCATAAGAGGGAAGTGGAGGTGATTCACCTCAGAAACACACTTGAGCCAAGTTACACCTTGTGTAGGAGGCTATAAATGATTAATATGATCCTCTTGATCTTTATTACTTGAATTTTATTTAGTTTTTATGCCTGTTACATAGAAAGTTTTCTGTTTTCTCATAATGACAGTGGAAATCTCACCTAGAATAATGTAAGAGTAGCTGTTTTTAAATGCAATGCTAACTTTGCACAATACATAATTTCTCATTTTTATTTCATAATTTTAAATTTTTCTTGTCTATTTATCTAGAGAATCAATTATTCTTTCAGATTGCAGTACATGAAGCTGTTAACTGCTGAGATCTTTGGTAGTGAAGTTTGCAAATTTACAGGCAATGTCAGCTTCATTTCCTTACAGTGCATTTCTGATAGACAGACATGTTGAAGTGCTTTAGAGAGCCTATAATTACGTGCTAGTGCCAAAGTGAGTTTGTACAGGCTAAGTGGCTGCCTCTGCTTTCTGCTCTGCCCCACTACTGCAAGGAACGATAAGGAAAGTTAGAAAGGTAAATCACAGAATCAGAGAGTGGGTCAGGCTGGAAGGGACCACAGTGGGTCATCTGATCCCACCTCTTTGCTCCAGCAGGGTCATCCCAGAGCACACGGCACAGGACTGTGTTCCAAACTTCTGGAATATCTCCAGTGGGGGACACTCCACACCCTCTCTGGAAAACCTGTTCCAGTGCAGGGTTACCAGCAGAGTATCTGAAGTACCTGAAGCTGGAGAGGAACTCTTCATCAGGAACTCTGTATGGAGTATATTCCAAGCAGTGTGGAATCTTTTCTTCCTGGGGATGTACCTCCACCAGTACCTTGCTGTCTCCAGTACCACAGCCAGCTGCAGCAGCACTTGCTAGAGAGGCAAAGGCACAGTGTGGGCATGCCTGGGGCTGGGGCCCACTCTGCTCTGTGCCCCTCTGGGGGCTGGAGGCTCTGTGTGAATGGCAGTGGCAGTGGCATGTCTGTGTGTGTGAAGGGGCAGTGGCAGTGGCAGTGGCGGTGGCAGTGGCAGTGGCAGTGGAAGTGGTATGTCTGCCTGTGAAGGGGCAGTGGCAGTGGCAGTGACATGTCTGTCTGTATGTGAATGGGCAGTGGCAGTGGCATGTCTGTGTGTGACTGGGCAGTGGCAGTGGCAGTGGCATGTCTGTCTGTGAAGGGGCAGTG
>VYXD01016253.1:1310589-1326507 GCA_013397195.1 Hylia prasina
CAGTGGCAGTGGCAGTGGCAGTGGCATGTCTGTATGTGAATGGGCAGTGGCAGTGGCATGTCTGTCTGTATGTGAATGGGCAGTAGCAGTGGAAGTGGCATGTCTGTCTGTGAAGGGGCAGTGACACTGTGCTGCTCTCCACTGCCCTGAGCCCAGGGAGCTGCTTGAGATGGGGCAGGGCTTCTGAAAATGAATCCCACTTTCACATGGAGGCATAACGCAGAGCTAACTGTAGGGAGACATCTTCATGTAGAGGAGACATGGGATCTTGTATCTCTCCATTCAGCTGTAAAAGCCATTTCAGGGTCTGGAATTTCTGAGCATTATCTCTTAGCATCCCTACATCCATCAGCCACAGCTGTATCCAGTGAAGGTCCAATGAGATCACTGACCACGTGGTGCAGAGGAACGCTTTAAAATTTCGTTAAATCTATGGGTTGTCAGTACACATAAGTAAGTATCTTACACAGGAACACTTTTTCATATTATTCCTTTAGTAAAACAGGCCAGTGTAAATGGAGGAAGATTTTAGATGGTTGGAGCTTTCCTTTAAAATTATATTTACTCTTTCAATTACCATATTCATTTCTCATTAATAGAGTATTTCAAGGCCCTGCATTTTTGAAAGGGAAGAGGTTAGAATTATGGTCTAGCAGCTGGTTTTGATAGGGCGCAGTGAGCAAGTTAATGCTTACCAAACATTTGAAATTGCTTTTCAATTTCTGAAATCACTTTGCAGCTCTTCAGTTATTTTTTGGCTGGCTGCACTTTATCATATTAATATAATACTGTGCAGGAAAATATTGCATTTAAGTGTTATGATGAAATCAAGCTGTTATGCTGCATGTGTGTGGTACAGAGTATATTTTTAGTGGGTTTTTTTTTAGCCTATAATTATGTGAGGTTTGGTGCCTTTCAGAAGCTATTTGTCAAGGGAAGAGGTTCTGGTTAGTTTTGATAGGGTAAAATGCATTTTACAGCCTTGGTAAGCTTCATTTAACTAAAACCCCATTTTAGCAGTGTCTGAAGGTATTACCTAGGAAAACTAGTTGCAATTTTTTTTTTTTTAATATATCAATTTGGTAAATCCTCTTTCTTGTCAGCTTATCCAGCTCATTTCTGGATCCAGGAATCCTTAAATTTCCTTGACACCACATATGTAGTCCTCTGCCAGGACCACAGATATCATTCCAGATGTTTTAACAATAGGAAATAAAATTATTTGTAGCTGGGATTCCTGAGACCACTACCAATATTGTGCTGCAAAGAGTTCTTGAAAATTACAACTGTTCATATAATTCAAAGAAAGTATCTTGTATCAAAGAAAGTTCTCTGTAATCCCCAAACCAAACTTTAAGAGAATGTAAGATTTTAAATTATACTTTTGTAGGAGAAATTTCTATAACAAATTAATCATGATGGAAAGAGAGAGAAGGAAATCTGTTATAAATTTTAGTAAAAGATTTAACTTTATTTAGTCATTTGGATCAGATAGAAAAAAGCCATGTATCTTTGGTATGTGGTCAGAATCATTATCTGTTTCCTTTGGTATCTACTGGTAGTTTTTCTCCCCAGTTATTTATTTTCCCCTTTTATAAACAAAAGATATTTGACCATCAAAAATCCACAAATGATCAGAAGTCGTATGTGTCTACTCTCAACAATTTACTTCTGCTTACTCTTCTGGGCTCTTCACAGAGTGATTTTTCTGCTGAAATTTTCTTCCAGAATAGCTTTTCCTGGTGTTGACGTTTATCAGGACCTTGCATTTGTTGCCTCTAATCAGTGTTCATATCTTCAAAACCTAAATATTTCAGGTCTGGAAATAAAACCTGGCTCTTTTTCAGTACCTGTAAATTATTATTACTGCGGATGGTTGTGGAGTTGTTCCTTGCAATGTTCAAACTCTTCAGTAGAAGAAAATTGATTATTTTACTTTTGAATCCAGCAGGTCTTTTATTTTGTGAAAGCCTAGCAAAAGCTCATTGATTTACACCAGAGTTGGTTTGCTGTTTTCTTCAGTCAATACTGTCACATAATAAAAATCTTGACTTAACCAGGCAGTTTCAGCAATGTCTTGTTTAGTATCTGGTGCTGCTGGATACAACCCTGCAACTTTGATTCAAATAAGAATAAAATTTTCCTCATGGCTTAGAATTTGACCACTGCTTGTGATGCATCAACAAGAATGTGATTAAATTATTTCAGTCATATATAGTTTTGGCTTGACAATTCCATAACAGTCAGAAAGCACTAATACTGTTATTATTTTTATTGTATTTCTAAATGCTTGCTCAAGGGACATAAATTAACTAATAAGCTACAAAATATGAATAAATTATAGCAGATATTTTGAGTGGTGTTCAGATGCACTAAATCTGAGCCTTGGGGCATCTATTGTTAAGGTTTCATTGGATTGGTGCCTTTGAAGGCCTAGAATTGAACAATAGGAAGCACTTGACACAAAGTAGGTGGAATTTTGTTTATCTCTGGCTGAGCCTCTCAGTTTCAGTGAGTTTATTTGAACTTCAAGGTTGCTCTGAAAAGTTCTCTGCAGAAATTGTAGACTGAACACTGAAGAAGGAAAAATCAAGTGCTTTAAGGATGATGCAGAGGGAAATTAGTGCAGCAGCATTGCTGTGCTCATTAAGCCTGGCCATTCCAGAGGTGCAGGGAAAATCCAACTGCTTTGTCACCTTCTCACATAAAAATGCAGTCAGTCCCCAGGCAGGAACTGAGCAAATATAGTTCACTAATTTGAAGAGGGGGCAGGCACCATGATTTTCCTCTCTTTTGTTGCAAGTAGTGCTAGGTTAGACCTATGGATGTCATTGAAAGATGGAATGGCTTGGTACCACACTATAAAATTACTGAGATCACCAAGTAGACAAATGAAAAAAATTTCATTTGTAGTATAAATAAAATTGATCTCAAGCTGCACATAAGTGATCTCTTTTTTTTTTTTTTAATTAAAAGAATGTGTTTTGGATTAAAAAAATGCTTATTTTTATTTTACCTGAATGTTCTCTGTTAGGCTGCCTAAATTTCTTACAGAGGTCATACAGCTGGATTTATGTATACTCAGAAATTTTTAATTTTTAATAGCTTGCGATCATATCCAGTTAATAAATTGTATGCTGTGAACCCTGTTCTGTTTTGTCAGTTACAATCTTGGCTTGTAGAGCTTTTCTTCTTCATGTACAACGAGGGGCTTGGATCCAGCTTTTCTCACCGGATTTGATAATAAATATTAACATGTTCAAGGCGTGTAAAGTCCCGCCCTTTCTGATAGGTGATGGGATTCTCTCATTTCATTTTATTGTTCTGAAAATGTGCAAAGAAGTGAAGTTTCAGGTGTTCAGAGTACTAAGCACCCATTTAACAGCAACACAAAATGACCTTGAGAAATATGTGTAGCAATGATTAATCTACCATCCATGTAACATCGTTACTGCAAGCATTGCTTTTATTCAAAGTTGTAGCAGTTTCAAAGGGTCTGTTATCAGAACAGCTGGGGCTCAGGTTCAGCAAGCCAATATGTGGGATTATGTAGCACTCAGGGTCCTAAAGTCTGCAGAGTGTTATATTCATTTTACATGAAGTAGAACAAAACCAGCTAAACAATGGCTCTTTCTACTTCCTCTGGTTTATTTTATGTTAGTTTCCCTTAGAATAAAGTGGGATGGTTGTTGATTTCTGGTCCAAATTTCTCAGTGTGACAGTAGATGTGCAGAAAGCCTTGGTTCTTTTAAAATGATAAGAAGGAAATTAATGTTTTTTATGCTTTTTTTTTGTTGTGCTGGTTCTGTGTATGTAATATAGGGATGCACTTACATAAATATATGTAGTTATACGTGACTTTCAATGGTCAGATGGAATTGTTCTTGGCACTAGGACAGTGATGGTTATCAGCCAGAACTAATAATCAATATTTCAAACAGGGATATAAACAAGTCTGAGCATTCAAAGATAGGGAATTAACCGGGTTTTTTTCTTTTCTTCAGAGAACTTATTGCAGATGCTTTTATCTTGAAGTGAGATTCTCTTCCCAAAGTAAGACAAAATGATAAAAAACAGAGTACACATAAGGCAAGCTCAGCTTGTGGACAGTGAGACAACTCTGCAGGAAGGATCTGAAAATGGAATGTGCATCAGAGTATTAAGGGTCTAAATTTTCAAACAAAATTCACATGCACAGTAAGCTCTTTCTCATATTAACAGTGCCCTGATTGTGTTGGTGTTCATGTTCCTTGTGAGATATTAAGTGTACCTTTACTTCAACTTCCATTTTGTCCTGAAAGAATAGATACTAAGTTTGAGAAACAATCCTAGCTAGAATTTCCATCAATAGATGATGAGCAAGAAAGTAAACATAAGCTGGTCACGATACACGATGCCCTTGCCCATGTGGTGACAATGTTCAGATAAAGGCAATTCATAAAAGATTAAAGAACTGACTTTTCAAGTACTTTTAACATATTTGGCTAGATGAATGAGTAATTGAGTGTCATCATATGGTTAAGCCTTTCAAGGCATACATTAATTGAGATATCCTAAATGTTGACTGAATCCTCAAAAATATGGAAACCAAATGTGAGGCTCACTGCTATGATCTAATTACATCCTCTTTCTCAGATGGTTTCCTTAATAACTTTAAGGTTATTGATACATTCCTCACATGCTGCAATACTTACATGTGTAGGTCGAGTGTCTCAGAGCATTATTTTGGTGGTGGCTTCATTTTATCTGGTTCCTTTCAGAGCTTTTTCCCCTCTTTGGTGAGCTTGTTAAAGCAGGAAAGGAGAGAAATGCAATGTGCTTTTATTATTCATGCACCACCAGGGCCATAAAACAGGCTGCAAAGGTTTTGAATGTCCTGCCTGGCACAGCAGGCACCCTGGCTAAATATTGTAGAACATCACCCCTCCTCAAACATGGTAGAAAAGAACGTGTAATGTACATTAGTAGCCTTTAAAGTCTGTAAGCAAATTGCATCTTTGCATCAAAAATGTGATAGCAGTTATTGATTAAATGGCATCAGAGTGCCCTTGGTTTTAAAAGACATTCAAAATAGGAGGCAGTGCTCAAGATCAATAATATATTTTATATTTGTGACCTGAAAAAGTACCAGGACCACACAATTTAAAATCAAATGGTTCCTTGTGATTCTTGGTCATATATTAAGATTTTCTTTCGTGTCCTCTACACATCTGTTAAAACATCTGTGACCAGCTTCCCTTCTGCCAAAAGATGGCAGGAATCTCAGGACTTTTTTTTTTAATATTTGCATTATTGGCATTATTTGTCCCATCATACACAGCTTTGATTGGGCCAAATTTTTCCTACCAGCAGAAAGTAAATGAAGCAATAAATATTTTGTCACGAGTCAATGCAGAATGTTCAGTTCTGCTAGTTTAGTTACCTGAATTCTTATCTGTGTAAAGTAAGGTGGGTGCATTTCTCTCTTTCTAAAAGCTGTTTGTGCACAAAGAGTGTGTATAACTTCTTTGGGTGACCTATAGCAGGGGAGGACCTGTTGGTTGCAGCTGCAGTATCCGACTGCTGAGTTTTATTTTCGACGGCCCGGAGCGCAGAACGCTTTTTCCCACAGTTGGAGGTGTGTGTATCTGCTGGATTTCTCACTCACACCAGTGAAACTACCCATTTTTATCATTGCTTTGTTTACAAGTGTACAGAGCACAAAGGCTTTTCCTTTAATTTTATCTCAGGGTAAAATAGCTAATCTGTTTTGACATGCTATCTAAATGACACTCAAACTAGTATATGGACTAACTCATCCATAAGTCATTTCTTTTATACACATGTACTGCTGTGTCCAAGAAAAAGAGTTATATTGGCTGCAAGAGTTTGAATAATAATGGTCATTAATATGTCGAATTGAGGGTCACCACATTCATCCCACATATCAAATCCCCTTTCAATGAGATCAGTTCCATCAGCTGTCAGATTCCATTAAATATATCCCCCAGACCTACTGACCAGCTGACAGTAGAGAAACTCAAAACCATACACCCACTATTAGCATTATAAAATGTGAAATCAGCTGGAAGGAATGATAGCAGAACTGAAAACAAAATAGATGAAAATCTATAATGCCCTTGTGTCTTCCTAAACAGAAACCTCTAAGAGTTAAAATGCCCCCATAAAACATGGAGGTAAAAACAAAGGTTGTCACATTGTTTTCTTCATAACCTATAATGATTCTTTTACCTTTTGTTAATGCAAGATTTGCATAAATGTTTCATGAGGTTAATACAATGCATAAACTGAGCAGTTTATTAAGCAACATCTGTGCTGTTTTCTCAGATAATGCAGTGTTGTTTCCAAGTCATTGAAATATAACCTATCATAAGGTTTTGGTTGTTAAAATACTTGTTTTGCAAGGCCTGTGATCACATCTGACATTTTTAGCAGATGCCACAGTAATACAAAAGAATTCCTTAATACCACAATATGTGTTAGCAAAGCACCCAGTAAGGAGTGGATAATATTCCACTGAGCTGCTATAGTTCAGGGCTGTGCACAGGACATGAGACCATCTCATGTGTCATCTTTCAGACAAAAATACCCCGTTTCAAAACCAGCACAACTGCCCATCAGACTTTCATCAAGTGAGATCTTATCATCCTTGACGGTTTTTGACTTTGTCATAAAATCACTTTATAGTTTTTTTCTAAAAATTAAGAGTGGGAAAACTTTACACGGCCACAATTTTATCTTGATATTGGTGCCATATGGGAGTCTTTTGGCAGAGAAAAAAAAAAAAGTTATGAGACCAATAATTTTTAATGAAACTTGGCTTAGCTCTTGAAGCAGGTCATGCAGATAAAAAGTGGGCGCATGAATTCTGTAGCCATATTCTCCTGTTTTTCTGGCAAGGCTTGGAGAAATGTAGTTTCAATTATACCAGGGCATAATGGAGATATGTTTTATATTATTGATTCTGTAAGAAATAATTTGGGCATTTTATTTATTTATTTTCTTAATTTTTTCTTCTTTTTTGACATATGTTTAACTTACCCTTCACCAAGAAGTATGGTAATTCTGGTCTTTGAAATTTGCATTTTTATCTGCCTTCCCTCACAAATCCCTGATTTTTTTGGTTATTGATTTGAAATAATATAGTGTTTTCCATATAAGATATCCTCAAACTGTGAGGATGCAGGCCCTAATAATGTAAAGATGCTTTTTATTGGCTTAAAGGTTTTATGATTACCACTGAGGCAGGAAAATATATTTTTGGAAACTTTTAATGATATAATGATACTTTGCCCTATTCATACACTGGAGTTTATGCTTCTGTGTCTGTGCAAAATGGCCACTGGCTAGTGAGGTAGTGCCTGTGAGAACAATTGTGTTGATCAAGGATCCCAGCTAAATTCCAGGTTGTGTGACAGTGCTCCAGAACCTGAATGGCTCCTTGTATTTCCATTTGAGCAGATATGTTTATTTTCTGATCTATCTTGGACGGTGTTGGTTTGCTTTTGAACAGTTGCCAGATCCTGCAACACAGAAAGGAGAAAGTTTCTCTGCTGCTGAAGGGCACTTGAAGGACAGAAACGTACCAAGGTACATAAAATCCTAGCAAGTCAGACAAAAACTGTGCAACTTTGTATGGCAAAACTCCTTCTGAAGACTTTGGCTCAGTAGCAGAAAGGAAAACGCTGAATCCAAATGAAACAAAGGAAATTTAGGTAGCAATAACGACACAATTAGCCCATTAGAATTTGTCTGGAGTACTATTGTTAACACACAGTTAGTCTCAGTTCGAACTTAGGATGCACAAGGAATGCAAGATCAGACCCTATATAATGAAGGGATCATTTACACACATTATCCCCACAATGAAATGCTGTCACCCCTTGGTGGAAAACACAGCTGCTTTTTAAAAGCTGCTTTACTGTAATAAGTGTGCAACTAGAGCTGGTTGAAAAACACAATTTTGTAAAACATTTCAAACTTTCATAGTTGTCTCCCTTTTGCACAAATAGAATATTTCAATAGAAATAGTTCACAATAAAATATTTATTTCTCCTCCAAATTTTAAAGTATTCTGTTCATAATTGCAGATTATTTTGAATTTTAAAAGATTTTTTTCCCAAAACCACGTTTCAGTAAATTAAAATGTTATGATTTGAAAATTACTTTGAACTCTGCAGGATATTGTTATTAAACACAAGATATGTTACTAGCATATAATTTTAGGGGGAAAAAAAATGAAAGGAAAATAATGGCCAGAACTTCAGATAAAAGTGTTGTTTTAATTGTGTGTTTGATCTTCAGAAATCATTAGGGATTTCTCATATCAGAGGACCCAACAGCCATTAGTATTGATGTAACATGTAGAAGTCAAAGGCACCAGCAGACCCCTGATGGTTTAAACACAAAATCCCTCCTAGCCTGGATATAGCACTCAGAAAGCAGACTTATAGAGGAACACCAAGAAAATAATGTGACCAGTATTGGTCATCCACATGAAAAATTGTTTCTCTTACGTGCAGAGATCATTACTTTTCTCATTCCTTTAGAAAGCAGAATATCTCACTTTTGGTTTTTAGTTAAAATATAAGTAATGTATTAAGGGTGGTCTATTAGGAAAAAAAAAAAATGAACATTAGAAGTTTCACAGCTAGAAGAGATGTGATTTTCCAACCTTCCTGAGAACAATTTTTCTGATTTTTTTTCTTTCTAATTTTCATTATCTCTGTCAATAAAAGCTGTTCCTCGGCTGTGGTGGTGGTCCTCAACCAGGTGATTTTTGCCAGTACAACTGTACTGTTGACATGGCTCTACCATTAGGATCACCCCTTACACTTGGTACATTTCCTCTGCCAGGAGTCTGTCCCTCCTGGCACGAGGGACATGCCAGGAGGGAACAGTTTGCTTGTCATCAAGTATTTGGACATCATTCTCAGCTTTACTGGGTCTCTCTGTTCCTTACAGTGACTCAGTTACTTAGGCCAGTGGGACAAATCTATGGATAACAAGTCTTCCTGCATGTTCTAGCTAATTGGCAAACAGTATTTTTGCTTTGGTTAAATTGCATTAGCCCTAATGAACAGGTGTCTACAAATCTACCACAGCACAAGAAAGGTGGTCCTTATCTGTCCCTCTGTTGGGACTTTTGCCACATCTTCCTGCTACTTCTTTGAAATAATTTTATTCATCAACCTGGCAAAAGTAGTTCCCCACCCAGAGGAGTTATGGTTTCCTGAGGTCTCACAAGTTGTACTGAGAACAGTGAGTGACAATAAGGGAAGGTCTGTGGAGGGACAGGACTTACACTCAGAAGCAGCAGAGAAATTAGTTCAACTCAGTGTGAAGCTGTTTCTTAAACTCTTTGGGATTATTTGGCCATGGTTGCTGTAGAAACTAACGTTTTTATGTCTTATTGTCATCACACTTGGGCTCTTGGGGGGTTTTGTTTCTTTATATGGAGCAATACACCCCCACCGAGTGAGTCCTTCTCTTAACACACTTGCATTTGGATTGTGTCTGTATCATGTTCCAATAGACTCGTTGTTTCTTATGGGGCTTCTTTTCTGTGAGTTGATCACTTGATCAGACAAATGCCAGTGCTGGAAGAAGCAAAGGGATAGCAATGTATGACCAGGAGAAGGGGTGAGGTTGGAGTGACTGGGTATTGGCAGGATTTTTTTAGATAAACTGCAGGCAGTCCTATGTTGTGCCTTGCCTCCTGGAGTAGCAAGCTATGGCATCAGAATTGATTAAGGTGTAGAGTTTGGTGCTTTTTTATTTATTATTTTATTTGAATATTGGAGGCAATCAAAGGAATGGCAAAGTTTTTTACACACCTCAGAAAAATATCATGATGTGGATATTTTGGGCTGTCTTTGTTTTTAGTTGCTAATGTTTGATGAAAAAGTGAAACTTCATATTAGAAGTTCAAATAGGATATGAAGAAGTCCCAGGCCCTGGCCTAGCCCTGCACAGACTAAAATGAATATGAGCTTTGACTTGGATTTCACTCAGAGAATGCTTAACATGTTAGCAGCCCTAACAGGGCTCCCTGGCAGACACTGGAGCCTGAAAACAATCTGGACCTATGGAGAGATGGCTCTACATTACACAGAGTTCTGTTTATAAAACAAACTGAAGGCTTCTTACGAAAGTGGAAACCTTTTGAGATTATTCCTCATTAATATTGCCTAATTGCAGCCCTTTGATCTTTAATTCCCTTGGCCCTCTCACCTCCTCTCCTCGCTCTGTTAATGGATGCTCTGGCCCTCATTTTCCAAGGCAGGATGAGCCTGTTTCAGATACTCAGAGCTGGCTGTTAACAGCCATCTGTTGCACACAGACCTCTCTTGAAGTCACTGCATTTTCAGATTGATTTCAGTGGGCTTCAGGCCATGCTTTCTGTAACAGACTTTGCTGCAGCCCTTCTTGAGGCTGGGTACCAGCAGTGACTAACACATTCATGGAGACATGCAATCATACGTGTGAAGGTGTCCCTGGGCTTTTGTTTCATTAATAAATCAACACCAGTGCACATTATTTATGGTTTCATTTTAAATGTCTTTCTAAAGCAGAAAACATTTAGCATTTATGTATGACAAATAAAAAATGTTATTTTTGGTGCACCTTCTTAAGCTGTAGAGAATCACCTACAAGACACATCCAAGCATTCCAGAAATAAATCTTGTGATGACAGGTGACCCTATAAAAAGGCTTCTAGCTCCATACAAGCATGGTTTACATTTTCATACTTTGTGTTCTGTTCTTTCTCTATATGGAAAATGGGACTCAAAAATTGAAGTAGTTGTTAATGAAGCTTCTGCATAAACCTGGGCCAAGGTCTGGTCAAAACCGATGGGAAGGTTTTCAATACATGTGCTTTGGTGTGACTCTGTCTCAGCTGGAAAACCACCTTACTGAAACAGGGTCATTTCCTGAAAGAATCTTCCTGAAAATAGTTACTTTTATTCATATTAATCCTTTTACTTGTATTCCGTGTCCATTTCTGCTCATCCCAATCTTAAATCTATTCAACATTCCAGAGGAAACCTTCTGCTGCAGTTTGAGGAAACGCTTCAATTTGCATCAAGGGTCATATGCCGATCAGAGGAAATAATGTGACCTGCCTGCTTATCATTTACAAACAGTTCAGCTCAACCACATTTCTGGATTTTAAAGGAAATTCTGCAATATAATAATTGTATCTATTCATGCTATTTGTAATTTCCAAATGGTAAATCATCATCTGTAAGAAATGCTCTCAATCAAGGGAGAAAAAGACATATAATTATGTCATTTATAATGAATTCTAAAGGAAACAAAGACTTTAAGAGGAAAAACTCTGGAGAAAACCAAGGAAGAAAATCCACACAATAATACCAGTTGCTCCTAAGAAGATGCATAGCTAATGAAAAATTTGCATTTATTATATGAAACTCAACATCAAACACTTCAGCGAGGGAACTGTCAAAACTCTGGAGCCTAGGCAAACAAGACCTGACTTTTATTAGATAAATTACATACTCTCCTTCTTTTGTAAGCATCAATAAAATCAACTTTTTGACAAATAGCTATCTCCTGGGTGCGAGTTCTGAGGATTGCTGCTAATCTTCATCTTTTGAAGCATCCCAAGGATTAAAGGCAAATGTCAATAACAGTGGCCCATGACCTTTGTGGGGAAGGTACCAGAGTCTCTTTGTAGCAGCTCAGTCTGTGATGTGAGATGACATGTACAAATGCTGAGAAACCATGGAAGAACCCTTGCTATGCAGAAATCTGTAGACTCAGGATAGATGCTTTCATACCACAGGGGTCTTGAATGGCACACATTGTCTGGCAGAATTGGGCTTAATCCATTTACTTTTAATGACAACCTTAACAAATAGCATTGATTGAAAAAACATATATCCTTTAAATAAAGTGAGTAGGAAGAGGAAAACAAAATAAAATATCCAGTTTTCTACTGGCATTTCTGTCTGCTGTCTAAATTTACTGCAGACAGAATTAATTTTAGTGCAAACAGCTTCTGTGCAAGCACTAATTGCTCTTTATTCTCATTTTGTAGATATTTATTAGGCCAGACTCTTCTGTTATGCTAGTATAAATCAATAACTCAGTTGAAGACAATGTGGTTTCATCATCATAAGGAAAGGGAGTAGCTTGCTGGATAAGTGAGATGATAATAATAATAATAACAGGAGCAGAAATGAAGGAGTGGAAACTCAGGGGTTAGGTTTTCTGGTGGCTGTGGATGTTCAATACCTCACTTTCTCCTGCCATGGAATGCAGGGTATGATCAGGGCAAAAAGTCAAAAATCCCTCTGAGGTTGTCCTATGGACCTGTATATTTGTATATGATAGTGAAATTAAGTCCTAAAGTCTCACCTTCTACTCATGCTGCTGACATTGATTTCAAAGGCACACAGAGCTTGGATAAAGAGCAAAGGTGTAACTGCCTTCTCTCTAGTCCCTGGGACATCAAGAAGGAGCTGCTCAAAGTACTAAAAACAAATTTGAGGTTTGCTGTCCCTGAGAAAGGAGATTGAGTCATTCCTGTAAAGGAAAAAAGAAAGAGTGAAGAAAGGGACACATCTGAGGCTGCCAACTGTGGAGCTGGTGACAGTGCATTTGAAATCTGGTGCTGGATAAGGGTCCCACAGGGGTCTGCAGCCTCCTGTCAGATCCTGACTCCTCCTGGAGCAGTATCAGTACCAAGCCTGGTTTTGGAGGGTTTAAGCACAAAGGCCATTGCCCTGCAGATATTGCACTGAGGCATCTGAGTTTGCTGCTTTGGCAGTGGCCTGATCTGGTGCTGCCTGTGGCCAAATACTATTCATGGAGTTAGGATTTTTCTCTGTATTTGTGGTAGCAAAGCATTATTAAATCTGTCTGGAAATAATTTAAAAGGATGTAAAGCAAATTTTGGGATCCTCAGACTAACACAACTTCAGAGCTTCCATTCTGAGCATCCTTATCCTGACACTGCAGGTACTTTTCCATCATTCTGATTTCACCTGTTATGCTGGTTTGGTGCAGTTGTCCTTTCTTGGTAATTCAACACATCCAAAATGAAAGTTCATAAAACTGAAGAATGAGGAAAAAACACCCAACGGAACAGCAGGAAAATGGTAACCTAGCTGGATTGAACCTATGTGCATCCATTGTCTTTCTTACCAGTGAATGGACGTTCTTCAGGCCACCATGCAAGTCTGAGTGAGAGGAAAATGCTGTCATTACTAATGCTGGGGCTGCTGTTTTCCTGGTGTCATTACAGTTCTGCCTATCAAGATAATTCATCCTGAGAAATAGCATATTGTCAGCGTTGATTGGTGCCCTGAGAAAACAATTCAGATTGTCAAAGGGAGTCTGGTCCCTCCTCATATCCCATAGCACATAATTAAGAAATGAAGCAGACATCCCATAGGAAAATGAGTAGAAGGAATTGAAGCAGGCAGCTGTTCAGGTGACTTCCTATACTCTCCATCTTACCATAACTCTCAGTCCTGCACAATTACTGAGATATGCTTTGCACAACACTTACAGTTATTAGATATATGGGAGTTGGTGAATATTTTTTCCACTGCTTAATATCATTAAAAGCAATTAATAGATACTAAACAGAAGCATAAGGTCCTTGTTGTGTGTAAGGAGATAGAAGGGGAGGGAGCTTATGCAGCTGTGTCTGGCAGAGGGCAGAATGTAAGAGAATTTCACTGAGGAGTGGGGAGAACACTGATTAATGAGGTTTAACCTGGATCAGAGACTGAGGAATTTTTAAATGTATGCAAAAAGTGAAGTGAAGTGAAGTCTGTGCATCTGGAACTTCACAAGTATCTTTCAAGTTCTGCCCACAGACAGTGATGTTACACAGTTTCTGCTTTGTGGAATAGTTTGAGCATTGGATTGCTTTTCTCTCCACAGATACCATGGTTACCTTTCCTCTGCTAGTTGACAGGTTATGCTTTAGGAGGTGATTTCTCTGGTTTTTAAGTTTCAATTTTAAGAACAGAGTTTTTGCTGTCCAAGGGCACCACATGTGCTGTAGAGGAGGTGGAACACAGTGTGCTCTGGCTGTTGTCTTGGTGCTTGTTGTAGTGGAAGAGAAAGTCCATTCAGGGTTGCAAGCAGAGGTCTATCCAGCTGCCTGGGAAATGTCTTTTCCTTTGGGAGCAGAATTTTTCCATTAGAACTAAGTGGAATTGTAGAATTAGTGAAGCGAAAAACCAGAACTTCACAGAAAATTGAATGATTATTCCTTTGTAAAAAAAAAAAATAAAATTTCAGGATTTTCTTGAAGTGCTGTTGACCATCATAGTGAGGGGCATGTATGTCATTAAAAATAAATGGTGAATCATAATTCAGTGTCAAGTGCTCACAGACATTGTCTCATACTGGTTCACCTGCCATTAAAAAGATTCTAAGATGATTTTCTGTAGATGTGAATGGAGCAATGAATATCTGAGCAGTTTGGTTCCACCTGTGTGCATAATACCTGAAATTCATGAATGTGGAATGTCAGTGATATGACATCAAATGAGTGCGCCACAGACAGTCAGTGCTTCTGTTAAAGAGATCACAGTCAGTGGGGATGTAGAATTTTTTTGCAAGAGAGTTGCCAGAGGACAGATTCTTCCCTTTCTATGGAATGGTGGACTTCCCCAGAGCATCTTCCTGCCTGAAAATACAGCCTTAAAAGCTTTGGGCTAGAGTACACAACTCCCTGTGGGTTTGTCACTGCTGAACCCTCTGCAGGGTGTGCCAAGCATCAGGGAGTTTTTAACTTATGGAGGCACAAACTCCACCAAACAGCACCACAGGCTATCAGAGAGCACCTGCCAGCTTAGTGTAACAGCTCTAGAGTGGTTGTGTGATTTGGGGTTTGTAGGCTGTGGCTTCCTCATTGCTCCCTCTTGGTCACGTCACCGATTGCTCACGGTGAGCCTGGGGAAGGATCTGACCCGTACAGGCAGAGAGAAGGAGGCTCTCCTGCACAAACAGCTTCAGAATTCATCACTTCCTTTGCTCACTCTTCCCAATTTTCACCCTTTCCAATGATCTAAGACACGTAATGATAAATATTATTGAGAGAAATTTGATTTGCGAAGAATTTTTACTATTTTTTTTTGATCTGTGCTGTTTGTGTAAATGAAAACAGTTGTACCTTCCATAGTTGTTAACTTGCCAAGGATTTGGTATTGCTGATTTTAGCAATCCTACCAAAACCTTTTCTTTGCTGAATTTCTTTCATTTTTGTATTGTGCATTGGTATTCCAGCATTCAAGGCTCAGAATTTGCTTCTCTGTATCTCAAGGCACTGTATTAACTTTGTTTTGTATATTGCCCAGGATTTTCTCACGTTACATTGGTTTTGATATTAAGAATATTTTCAATAATTGAGTTAGTTCTAGAGTACAGTAAGGATTTTTTTTTCTCTCTGTTCCAGGCCTGCATTAGTTTTGCTTTAGCTTATCTCATTTTCACATTCTCTCACTGAACTGTATTCCAGTGGTTTTAAAAACACATCATTTTTTATCAGGAACAATCTGGCCTCTCTTCTTATGATATAGTAGCATTTATTGTCACAGGTATGACAACTAGGCTAAGGAAGATTGAAGTCTGACAAAAAATGGGGCCAGTAAAACCTTTAAGAACAAATTGAGACCTGGTGTAAGTCAACGAATATTGACTAAATCATGATGAAATCATGCTTGATCGGGCTGTACTTGAATTTAGCTGTAATTCTTTTCTAAAATATATGTTACAGCTTTCCTAATAACTTATTTTTTGATGGGCAAGTCTTAGAGACTTTGAAAAGACATCTTACATGTCTTGAATTGACTCTATTTCTGCCTTCCTATTTCCTCTAGTGGAATGGAGAGCACAGTATGACCAGGTTTTGCTGAATTTTTTTTTTTTTTT
>VYXD01016253.1:1326541-1361221 GCA_013397195.1 Hylia prasina
AACATTCTTGTCTTTCAAGAATAAAATGCACTTTGATTTTTTCACAGTTTCTGTAGTTTATGAGATTATTCATTTGATGGACTCTCTCTTATGTGTTTGTACTGCAATCTTCTTCTGAGCTGTGCTGTTACCTTTTCATAAATGGCAAAAGTCCTATAATGGGTAAATACCTTTCTAGGTGCCAGTGGCTGTGAGACTATTTTGTAAATAAAAGTAAGAATATAAGAAGTTGTTCAAGTTCTGGGATTATTATTTTTTTTTTCTTGGTTTTTTTTTTGTGGTGCTGTTTTTTCGTTTGTTTGTTTTCTGATGCGAAACTCTTTTCCAAGGCTAGGATATGTTCTGTGTATGAGGACCCGTTTCAACATTTATCACAAGCAAACCACTGTGCTATTCCAAACATGATATATTTCACTTTAGTACTGCTGACTCCAGCTTACTAATTGCCTGACAGCATTTTCTTTGTTAAGCTTTAACTGTGATCATCACACTTTTGTTGTACTGACAGTGGAAATATTCAGTAACAGACGACCTAAATACATCATAAGCACAACTGTACTAATCTTTCATAATGGGTGTGCTTTTGGAATTATATGGAACACGTGCATATAATCATTGTCAGGAGCTACATGCATTCAAGTCACCAAAAGCATCAACTGAAAGCATTATCTGACAAAGCATTCTGATGCTCAATGCACATGACTTACAAAAAAATACCCAAAACACAAAAACCAAAAAAGCAAACAAAACAAAAAAGCCCACAACAAACCAACAAACAAAAAAAAAACCCCAAAACAAACAAATTAAAACCCAGACCCATAAAGATGCAGTTTTTATTTTATAGCCAATTGAAGCTGCTTATTATATCAGAATCAGCAGGACAGACCTATCATCACCTGCATATGGTCTGGATCAAACTAGTCAATTCCTTTTGTGATGATATGAGCCCACAGAAATCCACAGGCCCTCTTTCTGCTGAATGGACTAATGTTTCTTGTTTTTTAGAAAAAAGGCAAACTGCATACATCATGTATGCTTGGAGAGATACTGTCCGGAGAGATCTAATTTTGCACAGAGAAGAGTTCTGTAGCTTTGGCTGAACAAAGACTGATTTGCTGCTGCTATCACTTTCCCATTGTTTGAAAGGGAAGGTTCAGTTTCCTGGCATGTAAGCAAAGGTGTGGGAGCTCAAAGGCCTGTGCTACGTGTCTGCTTCCACACCAGCTTATTTGAACTCACTCTGCAAGTTTTTGTTCCTTCATGTTCTACACGCAGCTAATAAAATTTCATTTGTGAGAGCTGGGATCAGCTTGTAAACATCAGTGAGGAAACCCACATTGATCCTACCTCATCTACAGCGAGGAAACCATCATGAATCATGATGTAGCATAGAAGTTTTGTGGTCCCTTAGCAGCTGTAGCAGCCCAGAGCAGTGCAGACTCTGGTCCATGCTCCCTCAGCTGCTCAGCAAACTGCTCTGAACCAGGGAAGGGCATCTCTGTGACTCCCGGCACTCCGCAGCTTTAGTCCTCCACCAAAGGGCCTGAATTCATCAAAAGATGATCTAAAAACTTCAACTATTTTTAAGGTGCATTAATTTATCTTCCTGACAGTAATACTGTGCTAGCAGTTTTCCAGGTCTGAAGTTGAACTACATAAGCAATGCTGATTACATGTCAGGGCTGTTAAAATGCTCTGGCATTTGTCGTGTTCAGGCACACCGACAGGGATTGTCACAGGCACCACTGTGGTTTAGGATTTAGTCAGTTTGGAATATCTCATTCAGTTACCTTAGTGTGAGATCCTTGTCTGTTCCTAATGGTCTCCTGTATGATGTTTAATGAACCCTCAGAAATGGATATATGCCATGAAGATCTGCCATCTCTCTCTGTTCACTAAATATTTCAAAAAGGAGCACCTCTGTGCTCACAGACCTACCCTGTATATGTATCAAAATAAAGGGGCTTTGGAAAAGATACTCTTTTCCAAAATACATGATGGGGAGCTGTGCATGAACACCTCCTTCTGCCTTTGTGGTTTTTTTTTTGTTTTTTTTTTTGTTTTTTTTTTAAACTGTAGTTTAGTGCCAATGGAATGGATAGAAATAATAACTCAATTCTATGGTGACAATTCATCAAGAATCTTTTTTTTATAAGGCCCCAACAACATTTTATGTATAAGATTCAGCGTGGTGTGTGATAAAAATGTCTAACATCCGCCAGTGACTTTCATCTAAATGAGTACTGAAGGAACAAAGGAAAAATAAGAAGGTTCATTAAATGCAACTCACATTCAAAATCAAGCAGACTGAAATTAAAAAAAATGGGTGAATTTGCAGTGAGATTCATAGTTTCGCATATATTACGTCACAATATTGGGACAATTTTTAAAATGAAGATTTTTAGTACCATTATAAAAACTGAGAATTATTTGTGCATTATAATGGACACAAAACAAGCAATGATCCCTAGTAAGACTTAGCTGTTTTCTGAAAAACTTTAGATACAGTTTTATGATATTGATTTCCCTGTAGGCATCTTATTTGCAGCCAGGTTATTAAATGAACTGATTAATGATGTTTCTTTTTCTAAATATTTATGTGTGGAGCACTCTAGTTGTGGTCATGTGTACACATGTCATGCTGTAGTCTTCTTTGAGAATATTTCTTTTCAGTTCCAGGTGGATGCACTCCAAATCTGTTCTATTCTGAAATAAAGTAGGTATAGATCTGAAAAAACCACAATATTCAAGCCTGATATGACAGACCAATCAGAGACTGCTTAGACTGAGACTTTTTAATTTCTCTTATGTTTCTAGTTGATTATTAATATTTTGTTGTATTTCATATAAACAGTAATTTAATATTTATTTCTAACTGCAAGAAAAACTAGGAATTATTAGCTTTGTAAGTAGTAACTGACTTTAATTCTGCTGTTTATGAACAGAAAAGACACAGGTGTCAATGCAAAATTGATGCCAAATTCATGGAGAAGAAAGAAGAGTCTCCACAATTATACGAATGTAGGGGAAAAGAATTGTAATTTACCTTTGAAATATTTGTAATCAAGTGATATTTCTGACTCTGTTCATTTAAACACTGGTATATATTTTTACTGTTTATAGTTTACAGTTAATACTTTTCTTAGTTGATATTCAAAGGAAAATCTTCTTGCCTTTTCCATATGCCCTGGTCTTTTTATAAGGAAATGAATAATGAATTAATTTTAAAAATAGGAGCAGCAGTAAAATTTTAAAGTTTACAGCAAAGCGACTTCGCACAGAAATGGAAATTTGCAGTAATTTTTGTGCAGTACATCATTATGGCATTGGTCCTCTTGCCAAGCTTACAGAGCATATTTCAGTCTGTGTGACTTTGAAGTATGTGTTCTCTTAAGGCTTAACAATGTCAAGCTTCATAACACAAGAGCTAGTTTGCTTACTTCCTACTTTAAATTGCTCGTAATTTGAGACATGCAAACATTTCCACTTTATAAAGCAAAGCTACTAAACATATTATTGCTCCAACCTGCGAGTTTTATAGCCTCTGTATATTTAGAAAGCTGTGCTTTATTAAAATAAACTGTAAAGAGGCTTAACTCATTATGGAATCTGCGAGTGTCTAAAATGAAATATCTTCCATTTATTATAGGGATTTAGGAAAGTTTGAAAAAAGGCTATAATAGTGTTGTTGTAGAAACAGGATGTTAACAATTTTTTTAGGCCTCTGAGGTTTGTAGCTGGAAGTACAATTTTTCATGGGATAGGTCTGCCTACATTTAGCCTGAAAAAGATCACAATTTTGCTTTGTGAAGCCTTCAAAGTTTGAGCAGAAATCTTTTCAAATACTTTGACAAACTATGTTTAGGTAGCATTGCTAAATTTTAGATTTAAATAGATTTAGTACTCACTTTTTCATAATTTTATCACCCTGATGAATCCATCCTGGAAGCCACAAATGCAATGTGGAACTCTTGACTCCACAAAATTTTGCAACTTTTGCAAACAAGTACTTGGATGAAAATACAAGGAGATTCGAGTTCTGTCTTTATTCAGAGAAATGGTACTTTAACTGTTGACTTTTTGGTGTTCATATTTTGCTATAATTATTTTTTTTATTCCCTTTTGGGCCCAGGACCACTACTGGTTAGAGATAATAGTTCCAAAGGGGAAAATGCTTTTTGTTTTCACAAGGCTAATTCCTGGTCTGTATGCTGTCTCCTTAGATGCTGCCTTTTACCATCTGAACATGTAGTGTACTCTTTATGTCAATCACATTTTTCAGAGCCGTTCCTGTGCTGAACAAAAATTATCATTGCTGAATTTTGATAGCTCTTGTTCTTGTAGGAGCATCTCAGAACAGTTTTTTTCTTTGATTTCACAATAGGAAGTTTGACTTGTCCAACCAGAAAATTTCCAACAGGAAAAAAAGAAATAGAGCTCAGGTCTTAATAGTTTGCTAAGTCCTTAAAATTACTGAGTCTAATAGGAGCAGGACTGAAAGACCTTACAGAGGTGTGGAAAGTTTTCCCAGCAGAGGTGTCTTCCCTCCTTAACCTTTCCATTACAGCTGCTTGGTGGCACAGAAGCAAGAGCACCCGTGGGGTTCTGAGGCTGGGAGGGGACTGTGCATATATGCATTATTTTGTTTACACAGACATATTTTTTGTGCTAGCCAGTGTAAAAAAAAAGTGACTGGCTTTTAGAATTGCTGCAGAATGCCTGGTTGTTTCAAACACTGTATGTCCCAGCAGATATAAAGGGTAAATCCAGTGTGCTGACACAGCCAAAGCCCTGGACAAGGGGTGGGGTTAAAAGGGACCTGCTGTGCTCTGGGGTGTCTGTGGCAGCTGGACTTCCCCAGCCTGCCTGTGAAGAGATGGAGAGTCTGTTGCAAGAAAAGCTTTGACCAGATCCAAAGCTGCTGCACACTCATACAAAAGAAGGTTTAAATCTATGTGGGGGGTGTGTAAAGGAACATAAGGAGCAGCCTGGAAAAAAAGCAAGGCCTACACGAAGGGAAGAAACTTTGTCTTAAGTGAGATTGCATAAGGGTGACAGTTTTAGAGACTGGAAGGACATGGAACGTTCTTCCTTTGCTACTTGCTGCAAAATCAAATATGTCTGAGAAAAAGGGAAAGCATTAGATATGTTGCAATGGAGTACATGATATGTGTAGCTGATACTTAGTTTTGCTTCTGTTAACATTTTAATTACGTAGTTCATGTAAATTGGCCAGAAAGACCAATCTTGTACCAAGAAAGTTGGATAAAATATATCCACAAAAATATTTGAAGTAGTGTTTATTACTGTGAAATACACAGACTTCCATTAGTTTCGTAGCTAGTTTTTTTGGTTAAAATAGATATTTCCTATTTTCTTTTTTACCTCTTTCCTTATGAATGTTGAGCAAATCTCAGTACATTACTTATCCTGAAAACAAGAAAGCTGCAGGTGTCAGCCAGTGGGCATAAAACAAGATTCATCTGTCCCACTACCAGTATTGACTCACATGATTGTTACAGGTATATTTTAAACCACTCTTAACTGCCACTTTTAGGGCAGTTTTAGAAGGAAACTGCATCTCCACAACTGTATTTCCAACAGATTTTTCAAGACTAAGAGCTGGAAGACAAGAAACTTCTTTGGATTCGCTCAGATTAAGGAAGGTTTTGAGCATGTGGCCATTAACCTATTGTATAAAAATTGAGGTATCTCCCTCTGTGATCACACCCTTCTCCTGCAGATATTCATTGGACAGGTTCTGATCACCCCTGCCAGCCTGCTGTGCTTTGGAAGCCTTGGTTCTCAGGGAGCATAAGACAAGTGCCTTCTTGTTGATCATGTCATTTTTAGCTGCTCGATAACCTCAAGGTACTTCCTTCTACTGGTGAGAAGGCTGTTTCATCAAGTGTAAAACAGACTATTAATTACTCAGTAAACATTATTAAGGGACTTGTAACCAATTATAGACTTCTAGCAACTGTGGGGTCAGGGAGGAGTCTGAAGAATTCCTTTACTGGCTGTAGAAGCCCAAAGCAGTCCTTTTCATCTCCTTTTAGATGCTGAAGTTCTTTTGCAGGTTTGAACATTAACTTCCCAAGTACATGGAACTTAGGTGCTTAAAAAGAATCATCTGTAGATTATATTTTGTATACCCTTGAACATTTCCTAGTTCAGTTACCCACCAGAATGATTTTTGAACCACCACTTTGTTGTGCTTTGAAGTGGCAATAATGGAGCTAGCAGGCATAATTAAGAAGTTATTCCAACTGTAACATACATGCAGTATTTCTTTGTTTTGTACTTGTTGCTCTTTGATGGCTGTTTTAATGAATGGCATATGCTAAGCAATTAATTCTGTACCACTTTACACCTTTAGTCATAAATCAGCTGAAGTTCTGTCTGGCTTCTTTTCCACCCCCCTTCTCAAACACTTATTGCAGTTTCCCCACTATTTTCCTTGTAACACACAGTGGGGTGCATAACCTGATTCAAGGGCTAATTTTTTCAAAAATAATTAAATAAATTAACTTCTGTTATTTAAAGAGGAGCTTGTACTTTCAGTGACAATCTGCCACCTAACCCAGAGCCCAGCAGCAGCACTCTGCAAAGTCTGAATGACACTGGCTCTGAAACAGGGTGGTTTTCACTACCTTTACCCCACGTGTCTCTGTAATTGGGAAGGCATTGATTGTGGCCCTGCAGGGATTGCAGTTCCTCATTCTGTCTGGAAAAGACAACCTAGTTAGACTGGTGCTGGTATAGGAAGTGGTAAAAGCATTCTTGGAGACAGGGAGCACCTAAGAGAATTTATCCTGTGGTGTGAGCAGTTCTGGAAAGTTGTTATAAACCTTCTTTAGAATAAAAAACCTTGGTTCATGGTGCTAAGGGAGTTTGGGTCAATAGAAGATGGAGTAGTGACCACTGCTACACTTGGGTGTCAGAACTAACCAGCCTTTTCTGTCCCTGCAGCCCCCATAGTGTCACCTTCTACTCCAGATCCTTACCTGTAGCCATCTCCTTTGCCTTTCCTTGTTCTTCCAGCCACGGGTTAATACAGCACTTAGGTTCATTCTCCCTCCCATGGCTGTATTGTCAAATCAGGGAGGACTCAATGTGCATTTTTGATGTTCAAGAAATGATGTGTTCCTGATATGCAGGACACCTGAATGCAGTTTTCCTACTTTGGCTGGATGGGTTTGTTTGTTCAGCTCCTCTTGTTTAACCATTAGTTTTCTGTTCATCTGCATGACTTTTTGAATTTTCACATATGCTTAAGCTTTTGCAGCTCTGGTCATGAAGGGGTCAGAGAGGTGATTACAAGTTGTAAGATGACCTTACCAGTAACTCTTTAAGCATAAGTAATGTTCTGAAATTGCCTAAAGCAAAAACTGCCAATTCAGAGCTGATTGTAATGAATCAGGTTCTTCTATACAAAATAATGTGATCAATTTCTCATTTCACTGAATAAATAAGCTGGAAGATAGGGAACTGTCTATGACCTGCTGTTAACCTTTTCCCTCATTATTCATATCAAACCTATGACATGCATGTAAGAAATCTCTGGTTCAATTTTAGCTAATTATTTGTTAGAAGTGAGGGCTCTGTGAAGTGTTACTGATTGTACAAGTACCCAGGGACCTTATGACATCTGATGAAAATAACGCCAAAGCAGCCACTCAGGCCTGTATGCTTTTTGTCTGCCTATCATTACAACTAGAAATACTCTATTTCTAGGCAGAAAAACCTGTGTGTCTGTCAGTGCTGCTTCTCTCAGGTACAAGCTACTCCTAAAATTCAGTATTGCTCAATTATTGTTGCAATAAAGGCATCAGAGAGAGGAAAAAAGAGGGGTATGCATTGGAATAAATTATAAATTTGTGCATACACTTTGTTAATACTTTGCAGTTTAGTACTTATTATTTTTTTATTTTATATTGTTTTTATTCTTTGCAAAATTAAAAATTATTTTTGTTAATCAGCTGCTTTTATTTTATTGGCTGGCTAGGATAAAACAAAAAACTTTGCTGCCATGTGCTGAATACAGTTAATATCACATGATCTTTTTGGTGTAACATTGCTATTTTTAAAGGTACGTTGGTTTGCAGTTCAATGAAATGTTTTCTAAAATGCAGAACAGAGTTACAAATACAGGGATTTGTATAGAAATATAGAAGTTAAGGGCTGAGATACTGTGCTCCCTATAGGCACAGGGTTTTCAGAACTGGCACTGCTGTCACCAGTCAGTCCACAGGAATTCTGCACCATAATCCATACACAAGCTAGAATTTTCATCACAATATTCCTAAGAAATTCCTGACATCCATCTTGCAGGTTGGAAAGAGAAACCTGGTGGGTTTAATATCTTGCTACAGTTGACATCAGAGTGAGTGCTGGGAACCTTCTAACTTTAAAGTACAAAAACATCATCTCCCTACCCCAATGAGTGAAATACACCTCAGGGGTTGAAAAATGTTCACATCATGAAATAACTTCAAGCTGTATTACTTCTGCCTAAAGAAGCCCCTGGAGGCTGCATCTTCCCAAGAAGTACATAATGGGAAGAAGGAAATCAGCAAGGAGGTGGAGAGTGAGGATAGAAAGTCTGAATAAAAACCAGGACTGATCTTTTTGACTATAGGACTGTTGTTAATAAAAAAATACTTTTTTTTAAAGGACAGAAAAATGATTGATTCTGAATCAATGTATTAAGATCTCACAGATAAAAAAATTTCTAATGCCACACATAAAACATCTCTCCTTACTGATGGAATAGATACCAGGAAAAATAGAATTTAAAAGTGGTTGATAAAAAATGAACTGTTTCATTAATAATTAATAACTTTTTGTCTTTCTAGAAATCCTGCTTACATTATAAAATATGATTTTATGTGATGCAATTTTTACATAATTTCCAGTATCTGCAGCTTGTACTGCAAAGTCAGTCAGGCCAGCAGGTGCAAACTTCAGAGCTTTGGGGACTGAGAGTAGTGTTGAACATTGTCCCCAGAAAGTTCTTTAGAGTCTTACATCTATGAATTTATGTAGGTTTATTATTAAACATGGCTCATTATGTCAGCTGTCGTGGTATGAGGCAGAATGAAGTCAAAGAGAATGAGCCCTCTGAAGTAAGCTGGGTGCTACTACTGGGTGTGTTTTCAGAAGAAACTGGCAGAAATAGTGCCAGGAAGCTTTAGGGGTAACATCACAGATGAGGCCTCTGATGCCTGGAAGGACACTGTGTTTCATTCTAACTTTTCTCCAGTTTTGCACAGGTATAAATAAGGTTTCAGGCTTAGAGGCAGTGGAGGTCCAGGCCAATGAAGTTGTAGCCTTGAAGGAATTTTTACAGCTCAGTGAAGGAGCCCTCAGTACCTGGGTTTATCAAAAAAGTGGTGGCAGGCTCTTGGCTGCACCCAGTGCCATCAGGCACAGTTAAAATGAAGTTAGAGAGAAGACAAATGAAGGCTGATCTCTTCCCAGCTGAG
Organism: Hylia prasina; assembly: GCA_013397195.1. Classification (NCBI taxonomy): domain Eukaryota; kingdom Metazoa; phylum Chordata; class Aves; order Passeriformes; family Sylviidae; genus Hylia; species Hylia prasina. Next base: position 1,336,030 of record VYXD01016253.1, read on the forward strand.
TCGGTCCATGGTGTTCCTTGACCCTGGGGCTGGTGGTTGCTGACTGGAATCTCAATGGCTATTTTCTAGTGACAATTTCAGTGTCTGAGCTCATTAATCAATTTCTATTCGGCAGAATCAGTTTGTGGAAAACTTGCAAAGGTTACTTAATCCAGAGGGAATGTGTACTGTTAGACAGAAGACTTTTCAGCCACAGCATAAAAACAAAATTTTCCAAATCTCTCTCTTGTATGACATTTTCCATGACCATATCAGTTACTGATAGCAAAGAGCAAATCACCAAAATCATTCATAGTGATGTGAGGAAAACACAACCTCTGCCTGCTTTCCTTAAGAAAAGAAGGCTTTCTGCATCATAAAATCCATCACATCTCTTAACCCCATGGCTCCAGCATGAAACAGGAAACAACAGAGCTGAAATAATAAAAAATGAAAATGTGAGAGAGGCTTTTCTTTAACTCTGTCCAGTAATATCAGTTCTCATCCAGTCTAAGAACTGGATTTCAAAGCAATTTATAGAAATCCACAATCTGTTTAAGTCCTTGAAACATTAATCCTTACAAACACCTGGCATAGGACTTGAGTGACTTAAAGGAATTCCCAGGACTTTGTAGCCTTGCACAAGGGTGCACACACACTCCAGCAGGACACCCAGGAGGGAAAACAGATATAACAGTGGCTTGTGGAAATAAAAAATGCTTTAGTGTTGAAGAAATTAGCTTAATAGTTTCAATATGAAAGAATAAAATACTGCTCTATTTCTTAAATATGGTAAAATATTTTTAAAGCAAGCCTTCAAATATTTGGGTTTAATCTCTGTTGCCCATTGTGTGGGAATGGTTATTAGCTGGCCATGGCAATATCCTGGCAAACTGCCCCCTCAGTGAGGCACAATGCCAGTGTTTGGTGTGATTCAAAAGCTCAGTAGAGTTAGTGAAGTCATTTTGTGCTCAACGTTTTGGTTTATTTTTCTCTTTTAGGGTTTTCAACTTTTTTTTTTTTATTTTAATATTTTCTATTTTATTGTTTCCATGTGTTTTTCCCTGTGTGCTTGCATGGACCTTCTCTTACAAGGGGTGATGAACTGCTCTGGGATCTCTCTGGAGTGTGGAGTCTGATGGGGTAACTGGGCAGTGCCACAAACTGTATAGAAACTTTGTGCTCTTCTGATCAGACCAAGAAACAATGTAAGGTGTGTACCACAGCCAGCTTTTGTAATGAGGTTTAAGAAAAGTACTGTGGCCTTTCAGGACTTGAAAGGGGCATGTAAGAAAAATGGAGGCAAACTTTTGAGCAGGTCCTACCTATTGTGATAGGGAAACGGATAACGGTCTTAAACTGAAGGAAGAATAATTTAAATTGGATATAAAGGAGTATTTTTTTACAATGAGAGTGATAAAACACTGGCACAGGTTGCCCTGAGGTGCCACATTCCAGGAAACATTCAAGGTGAGGCTAATGGGACTTTGGGTAACCTGATCTTGTTGAATGTGTACTTGTTCATTGCAGAGGGGTTGGATTAGATGAACTTTAAAGCTGCCTTCCAACCTAAACAATTATGTGATTTTAAGATCATATTGATCTTTAATTTTATTTTGTTTATGGTGAAAAACCCACAATTATTTCTTTCCTTTGCCTGAACTTCTCGTGGATTAAAATTTTTCTGGAGCCTGATCAGTTTTCCTGTCATGTTGTACTTGACAGATCCTTTCCCAGGATCACAGAATCACTGAGGGTGGAAGTGACCGCTGGAGATCACCCAGGCCAGCCCCTGCCACAGCAGGGTCACCTGGAGCAGGTTACACAAGTGTCGAGGTGGGTTTGGGATGTCTCCAGAGAGGGAGGGAGACTTTCTGCCCTCCCTGGGCAGGTGTTTCAGAGCTCTGCCATCCTCAGTGTAAAGAAGTTCCTCCTCATGTTGAGGTGGAATTTGTTGTGCTTAGTTCAAGCCATTGCTCCTCCTCCTGTCACTGGCACCATCCCTGTGGCACCCTTGACATTTGCTTTTAGCAGAGCTGATGGGAGAACTACTGCCAGAAAAGACAGAAAATATGGCTGGAGTGAGTCCCAGATTTACTCACTCCACAAGATGGCCAATTTGTGCAGGTGGTGTTCACCTGTGTATCCAAGGATCTGGACTGGGGTCACTTCCATGGAAGTTGTGAGCTGCAGAGGTTCACAGCTGCCACAGGACATGCCAGGGTCCCTCTAAGTTATCTGGCGTGCTATGAAAATGTGGGGAAGGACTTTTCTTTACTAAGCATCAGGATAACTTGTAGGAGGTGCTTAAGCCTTGAGACAGCCATAAGTTTACACAGAGGTCCAGGCACAAAAATGGAAGTCTGGCTGTGAACTACCCAGAGAAGAATCCTCTCTGGAATTAATAAACACTTACAGGACGCTGTTGTGTGATTTCCATAAGCATCTTCTTCTGTCAGCTACTTACTCAGGTAGTTGTTCAGTCATGTGTGTTTTTCATGGAAAATAATTCTTTCTTTTGTGAATTTTTCAAGTATATTAATTAGTGGTAATCTTTCAGTCAGGAAGGTACTCCTCTTTATGTCATTTCCATCTGTACTTTCAGTTTCTATGATGTCCTGATGGATTCCCTAAATATTAATAGCAATGACCTGAGGCAGAAGTAGGTGTGTTAGTGTCTAGAAAGATTTATTTTTCATGGCAGAGTTTTACAAGGAGGGCTGTTCTGTAACTCTCTGCACAGATACGCGTGGATGAGTGGATTGCAAGTGTTACTTCCACAATTGGTTCTGGAGGCATTAGCTCACAGGCTGATTGTGCCCCTTTCCCACACATGTTAGCAATGATCTCCTTGCAGCATGCATTGCTGGAGATATTGAAATGAGCTGGCGTTGGGAGTGTTTCCTGAGTTTAAATTCCTTGACTGTAAAGCAATATCCTAACAGTTATATGCTACTCAATGACAGAGGGAAAAGGGGAAAAGTGATTGAGAGATGCATTATGATTCTGATTTTTTGCCACTGTCCTGATAAGCTGCAACCACATTCTGTGGCTGTGTCCCTGCTGTCCTTTCAGAAAGATCCTGATTGTGATGTTCATGCAATTTCCTGTTAGTGGTAACAGTTTTGTTTTCTTGCATCTACTTCTTACCCCATTTTCAGCAAAGCAGTGCTGGTGCAGAGGGTGGCACAAATAGAACTTTACCTGTCCCATCATTACCATAATTTGGCTGTAAGCATGCAGCTGGTTATTGGGTAATTGATTGGTAATTGTTGAAATTAAAATTCCATCCTAGGTCCCTGTTGGCCAGTGCATGTTTAAAGCAGTCTAATACTCTTCAATATAGCCAAGAGCAGCTTCTGCTGGCTGCTGCTCAGGAGAGCCAAGGCCTCAAATTCCCCCTGGCTCTCTCCATGCTTGAAAATACAAGTTCCACCACCCTTCTGTGTAGTAGACACAAGGCATACCAGATGCAGACTGGAAATTGGCTTTTAATGATTGATATTTCTTGTGTGAAGCAAGGATCTTGTGCTGAATATAGAAGTGCTGTAAGAGCACCAGCAGCAACACTGAGCTATCACAGGCATGTCATTGATGTAAATATTTAAGTTTTACTTAACTGAGAACATAAGTTCTGGCATTCCATTCCCTTGGATGTAGGTACCACCTTTGTCAGTGGCACTTAATGTTAAATAACAGAGGAAGAATCAAAGAAATCAGACTAAAAACCATCTACTTCTATCAATTTATGTTGAGCTCTATAGATGGCAAAACTGTCATTACTTTATTTACCCTAAGAATGCTACTAACTGAGGGGAGGCTGAGCTGTGAGAACAGGGCTTATGTGCAAATAGTGTGGGGACTGCTTTGACAGCAACATTAAAGGCATTTGTCTGTTGATAGATATATTTTTTATATTATATATTATTTTTTATATATTATATAATATATTACTATATTTACGTATTAAAAGCATGTGCTCCATCAGACACTGGGACTCACTGAAGACACAACTGTTTTAAAAAGCCATTCTTCAATAGCTCGAGTATCTGCAAAGAGATTCTTGCCTTTGCTCTAGAAGGAGGGTGCTCTGCAGAGCATCTTCCTTTGGAATGAGTGTGGGGTGTTTGCTGAAAACACCATCTATTTCATTTTTAGGTAGCCCACCCCTCTCTAAATGACAGTAATTATTTACAAACAGGATTGTACCACAGGACTGAGGGTCAGACAGGATTTGGGAGAGGTAGTTAAAACCTGGCTTTGCAATATGTATTTGGCATAATCGACTCCGTTCCATAAAAATTCTGCAAGTTTTGCGGTCCCAAGCCTTGTACTGGGGATACCCAAATGCTTCATTTCTTTCTCACAGGCTATCTTAATATATAAAGTTTTCCAAAGTTTTGCTGTTCAAATCAAAGAACAGAATCTCCCAATTGCATTTCCATCCTGTGTCTCAGTGCAATCTGGAATGAATAAAAAAAGGAGAGAAAAATTTGACACACAGTATTGAGATGCCAGGCAAAGCTCTGGAGGGCAGAACAAAAGGGGAGAGAGCCCAGGCATTCCAGCCATGGGAACATCTGTACAAAGCACTGCAGCAAAGACATGCCAGGTGGTGGTGTGGCCCCTGAGAGAGCTGGGGCTGGGTTTGGAGTGTCTGGTGTGTTTGGCGTGTCCTCGTCAGATTACATCCCACAAGGCTGCTCTGTTCCACCTCTGCTGTTACTGAGGGCTGACCTGCTCTGCAACTGCAGGTTATAAGGAAGTATAAACTTATTTATAGTTCTCTAAATGTGCATGCAAATGCAATTTCTGCTTTACATATAAGGTGATAGCATTATTTGTAGATCGATGGTCTGGATTTGAATGCCAGTTTTCTGAAAATGCACATTTTGCATGTATGTTCCTTGCCCTTTGGGGCATGTTTAGTATGAACCTCTACATTTCTACTTGTCTCACTTGTCTTTGACAAAAAGACCTCATGTCTGAAATGTATTCTTTTAGAGCACAGTTTTTATTTGAATTCTGAAAGCACCATTTGCCCCAGGTACTCCTGTACACAGTGAGTTAAAGTCGTACTCCCAGTTGTAATCCTGTCTCACAAGATTCTCAGGCAAGTGCTACTGCCATTGACTGTGCATTTCATATAAAAAGTACACAGTTACCATCTTGATCATTCCATTTACACTGTGGCTTTTTTTGGTCTCCTGTACCCTTTAGTTGGAAGAAGTGGTAGTTTTTTGAAGTGTTTCTTGGACTTGCCTAGGGCACAGCCACAGGCCCTAGAAGACATTAATTAAAATAGCAGATTCTATTCCCTTTGAGACAAACAACGTGTCTAGACTGACAAAATGGCACGTATAGCCTCGTTCCTAAACAGCACTGTGGACAAGTAAGAGCAGTAATTTACAAAATTGAATTGATCTCTGAAATATAATCCAAGAGTAGAAAATCTCAGTATAGAAATTCTGGATATACTGTGTGTTGTGGGTAGAACTAGCTCAGACCAACACTTATTCACCATGACTGGTTTTGGTGGACTAAGTATTTGAAAATTCACCTTGACTTTAGTATTAGGATGTCAGGGAAAGCTTTAGAAGGCTGAGCCAAAAAAGAAAAAAAAATTCCAAAAGTACAACTGAATGGTTTGTAACTTCTTCAGGGTCTGAAATAATGAACATCACATTTTTTAATTGAAAACAAGAGTTACAAAAAAAAAATAGCCATCCCAAAAACTCAAACAAATAAAAGAGGTAAAATTTAATTTTTAAATTAAAATTTCTTTTCTCTCTCTCTATAAAAACCATAATTTAATCATGTCATCTGTCTAATTTTTCTAGAAGTTATTTTACTTTGCTGAGAAAAAAGGTGTTTCAGTTCCTGTTGACCATTGTCTAATGGGAAAATCAGTGGCTCACATAGTTGCAGATAGAAGAGTGGGATGTGACTGTCAGTAGGAACAATTTTTTAACATCCAAAAAAACTCTTAACACCATAATGCTGTTTGATATTTTACAAAAATAAAAGCAAATTTAAAGTGTGTTTGAGTCACTGCAATCACATGTAACTCAAAAGAATTTTGAATTAATTAACTGCCTCCCCTCCTCAGAAGGGGAGGCAGTTCCCTGATGCAACTGCCATAAATGGTTTAAATCCTGCTTTTCTGTGGTCCTGTAAAGAATGAGCAATAACTACCTACTGTCACTGAATGCTGTTATACAGGTGAACAGTAATTCCTGTGCACCTTCTAGACTGGAGAGAGATTTTAGTCCTTTTAAGTCTTGGTGTGGGTGATTCATGTGTTTGCTGCTTGTTGCACACAGGGCAGCAACAGAATGTCAGTTTGCACAAGCCCTGAGCTCTGGTTGTCTGATGTATCAGAAATACCAAATATGTAACACAAGTAGTGTTTAGTTGTCAGAACACTTTGTTTATTTTGAAATACTTGCCCTAAGTTGTAATGCCTAAAGTGCAGTTCAGCTTTGCTGAGCTCTGCCAGCCTATCAGCAGCAGGGGAATTGTGTTTCTGCAGTAATAGACAGATGTCAAAATTAGCTGTGGCAAAGAAGCCCAAAACAACTTGTTCTAATGCAGTGGATTACTGACTTCCCATCTTAATGGTTTTTTTGACATTGATCATTTCTAAAAGAAAGAGTCACAGCCCAGATTTGGGTCATAGATTTAGGTCTTTAGAGGATCTTTTATTAGAGTTTTATATAACAGATAGTGAATGAGAACCTGCAAAGAGGGCATTGTACAAATTCCACGCACATGGGAGCACTTCAAACCTTTGATTATCTGTGGGCAGGCAGCTATTTGAAGGTATTTACCAACCTAGAGCAGCTTTTCTGGATTCATGCACTTTAATTTCATGAAAAGAGTAGGTGTGTTCTTTACGTACTCACCCACTAAAAAAACTTTCTGGAAACCCTCGTTCCCCAGCAGAAGTGAGTTAGACTTCAAACCAACATTTCTGTGATGGGCATAACTTCAGGGCTACACCCAGATGCCCCCTGCTCAGCAGCAGGGTGCACTCATGCAGTGAGCAGTCCTGCAAGCACAGCAGAGGTCAGGGGCTGTGTCCCAGGGCTCAGGTGCAGGACAAGACCCAGGCACTTGTGTCTGATGCAGGAATGACACGTGGGGACAGCCCAGCTCAGCTGTGGGAGTGCCTTGCCTTAGTGAGGCTGGAAGGATGAATATTCAATTATATATGAATTATGTACCTTTAGACAGTAAAGAGCATGTGGATCCTATACCTTTCATTAATGTGTGGTAATAACCAGATATTTTTACCTTTATTCAATTTCCAAGTAGCATTCCCTATTTAGGTGACATAACAGAATTTCTATCTAGATATTAAATAACTTTTTTGTGTGCTTCCTGTTGCTTTGTCTCAGTGTAACATAAGGATTTTCAAAAGAATCTTTCCATATCTTTGTTTTTAACTCTATGTTAACTCTAAGTTAAAGCTCATAATAATATGAAATCAGTCCTGTATAATTTGACTTCTGTGACTATTTTAGTCCTGTTTATGCCTACCTTATTCTCATTCTTATTTTCAGTGTTCTTCCTGTCATCTGTCCATAAATATTTTTTAAAAATTCCATCAGAAAAACAAAGTATTATAGGTGGTAAAATAAAACATAATTTCCATAGGAACTGCCTCCTTTCTCCCCACACTACTGAAATATTTTTACCAGATGTGCTTGGATGAAGAGCCAAACAGAGTAGATGTTGATCACATGGTCACAGCTGCAAATACAGTAGATGCTGGTCACATGGTCACAACAGGAATTAACTTAAAAATTTTTATTCAGCTGGTATTACCAGCTTGGTTTATTTTCCCCCAGCAACAAAATGGTATTGTAGATGACATCTGTCTTTCCAGCTGTTCCCTGGGCTGGAAGAACCACTCCTCTCTCTCAGAAGTTTGCCAATCATCCTCTTAAAACTGAGAAGCCAGAAAAGTATAGCAGCAAACTGATGTGGGAATAGGTATAAAACTAATCCAAAAAGGGTCATTTGATGCTACATTTCCAAGTATTCCTTTAGTTTCCTCATATTGAAACAAATTCCGAAGTTATTTCACAGGTTTCATAATTTGGTTGTAAAACAAAAGAAAGTAAAATTGCTTTGATGGACCAGTAGAACCATTTGTCAGATCTCTCTGAATGCCTCTTCTGCACACTGCCTGCCTGTTGATCTGCAATAATATAACTTTCTCAGTAGCTCAATGTTCAGCAAAAGCAGCCATTAAGACTCTCTCAAACATTCCTAATTTGCTCTCAATTTTTGCACTTCTTCACCACACCCCAGTAACCTATGCTGCAGAATTTTATGTAGTGTTTGAACTTGAACAAGTGAAGGCTCCATATTTGACAACTTTCCCTTTCATGCAGGATTTCCTTGTGCTCCTGTTGGGTGTCCTTTTTATCATCTTGTGCCTGCTCTCACAAGGTTGGGCACCTGCACTTTAGAAACAAAGACCTCTACTCTTTCATTAGAAGAAACTGGATGTATTTTGGTGATGAACATCTTTTGTTGGAGAAATATATTCTGTAGGTTCTATAGCACCTGACTGGTATTTAAAAAGGATTGTGATTTTGAAAGGCAATATATTCTACTTATTTGTGACATGAATTGCCAACTAGGAAAAATTTCTGCAGCATGTCTTAATAATTACAGCAAGAAGCTCTAGGTCCTTGCTAAACTGGGGTATCCCTTGGATTTTATTCTTAAATTCTTAACAAAATAATTATGTACTCTGAGGTATCAAGATTTTCAAAAGCATTTGATGTTTGCTTCCTCTGAGCATGGGCAAAGGCTCTTTTCAAACTCCACTGAAGATGCAGCTGGTACATACTTTTCTGTACACACATCTCAGTCTGTCTGTCCATCTACACGGAATGTATTTCCCAAGGCAGTGCAGAGGATTCCTGTCATTTGTCCTTAAGAGACACAATCCTTTCACTTCAGCAGCTGTTTATTCCTATGTCCAGCATGTTCAATTTCCAAATGGGAAGAAGCAAAATATGATTTTTGCAAAATATTTAGTTTAGTACAGTACAAAATATTGTTAATGTTTGGGCAGGACTTCCAACTTCTCTATTTGAAAAATTAATATTTATTTGGTACATACTGAGTAACATGGATTTTGCTTTTTCCCCTTCCTTTTAAGTTGGTTTTATTTTCTGTTGTGGTAGTACTTCTTGAGTTTTGTTGGTTGCTATTATGGTTTTATTTTGGGTTTTTTCTCTTTTTTTTTATTTTTTGGTGACTGCTACAAAATGAGAGGCTTCAATTTAACCTGTTTGATTTAAATTAAATTCATATTTGTAAAACAAAGAGAAAGAATAAATTCCAGTCATTAGGAGGATTTGCTTTGTCTCGATTTCCATTACAAGCCAAAATATGGGGCAATTACAGTTTCTATATGCAGTTATGTGTGGGAGTCTGCTGGCAAGAAGCAAAAATTAGCTAGTTGGGTAGCTTGATTTGCCTTTAAATTCAGTCACATCTCAGACAAGCCCCTGATTTTAACTAAAACCCCTCTGTTTGCCCAGGACTTTGCCATATTTATTTTGTATTGATAGTCTCAATAACAATGCTGTGAATAAAAGGAGGTTTCGTGTATTCCCAAGCTGCCTCACTGTCCGTAAGCAGTTGGGAACTTTGTGCACTTTCAGTGTGTCTTTTCAAAGGGAAGAATTTCCAGGCACAGGTGGGGAGGGTGGGAAGGGGGCAGTGGGTGCTCCATGGTGAGGAGCAGGAGGGGCCGGCAGGTGCTCTGGTTGGGCTCACTCAGGAAGTGCTGGGTGATTCAGATCCCCCCTGAACCAGGGGATCTGTAAAACAAATCTCCTGCCCCAGAACAGGCACAGAGTCCAGCACTTTCCTGTGCTGGGCAAGCTGTTCCATGCTGAAGCTACACCCATCAGATAGCTCTGCTGCTGGAGCACACAGCACTCAAATGTTGCTTAAACTTGCTTGATATATAAGCTTTTTTTTTTTTTTTTAATTTTATTTTTCCCTTCTAATGTCTGCTAATGCTTCTTGTTTCTGACTGCTGTCTGGGATTGCTTTCCTGCCTTAATGTTTTGCTTGCTGTTTTATTTTCAGATGTCACTGCAGAGTCTGCAATCCTTGCAAAATAAAAGAACATTGATTATTTTTCATTTTGGCAAAATACCAAATAACAATGGCGAGATTAATTTAAAGTTGCCTCTAATCCTGGGAAGATAGCACCTTTTTCTACAGGTGCTATCACTTTTGTTGGTTTTTTTTCTTTTTAATTTTGATGTTATTTTCATTTAACAAAATATGGTTATATTTACTTCTGTCTCGGACCTTATAGCTGGCCACCCTCATTTTGGCAAAGCAGAAGTTATGGAAAATGTTCAATCTCGTAGATATTTAACATTCAGTCCCGGAGATATTTAATGCCCATTTTAAAGATTGAGACTTAATTGGAAAAGCAGTAAGATTTGGGACAGGTTCTGCAGCTGCTAATACATTTTCCAGAGTGAATTCCAAAAGTAAATTAACTGAAATAAAAATGTTGACTCAAGGAGTAGGATATTTCTCAACGTGAGTAAGAAGGGTTATCCCACTTTGAGTTGCTTTCCATAAATGGTTTCACTGTAATTATAGCATGTGTTAACTTTGAGGCTGGGCTGGATAGGAATATTTATAAAAGCTGACATTTCAATAAATTGACCTGGTTTACAAGTTTCTAAAGGAGCAGCAAGAAATATGGAAAAACCACCTGACGTGGCAAGCATGTTAAAACAAATCAAACAAGCCCTGATTTGTGAGCCCACGAGCACTCTTATATATTCAATGGAGGAAACAAATCAAATGCTTGTAAATGCTGTTTAAGGGCTTACACACAACTTGACTTGATTAGAAAACTAAATATTTGATTATTTGTGGTTTTGATTTTATGAATGTTGCTTTCCTTTACTTGTGCTCTCAAGATGTTCGACGTCTGGTGAGAAAAAGTGTGGATAGTGTTTCCATGTGTGGTGCCCATAGAGTAGATTTGGATCCTCATGCACTGCTTGCAGAAATGTCTTCATGTTGCTGTCCCATCAATGTCTGTGGGAGTTTAGTGACAAATTCAGCAACAAAAATCTGAGATTAGATTTGGCTTGAGAGTTCAATCCAGGTTCTTCCCTTCAGCCAGTATGATGCCATCATCGTTTTGGTCCCCTGCTGCTTTTAAACAATGTAGGCTTAAAACAAACCCAGATTCCAGTGCCATCCTGTCAGTGTGACCACATTTTGAAGGTCCCTGTTAGCATTTTGTGTCACTCTCGTGCCTTCTCTCTTTTTCTTTCTTTTCTCCATGTTTTAAATCGCACATGGGATTGGTGGTAAGATTGTCAACAAGATTTTTAAGACCCATTTGCTATTGCAAGATGAATGGGTGTATTTCAGACACTCAGAGCAATCAGACATGCCAAGCAAATGGCAGAAAATTTATGAGAGTCTAAAATGGTTGGTGAGATGGACTTCCAGTGCCTTTGGGTGCAGGTCCAGGGCTGTGCTACACTGAGAAAAGCATGTGCATCCTTCTGTTTGTACCTGGGTCTCACTGAGGAGTGGGGAGATCCTGCTCCTACACAGAGGGCACTGGGACTGTCATGGCTTGAAGCTTTACAGTACCAGAGGCTTTGTTCTGGTAATGCAATGTGGGTGGCAAGGCTAAGCCAGGAGTGGTCTAAGGCTGTGGCATGGGCTTTGACTCAGAGAACTATAAAAAGGCAAAGAAAATGTGTGGTTGTGTAATAGGAGCCTGGTGCTGTGAAAGAGAAAATCCTTGCACAGGAAGAGCAGGACACTGACTCGGGGGTCTGGGTGGGTCTGCCCCTCCTGGGGGGCAGAGCAGCACAGGGACACTGGGAAAGGACTCCATCGTGGGAGGATGAATAGGGAATGTTTCTGCAGGCAACAGTGTTTCAGTCTCTTCCTGGTGCTGATAAAGACAAAAGTCCTTGATCCTCTCCTTCCAATAGAGACCTGGTTTTGCTCTCACTAACCCCAGGTTTTCTATATAAATTAATGCAACAATCACCATGACTTTGATACTTTTCTAATCATGAATGAGTTTTAAGCTTCCATTTGGTGTTGTACACTTCTGTAACATTTAACAGGTCTGAATGTCATACAAAGTTAAAATATTTTCCATTTGTGCAGGAGTTATCCTTGTACAAGAGGAATTAAGATACAGTGTTGAATATGTTTGGTTCAGAACATCCCATTGATTTCCCCTAAATCCACTGGCTTCCTCTGGAACAAAATGGCAAAAGAAACCAGAGCAGTAAGTCACACACTTGGGCAAAAGGCTGCAGCTATTGCTGCATGGATTCTCAAGTCCTGAAATGAGCTTAGGGACACAAAAAGCCATTCATATTACAAATTACCCTTTGCTTTTGAACTGTAAATTATCTTTATTATTAGGCTGGCCATGGTACTGCAATTATTAGGTGCCCTGTGTCTAAAGGTTTGAGCAATTAGAAGTCTGGGGTGACAGTCTCATGATACAGAGCGATAAAATATGTCCAGTCAAGACAAAGAGATGGTCTATATTCGTGTCTTCAGCATGTATCACAGGGAGCCTGGAAGCTGTGCTGCTCTTAAACATTTCAATTAGCCCTGACATGGCCACTGTGAGCCCACAGATTATCTCTGGGTTGCTGTTAAGTTTTTATGAGGCTTTGCCCTCAGATTACCCATTTTCACAGCAATCTATAAATCTGAAACTGCAACATCTGATTAATTCTCCCAGAAGAGAATAGTGAAGATCCAGATTTTTTTCATTAATGAAGTTTGTGCTGTTCTGAGGTCTCATATATTTCAGCCATTGCTTTACAGTTTTTTCCCCATTCTAATCTCTTTCCTAAGGTACCAAGGGAGGCAGGAGGTTCAAAATCACCCACTTCTTCGACCTAACAAATTCTCTTGTAGCACCATTTTGCAAGATGATGGCCATTCTTTACTGTTTTCAGAATGAACAAAGCTGTAGTGTACCAATATTTTTTCATTACTAACAATTGTTTGGCATCACTTTTCTATTGAGTATTGTACAGTCTTCTTTTTATGTACCATATTACAAAATAAATGTCATGTGGCTTTGCATATTTTTGAGGTTTGAGATCAAATGGACCCAAAAATGTAAAATGAAACTCAGCTGGATCTGCTACGTATTTCCTGTTGTCAGATAGGAACTCTGAGAACCAAATACTCCTTCACTCTTCACAGATAGGGAAGCTGAGGCACAGATGTCTATTTCAAGGTATTCTGGTGGCACACAGAGAAGAAAATTTCCCTCTCAGTGTCTGCCTTATCTGATGGAGAGAGCTGGATGATATTCATGTGGTATTTTTTTCAACAAAGAAATTCTTCCATTGTAGTATTAGGTAAATTAGCTGAATGATGAAAAAGAGATAAGAATCCAGATGTCATGTAGCAATATCCGTTCAAATAACTTGTGAGGCCTTGAAGTAAAGCTTTCAGGATTCTGTATCATAAAGGCCATCAAAAGGGGTTGGAAGAGCAATGAGATTTGTATGTTGGCCTCTGTGAGTCTCTTGTAGAGATCAAAAGATACATGGGCTAGAAAATGTCAGCCCATAGAAAGTATTTTATGAGTATTTTTAAATGCTCTTGCAATGTGGCAATGCCATGGTAATGGTGCTTGAATTCCTATTGCTTGGAATACTGTTGAAGGTATGACACTGTCTTCCAATTAGCCTTTGCTGCCCTTAACCTGGGCCTGCTGCATCCTGAATTACCCAACACAAGAAGCTTAGAGGGGAGATGAAATAGGTCTGTTTCAGCCATTCTAGACTTGCCATCCTTTGTTCATTGAGTGGATTCTGTATTTCCTTGCCTGGAGTCAGGGCAAGGTTTGCTTTTGTCTTACCCTCTCTGTGGTATCCTGCCAGCAGCATATACAGGAATGGGCCTGAGGCACAGGGGTGAGCCAGATCAATGAAAGAGGTCAAACTGTGGCCCACAGATCATTCATGAGCCCCTAGAGAGGAAGTACTGAAAGTCAGAAGTGTTGTCTAGGAATATGCTCTGTGAAATACCTTTTTGGTTCTATATAAATGTTGCAAACCTGTGGCCAAAGGGAATGACTCATCTTCATCTTTCTGTTTGCATCTAGTCTGAATCCTTCTGCTTTCATGTTATCCGTGTGGGTTTCCACTAACATCTATCCTGGGACAACCTGAGATTGTACTCTTGCCAGAACATCAAACACATCTTGAGATGCAAGAGGACTGGAGACAAACATTAGTGCAACTTAAACAGGAAGTCAGATTTGCTGTATTTGTAAGCAGCTTGGATGTGTATTAAATATAGACAGGTTTGTGACAATTTCAATAAGCTTTGCTTATACTTTATAAGGAAGAAAAGAGCATATTCAGCTTCAATTATGTAGGTTTCATAGGGTTCTGGATATTTTCTTTGCCTTTACTATTCTATGAAACAAGGTACATGAACATAGGCATTTTCTTCTTGTGTTTCTTTTTGTTATATGTGTTTATATGAAGGATATTTACCATATTACTCAGCAGCAGAGAGCCTGAAGCAGCCTGCCATGGTTTTTCAACCATGTTATGCATATTGGTAGGAATGCCTGTCACCTCACATCTCATACCAAATCTACAACTGCTTCACTTAAATTCACCCTCCATTTGTTGTTCCTTCATAATGCTTGTACATCCTAGAAATCCATGTTAATAATGCAGGATGTAAATATGGCCATGTGAATGTTAATCTCATGTATCAACTGCTCAACAGATATAATAGGCATATATTCAGTATGCAGAATTTAGAATATGAAATGTGTATCATTATGTTCCGGCACTTCAACATTTTCTGCACACCCTGTATTTTCCATATTCCTCAGCCTTCCATAATGATGATCATATACCTCTCTCCTCTCTGTCAAACAAAACCCAATTCCTTTATCAGTCTCTCCTTGTTGGCATTTCCCTCTGCAAATTCTAACAAGACTTTTGTCTCAAATTGCCTAATAGATTCACATAATTAAGATAAATCACAGGAATTGTTTGCAGTCTATATTTATCTCCGAGTTTGCTGGTGCTGCTTCAGGTGAGAAGATATTCATATATGCCTGAAAGAAAGATTATCCACTTTTGCCCAAACACAGCTTTGGTCTTTAAGATGTGCACCTTTTCCTTTCAGACTTCACCTCTCTAAAGACATCTGAGATTCTTTCCCAAACTGAGTATCATGTCAGACTGCTCTGTACTTGAGCAGTCTTTTATGACCGTGATCATCTCAGCAGATAGTGTTGGCTCAACTCTAGAAATGTGTGCATTGTGAATTATATCATTGTTAGAAAAGTCATCCTTTGATAAAGAGACAAAAAACCTGCTCAGCTTATTCAGGGGGTGGAAGGGGGATCTGCATCATTAAACTGATTAGAATGCTCCAGAGGGTCCTGGGTTTTGTGAAGGACTTAACATGACCCTTCTAAAAGGGCTGGTGAGTTCCTCTGTCCCTTCCTCATTTCTGTTTAATTCAACAAATCTTTTTTCTTTTCCTCTTTATTTCTTTATCCCTCACAATCCTTAGCTCCTTTCCCCTGCCAGCTGGCTCCCTCAGCTGCTCCATTGATCTCTCAGCCACTCTGGCACTCCTGGTATCAGACACAGTGGGAGGCAGAGTAGCTCAGAGATCACCATTATAGAAGTGAATCCCAGAGCCCCAGCAGAAAAACTGATTTTTTTTCTTTTGCTCTCTCCCTGTAGCAACCCTTTTTGAAATGCTAGATTGGCATTAAAAAGTCTGATGTGTTTAGTAAAAGCAGAAGTAACTACTTTCTGCAGTTGTTTCTGTGGGGTTGGAGTTCTGACTAAGCTGAAGAAGCCACACGTGGTATTGTCATGAAAGAGTCCTGGGTCTGTCACCAGCCTTGGAGAGTCACTCTGTGCACTTCTGAATGCCACATGACTGCAGGACCAGTGTCTGCAACTTGAATTTGAGAGGTACTTAAGGATCAGTGTAGGGTAGAGCAGGAAGTTTGTGAGAACAGATTTTGGAGACAGTCGTGATGAATCCTATCTCAGTATTTTTCCATTTTGTTGACTGATTATTGTTTGTGCTGTGTAAAACAAATGGCATGGCAAGAATGATCTCAGACATGTCAGAATGATTTTACATAACTTTGTATGCTTTCCACCCCCTAGAACATGAAAAGAGAAGCTGGCAGAGATAAGCTGCAGCAATTTAACAGATTCAGCTGTGTTTGTTTCTAATGTCATTGATGGTCAGGGACTGCAGGTCCGTGTTCGTGCTAAAGATCAGGATGTCAGTAGCTCTCGTTTTGACAGCTCTCAAGAGCAAGCAGCTGAGTTTATTTTAAAATTTAGATTGTAATGCACAGTGCCAGTGGAGGTGCCACCACTGTGACTGTTTATTGAAAGTAGCTCTTGTAAGCCTGGCCCTAAGCTTTTCCAGCCAGTGATGGCTTCAGCTGCCCTGGTCTATCAGTCCATATTCTCCCTCCTCTCCTCCTGTGTCTCCCTGTCCTTCCTCACATACCTGCACCAGGTTGTTGGAGACAAACTGGATAAGCCACTTTATTCAGTCAAGAAGTTGAAAGCAGTGAAAGATCACTTGTTATATGACATGCACTGGTTTACACTAGAGATCACAATAGCATTATTATTCTTTTCACAGGAAGATTTGAGGATATTTCACAAGGATTATTTGTATCATTACCATTCCAGATGCAGGACCTTGATCAAGTTCACCCAAGATATCAGTGGCAGAATAAGAAATACCTGAGTCATCCTCCTTTGCCCTGTGCATTAGTGAGAGAACCATGAGCTGAGGAACGCCAGCCTTTGGAAATCCAAAATCTGACTGTGGATCAAACTTTTTCAGTGTAGCCTGAGTTGGGTAGATCTTAAAACACCCATCTAAGTTACCAACACCTCAGTATAAGGATTTCACTGATTTGTTCTCTAAATTAAGATATCCCTGGAATGGCAAAAAAAGGAGTGCCATTACATTAAGCCTTAATTCATAGAGAGCTGTAGGAATGGGGCATGCTAATAGGGAAGGAGTCTAGTAGTACACAGTTATAAATGCTCTTAAAAACCCATTAATATTGTATAAGTGGTATTGGTAACAGCTTAAGTATGTTTCCATGAGTGTATCTTTATATTTACATATTAATTAGTGGATACCTAAGATCTTATGTTACTGGAATGTCTGTGGTATTCATGTTTTATTGACAGACTATGGCATCCAAAAAAAATTGCCAGACATTATGGAAAACTGATTTGCATGGGATTAATAGAAGGCAGAATTTCCTCTTTTGGCAAAAGTTTTATTCTTCACACAGTTAAGTGTGCAGGGCCAGAGGAAGTCTGCCTGTGCTGTAGGAGCTGTGTCACAAACACTGCAACTATTTATGTAGAAATTTTGAATGAGATTTTTACAGTAGAAAGTTTGTCTTTGCTTTGGAATGGATGCTGCAAGCTGTACAGGATAAAGAGTTGTAAACAGAAGGTACAGTTTGGAGTTTTCTGAATTTTGAATAAGATTTCTTATATCTGCTCTTGCACATAATTAGGATTCAAAGTGTTTGGCTAATTAGTATTGGCTTGGGCCTGTCTTAAAACTGGTACTGCTGTACTCAGCACATTCAAGGATTTACTACCGTGACGCAAGATATTGGCACAGAAAGTTTGATTCAGTCGCCAGACTGTAGCTGGCTGTAGCCCTTGAAATGTCCTGTGTTGTTGAGAAATCCATGTATGTGCAGGCCATGAGACTAGGCTGTTTTGTTGCAGAAACTGGGGAGCTGATGGGATCCCCAAGTGCATTTGCAATGGCACTGGGTATCTCTGTTAAGGTACCACAATAAAGTTCAGCTTATCTGAAAGTAGACCACAAGTGTGGCCCAAGAAAACCTTTTTCTAGGTTTACTGTCTGGCAAAATTCAGGACAGGGAATGGGGATTTTCCTCTTAGCTGTACCATCGACTCAGCTGCAGTTGAATTTATGGCAGTTGAATAACATAACTCTATGAAATTATCTGATTTTCTGTGCAAAGCATGGAATTAACCAGGGTGATTCACTGCTGGGGACTCTGTGCTCTGCACCAGTTCCAAACCAGTGGTGTTAAAGGGAAACTGCTGCTGGCAGTGAAGATGTGAAAGGAGAATCTTGATCTCTGTTATTAAAGAAGGGGTGGTGCTTTCAGTCAACACTGGTGTTTAGGCCATATCCAGATGAGAAAGTGTGTTATTTCTACGCACCTATTTTCCTCATGGAAGTGCTAATTTCATAGCTGGTCAAATGAAAGAAATCAAAAATTATGAGTTGTGATTTAGACGTTAAAAACTAATTTTTGTTTTATATGTGTTAGATAATTGTTCCTCTTTCTGCCCTATGAATTGTTTCTGTACTCTATTAAATAGTCCCCATGTTCAAAATTAAAAGGATCCTGATTCCTTTAGCTGCATAAAGGGTGCATTTGCAATTATCTAGGAATGTTTTGGAAGGAAGAAGGAAATTTTTCAGCATCCAAAGAATTAATAATACCTCTCAAGTTCAACATCTTTACAGGGCAGAACCAGGATACTCAGCTTGCTTGCTCAGAAGTTGGAGTCCTTCTTGGGAAAGCCTTTTTAAAACAAAAACAATGTGAGGGTTTTTCTTATGAGGATGTAAGAAAGATCACGGGCAATTTGATCTCAGTGAGTTTTGTGGTTTCCTTTCTAACTGCATCTTAGATCATCTACTTATTGTAGAAATGCATTGCAAAGTGGAGCTCTCATAATGAGGTGTAGGAAAGTAGATCTTAATTAGCTGGAGATATTTTGGGGGCAGCTGATAGTAATTGTCTGGACTGTCCCATCTGGTCACTGAGGTCAGTATCATTTAGCACTATAGGCTGTGTAAATATTTGTCTCTCAAGCTGATGCAGACAGATATAACTGGTGGGATTATGCCCCTGACTGATACAGCTATTTTCTAATGGCAAAATCCTTACTTAAAATGGCTGATGTAGCTCAACAAAAGTTATGACCAAGCTTTTCAGATTTATTCCAATTAAAGTTTACCCTTTGGATTCAAATACTAATTTGTTGTTAGATGATACTGATTTTTATTTGCTTTCCGGGTTGCACTTTATTTTACTCTACCATGGTTTGGTGTGATAAATCAGAAATAAAATACATTTTACACAACCCTCTTATTTCACAGAGGTGAGGAAAATTATTATTTTCTCTTGGGTTTTTTTCCTTTCCTTTTTTCTAGTTACATAAAAGTTACCAGCTACAGGCACATCACACTGGAACTCAGAAAACAAAATTATATGTTTCCATTTTCATTATAAATTAAACAATCTGGAAGAATTACATTGGAAGCATACAATTTAAACCACCCACCTCTCATCACAGATCTTTGGATTACAGGGGTCTTTGGATTCTATTAAGGGAAGGTCAGAACAATGACATCTGAATGATATTTAGCTTGAATGCTTGTGCTTTGTCTATGCCAGACTGCAGCGTTGGGTGTCTTTTTGCTGCTATGAGAAAAGAACCAGGTTTTCTATGGGAGATCAGTCAAATAGGTATTTTCTAGATTACTTTCTACAAATCTGTCCCAAATATATATCTAGAGCTGCAGATTGATCCTTTGGACTCTTTTAATGTTGTTTCTGTGTTTCACTGAGATTTTGTTTCATTTAAGCACCTGAATCTCAAAATGAAGTGCAGTTCATGTAACATTAAGGTTGCAATGGAAGTTTTTCCAGAAGGTAGTTTTACTTAAAAAAAATAACATCTATTTGTAAGCAGCATTTGTAGGCTCCTTGTTTTTCTTGAATTCATTGGTTAAAAAAACCAGGAATGGGATCATAAAATTTACCCTAATCTCTGACCTCAGCAAGCTTCAAGGCATCTTCACACGAGGATTTCTATTGATGATGGGTGACAGCCTAATGTGCCCACCTCTGTTGTTAAAACTAGGGATGTGGAAAGTTCTGATCCTCTGAAATAATGCACTGAAATTTCCTTAGAATCCTGTACTGTAAAACCAGAGCTATGGAGAGAATTTTTCAAACTGTAATCTAATGCAGATGCTTTTTTTGAAGTCTGTCCAATTTGAAACTTTTGACCCCAAATATATCCAGAAGGAGATAATGTTTTGGAGGGAAATGGAGGTAAAGCCCAAGCGTAGAGCTGAAAAACCTTCAAACAAATCTATTTCATTTTTTCTTAAACTATGAAAGTAGGAATTTTCAGTAGATGAACACAGATTATACTCTGTGAACCAGAGAATGTAAATTGTCTAAGGTACAATTCAGAAATAACTACCTGCATTTTTTTTAACTTTAAAACCAACAAAAATAAACAAAAAAAAAATTCTTCAGCATTAATTATACAGTGAAAGGAAGAATGATTTAGAAAGTATAATCTCCTCAAACCAGTGGGATATTAAAATGGAAAAGTTAGGAGGCTTATCATACATACAGTAATTATTCTGTGTAACAATCCCATTCTGAAACCATAACAAATAAATGAATAAACATGAAGAAGTAGTTGATTTTGAGGGAGTTTTGGGTTTTTGTTTGTCCATATAAGTCATTATTCCCTTTTTAATGGAAATACAGCGTATTTTCTATTGCCTGGCATGTAGGATAAATACAAAAACGGCACTTTAAATCCAAGAGAACATGATGGTGATCTTCACTCAGCTCTCAGAGTGTGCTCTGCCCTCCAAATAACTCAGCTGCAAAACATGAGTGCTCTTGAGGCACGGGGCTGATGGCTTGGTTTACAGTCTTTTAGTTTATTTAGCAAACTGAAATAACAGTTGCTTTGTAGTCAACTTTGTGGAACAGATAAACAATAGTGACAATTTCATATGATGTATACAGACAGAAGGGGTTATCTGCACCCCCTGAGTGATGGAGCTTGTCATATTCCCTTCTCCAGTAATGCACAAGGTTAGAAATCAATGTCTTAATCACGGGCAGCTCTGGGCAGTTCAGATATATCACACACAAACAGGCTTCTAATTACATTTAAGAAATACATATCATACATATATAAACTGACATAAATATCAGAGTGGTGTTGCTGGCTGTCAGAGTGGATAAGTATAATTCCCTCAGTGGCCCTTGACAGGCTCAATACCTGCTCCGGAGGTGCTATGAGCAGCATTATACGGCTGATTGAGTTATGACAGCTCCAACCCAACAGGGAAGCCGGGCAGGAAGGAATAGCCTGGGCTGCAGACAAATGATGATAAAGTGATCACTTTAAAGAACAATCTCCATAATATTTCATGCTCACTGCACGGTGTAAAGGCAGCCTTGACTGCGGGGCTAACTGCTCTATCAATTGATTTGATTCACTGCTGCAGCTACTCCCAGTCATAATATTTCAAATAAATGGTACCGTGGATAGAAATAATATCTGCATCAATATTAACCCTGAAAGGACTAATGGACACAAGCTATAATTTCCTGGACACCCTAATAATGCATTTTGACTGGGCTTGGCGCAGAATGATTTTTCTTTCTTTTTTTACCCCCTTTTTTTTAAATAAAAACAGTGTATTGTTTACTTAAACTTTCCTTTTATAGCCATAAAAGAAGAAGCTTTGCATCCCAGGCCTCATTCCTAATCTCAAATTTAATTTTAAAGGGAATTCTGCTAAATGCTATTTTAAATGTTTATATCTGAATATATTTTATCAAAATTATATTAAATTTGTAAATGAGAGAAAAGGCATTTTTTGGACATGTGTATTATATATAATTTATCTGTGCATGTGTGTTGAGACAGATGTAATAGTGCTCAAATTATTTACTAAGTTATATTTAAAACAAACAGAAAGGAATTTTAAATTAATTATAAATGAGAATGAAGTCAACAAAGTATTTTCTGGAAACACAAGGAACCAGTAAATTCTAATGATTATACAGGATATTAGGAGCTTTTTTTTTCCCCTTTAGAAATAATAATAAGTACTGTATGAGACAGGCTTAACATATAAGAAGTACAAGTGAATTTATAGGTTCATAATCCTAAATCAAACCTGATTTCTATTTTCCATGCAGTTTTTCACATACTCTGTAGCATAATGGATGTTTATTCTGTTCTTTCATTCATAACACCCTGTTGACATTTAAGTCCCTTTTAAAGATCTTCTGTGCTTATTGTGAATCAGGTTGACAAGTATAAATTGTATAATTTTATTATTGTTATTCTTTTTCCACTACTACTGCCTACTTGACTATCATTGGATTGTACATTTTAAGCCATTTCCAAATATTCAGAAACTGTTTGAGGATATACTATCAATGCATGCTAACAAGTACACTGAATGTGCTCTTTCTCTGATTATTAGTTTGTATCTGCTTAAGGATTTTCTTTATCAGATTCTCTGGTTTTTCTTATTTGTCCCTTAAACATTTACTATAAATCAGAGCAGGAGATACTTAGGTTTGAATCTCATGAGGCTTGTTTAAATTTAAAGCTTAAACAGAGAGAGGTATTTTATGAACAGTCCTTAGTGAATGCTCCAACTGCAACACTTCACCAACCTCTGAAGTGGTCTTAAAAGGCTTCAAAGGACTTCAATTTATAGTTTTCCAGAAGATCTGAGGAATATTTGTATTTCTTAGGAGGCAGAATAAAACCTGAGGGTTCCAAGTGGGTTTGGAAGGCTGGCTTGAATCTGAAATTGAAAATTATAGAAGATTGGCATTGGCCTAACTCCACTATTCCCACCATCTAATAGGTCACAAAAGCAGTGTTTCCCTCCATCCTAGGTCTGAGTGATCAAGCAAGCTCATCATGTCTGTAGCTTGATATTTGATCAATATCAAATTTTACCAGAAATGCAAACACCTGACTTCCAACATGTATTTCTTTATTTCTTTTTAGTTCTGGTGGGGGTTTTTTGTTTGGTTTTTTTTTTTTTTTGGAGCCTATGCCAACCATACTGATCACTGTTCTGTTATTACTACTCAAAATCCTCCTGGAATTGATGTTTCTACAAGAAAATCTGGCACTACCTCTTTGTCTTTGCTGCTTACTTTCTCTCTCCTTCCTGAAAAATATTCTTCCTCCTTGCACACAATGCATGAAAGTTGTTTTGTTTCTCCATTTCAGTCCATTCCCTCCAACTTCATCCCTGTCTGGTGTCTTTTTCACATTCATCATTTCATAGGATCATAGAATGGTTGAGATTGAAAGGAACCTTGAAGATCATCTGTTTCCAACACCCTGCCATGGGCAGGGACACCATCCACCAGACCAGGTTGTTCCAAGCCCCAAACACTTCCAGGGATGGGGCAGCCCCAGTTTCTATGGGCAACCTGTGCCAGGGCTGCAGCACCCTCATAGTAAAAAATGTTTTTAAAATATCTAACCAAAATCTACTCTCTTTCAATTTGAGCACTTGGACACTCCTTGTCCTGTTGGTAAATGCTCTTGTAAATTGTTTTGACCCATCTTTCCTGTAAGTTCACTTCAGGTTCTGGAAGGCTGTAATAAAGTCACCCTGAAGCCTTCACTGTTCTAGGCAGGACAATCCCAATTCTCTCAGCCTTTCCTCATAGGAGAAGTGCTCCATCCCCCTGATTGACCTGGTGACCCTCTGGACTCTAATATTTGTCATTATTTGGACCATATCTTTCCAATATAACTCCATATGTGTGTGACACTTCATCATACAGATGCATTTTAACTTTGTCAAAAAATTGTTCTGGACTATTTTCTAGGAATTCTATTTATTGCTTTCATTCTCTGTATCTGTTGAATTCCTTTCTGATGATGTTTTGTAAATAAATTTCAGATTTCACTGTTTGATCTGAAGGATCAATTGCCTAGTCAGACTAGCTGGGGTTGCAAAGGGCTTGCTAAGTTCCCCCAGTGCAGTCCCCTGCAAGAAGCAGAGAGGTTGCACTGGCTCCTCATCTCCACCTGTGTGTCCTTGGCTTGCCCTTTGCTCTTCTTTCACTATGTCACCTCTAAGATACAGTCCACAAATGCAAACTCAATAGTTATCCCTCCTATGTTTATTTCTGCCCTCTCTGAAGTATAATGTGCTGGCCTGTCACCAACTTATGTTTCTCTATGGATCTAAAACTGTTTACAGCAACCAAACTTCTTTTCACCATATCTGCTGTTGACTGCAGTGTCCAACATCCCAGTGCTGTCCCTTGCTGTCACCATCCAGAAGCCCAATATGTGATGTCTACACCGTGTCTTGGTCCTTTTGATTATTTTAGAAAAATTTTCTGAAAGAGAGTCAGTCCCGTCCCATCTGCAATCTAAACTTTTTCAGATTCTCATCATCCTCCTGTAATTTATTGCTTGAAGTAGAATTTTGCTTCACTTGCGCATGACCAGAAACCTTTTGTAAAGTCTGTTTACCCAGACAACTTCTTCCCCTCCTCCCTTGTTTTTCTTCCATTAGCTCCATCACACTTGTAGTAAAATACTTGTTTTCATGTTCACTCTTTCCTGTTATCTATCATCCTGCTCTCAATATCAAGACATCATATGCCTCACTAATCTTGATGAGTAATGAGTGCCCAGTTTCCACCTCCCACTTGTTACTTCTTCCTGTGAGCATTTCTCTGCTGTCAGCTTTCCTTATGCTTACAAGGAGCTTGCCATGAACATTTGCAGAAGTATTTCACTGTTGTCTTACAAAGCCCTGCTAAAATTTCTCTTTGGCTTTAGGTCCAAAAATCGATTATCAAGCCTCCAACCTGAAATCTTGCCAAAGTCAAGTTTATTATATACAAGTATTTTATTTTTTGTCTTTCTCATCAAAATAGTTTTCTGGTTTTTTTCCTTGAATACTGTCCAATCTATCTGTATCTCTTTTTCTACTGGGGTAATAAGTTATTGTGGGTGAAGGCTGTCTTTTTCAGTGTTTGCACTACTGTGCACACACAAGGGCACTGTTGCAATACAAGTACTTAGGACAATAATAATAATAATATTAAATGTAAGCTGTCAGACAGTTTGTGTAATTAATGCAGCCAATGTGTGTCCTGGCAGCCAGGAGGGCCAAGATTGTCCTGGGGGGCATCAGACACATGCTGTGACTCTTAGGGATGATCCTGTGCAGGACCAGGAGCTGGACTTGAAGTTCCTTGTGGGTATCTTCCAGCTCAGAAGATTCTGTG
>VYXD01016256.1:0-39044 GCA_013397195.1 Hylia prasina
AAATTCAGTTAATATCCCCAAGTCGAGTCTTTTTTGTTTGTGATGGTGTTCGGTGAGTGATCTCTCCTGTCCTTTACTCCTGAACCCTTTGTTTTATTTTCTCTGTCCTGTGGAGGGGAGTGGTACAGCAGCCTTGGTGGGTGCCTGGCATCCAGCCAGGGTCAAATCACCATGCTGTGAACCAAGGGTTTCTGTGTGTTTTTGATATTTCTGAGCAGTGTAGAGAGTTTTGTGAGTGCAACCATACTGTGCTCCAGAAATTACACAGAACATATAAACCTCTGTGTAAAGTTACTCAACATTTCTAGTGTTGCTTTAGGACAGTTGTGGGCAGATTTCTATTTTTTTGCTTGTATAAGGGGGGGTTGTATATTTTTCTCTTGAGAATAGGTAATACTAGGTGCAGATTCAGGAAACAATGGAAAATAACTTTCAATGAGCAGGTGACAGTTGTGATCTGCCTGTCCTTCATTTCTAGTTTCTCATGTAATTTTGCTACTTGGCTTGCCGTTTCATACTCTTATGGGTAGTCTTACTGTAATTCCAGTTTTGAGTTTTCACAGTTCTTGACTTCAGCAGCATCTTATCATACTGACTGCTGCAAGTAAATGTTGTATTTAGTGAATGCCTGTTTTCTTGAACAGTTCTCAGTTTGCTCCTTATCTTATTGAATGGCATTTTTACAGTTCTGCTGCTTTATTCTACAGACATTTGCAGTGTCCTCTCTCTTTTAACTCTTATATGGCATAAGCAATACTGATCTTTTTAATCTTACCATTTGTATTAACATGGCTACTCCATGTTGACATCTCCCTCTACAGTCATGTTGTTTCTGGATAGGTGATAGTACTCATAAGGTGCAAGTAAACTACAGTGCATAAAAGAGGTTACTTATTTAATATTCTTTGCCATTCCTAATATCATGTTTTGGTTAGCAAACCTAAAGAGGTTTTTTTTTCTGGCTCTGCTGAAGCTGTTCATGGAGGGAGAGAACTGTGTACAGCAGTGCTTAGATTTTGTGCTCAGTCTGTTACTCTCTATGGGGAGAGAAGAAAATGCAGTCGTTGTGTTTTAAATTTAGTAACTTCTAGTAATTTTGATGATTACTAAGATGCCTGTTCCGATTATAAATAAACCACATTGTTTAAAATATTTTTGACTAGACTGAATTATGTCCCAAAATTGGAACAGGCTGAGGAGAGTTTGGGAAAGAAATTACCATCAAATTTTTGCATTCTTAACCGTAAATGGAAACAGAAGGGCTTTGACTGACCAGAAGCTTTAATTCTATAGCTCCTCTAGCTAATGTAAAACATTATACACTAAAAATCCTGTCAGATTTAGTTTGTCATGCTTTGGAGGTTCTCTTGGAGGTCTTTAGGTAATGGAAGGTGGCAAGCCCTGCTGTCTGAAGCTCATTCAGCAACCTGGGGAGCACCAGAAGCTGGATGTGAGTAGGTATTGGTGTCCTCTGGGACAAGCAAAAGAGGTAACCTAACATCACTTCCACTAGGAGACCAAGGCCAAGCTGGCAGACACTTGAGGATAACCATGGTCTGTTGCAGGGACAATTTGAGGAGCTCAGGAACTGGACTTCAGTGATCCTTGGGCATCTGTTCAGCAACTGAAGATGCTCTGTGACTCCATGATTTCAAATCATTGAAAGCAGAATCTGAGGAATTCAATGTCTTCCTTGCTCAAACTCCAAGGCAAAGGCTGCAGAGTTTGATAAGTAGCTAGGTGGCTATTTGAACTAAGAAGGAGAGATTTCCGGACAAAAACCTAAATCTGGTCATTGCTTTTGTATCTGTTGTATTTACTTATACTGTATACACTAGAATGTATTTACTTCCATGGACTCAACTATATCTGAACAGGTTACTTAAATTGCTTGAGAATCTTGCTTCCTTTTTATGTAGTTTTGTTAAGATTTGTGACATTAGGAGATAGCCTGTGGCAGACAGGAAGGTCATTGAGCTGAAGTTACTGATGTAGCTGACAGGAGCAAGCCAGTGGTTTGATGTTCTGGGGTGTATCTTTGCGTTCCAAGAGCCTATTTGCTTTCCTCTGTGTACCGTGTGTCATCTGTCTTGGTGTGCATGTTATGTGAGTTTTAACATCTGTGAGACAGAAGTGAAACTCCTTGCAGTGTCTGACCAACAAACAGGATGGATTTGGGTGTCACTTCTGATGTCTCATTCTGGGGCCAGAACTCCTGTCCTGTGAGGAAAGGCTGAAAAGGCTGGGGTTGTTCAACCTGGAGAAGTCTCCAGGGGGACCTCATGAAGGGGGCTTGTAAGAAAGATGAGGATAGACTTCTTACCAAGGCCTGTAGTGACTGGAGAAGGGGCTGTGGTTTTAAATTGATATATGGTAAGTTTAGACTGAATATAAGGATGACATTTTTACTGTGAGTGTAGGAAGTACCGGAACAAGGCTGCTCAGAGAAGCTGTGGATTCCCCCTCCCTGTAAGTATTCAAGGCCATATTGGATGGGCTTTTGAGCAACGTGATTTAGTGGAAGGGGTCCCTGTCCATGGCAGGGTGGTGGACTCCTTGAAAAATCTTCAGAATCAAGGTACCAAAGTGTTTTACAGTTTGGGAATGAAAAATAATTGTGGATATTTAAAGTTTAATGTTGTAAAGTCATACACAGGAATGTTTCTCCCATAACAATATCTTGACTCCGTGTTGTGGTTTGACTAATTTGTATGATGTAGACCTTTGATGAATTTTTCCTTTACACATTTTCTCTAAAGCCATAAAAGAAGTATGCAATGCTTGCTACTTCTTTTATGGACTCAGAAGAGTCCATACTCTTGGAAGATATTTCAAACAGTAGGTGTGTTTGAAAAATCCTGTTTATCTCCAATTAATACATAGGGGTTTATTTTAGGTTAACAGGTTTTTACCAGATATTTGTTTTCTTTCTTCTTTCTGTGCTTGATCTTACAGTTTTTAATCTTCAGCATCAAACAGAAGCAGAAACCTAAGGAATCACTGTAACTTTTTTGTTATTTGCAAATACATGAGGATCTCAGGAGCTTTTAGGTGTATTCATAACCATGTGTGATAAATCCCCTTATGAAGTTATGAATTCCATCTGCTGTATGAAAACCATTGATAGCTGTAGCTGGTGTTCTGGTTCACAAACACTTCTGTCTCAGCGCAGATGTGATGCTTTGTAGACAGCCAGGGCCAGAGATTTTTTGGCACAGCAAGACAGCAGTTGTTTTCTGCCAGCACGACCCATGACTTTTCTCCTTGTGCAGCTCAGTGGAAACCAGCCATGCTTATGAGCCAAGTTGGATTTCTGCTCTATGAATTGTATGAACCATAAGAGAAATAGGAGATCCCATACAGATTAGGTCGTTCATCCTAACAGACAAAAATGCCATCAGGCAAGAGGACTGCTGGGATTTGGGGTTTTGAATAAACCCAAGGCTCTAGGATGGGATGGGGTCCAACTTGCAGGGTGTGTTGGATTTCTGTTGTTTTTCAAGGCAAGACATTTGCGACTATAAACATTGTTCTGTTTAGCCAGTTCCTTTGGATAGATTGCCCCATGTAAGTACAAGTAGATTGTTGGCACATCCATACTCCTTCTCTCGGTGACATCTGCCTTAAATACACAGGTCTGCAGGAAACTCGTTTTTTAGCTCTGGGTCTGCAACCACTGGACTCTGGCAGGAATATGAGATGAGAGCTTGTTCATCAGTTTTACAGATAGGTTTTCTGAATGGATCTAATTGCAAAAGTAACTGTTGAGGTAGAATTATTTTTCGTATTTAATGGAAGGTAGGAATCCTTGGGAGCTCTGTGGCCATGGAGATGAATGGCCCTCTCTCAGCAGGTACTCAAATAGGCTCTGGTCTGTGGATGCGTAAGGTCTGCCCAAAGGCACGGGTCCTCTTTATTGCAAATACTGTCATGTGTGCTGTATTTTCTAATCCTGTTCTTTCCACTCAGTAAACTACAGTGTTAGCAGGACAACAAAAGCTGTAGCTTTTGGACATCAGACTGTCCTAGTTCTGGACAGGCCAGGAACAGGATTAATTTTTTGTAGTTGGGATGGGGCATGGCCAGGCCCAAATGTTATTGAGCACCTCCTCATGAGACTGCCAGGGGCAGGAGAAAGGGACTCTGTTGCTCTTTAGGAGAGAAAGGGTTACTTTCTGTCCAGAAAAGGTATGGAGGTGTAAATTGTTTCTTTGTCTTATACCCTTTGTTACTAATATTGTTGCTGTTATTGTTTATTTGTCTCACTGCTGTTACCAGTGATTTTTTTTTTATCCCAAACCATGATCTATGCCTTTAGTTCTTCCAACTGAAGGTGGGGAGCGTGAGAGGCAGCTTGGTTTTAGCTGCAGTACTAAATTGGAAAATACCATTTCTAAGTCATGATGCAGACATGCTCCATGTTCTGCCCATGTTGCCTCTGTTAAGCAAATTTTAGAAGACAGTGTGCTTAATAACTGCCTTTAACCTCTTAATGCAGTTGAAAGAAAATGCTTAATACAGGTCAAACCATTTTATGTTTTGACTGCCACTTAGTTTTTGAATTCCATAGGGCATTATCCTGTTACATTTTTGTCTGAATGGTCTGACCTGCTCACAGTGATGTCAACAGCAACTTGAATTAAAAATATGTGTTGGTGTTTGGTCACAAATTTGTGGTTTCTGCCTAAGTTGTGTGTGTTTTGGAATAATTTTGTAGGAAAAATAGCAACATTATACATACAGCCTATTCCTATTTTGTTTAGTAGAAAGAACATAAAATAAAAAGCCACAACAGTAAGCAAAGTCAAAGGAATAATTCAACTAAAAGAACAAAGAAATGCAGCAATTAAACAAAATTTTATTTGCAGTAATTTGCAACTTATTTTTTCCCCAACTGTGCACAGTAAGATACATTTAGTCAATACAGTATCTCATTTCCTACAAAATCTCTCAGGGTAATGAAGATTTTCGTCTGCTTTTATATTATATGGCAGGAGCACTTTTGTACCAAATTATAATGCAATATTCAGGGAAACAAGGAATATTTCCTTTGATGACCAAAATTGCCTGCCCACATTCATGGTATAGGTCCATAGCCTTGGCATTTATAAAAACTTAATCTGCAAAACCTTACAACTTGAACCTGACACTTCAGAGCTGACATATATTCTCCCTTCCTACTGATACAAAATACATCTTTATTTATCGGTGGTATGTGGAAAAAGAAGAACAAACTAGAAGCACCAGTCATTTAACCTAATTTTTTGTGTCTGTTTGATGTACTTTCAAGAACAGGAAATGATGGTATAGGAGACCTGATCACTCCTCATCTGAGATAAAAAAAAACCTTCTTTAAAATAACAGGCCAGTTGCCATGAATGAGAATTTGTTTCAGGAAGGCAATTTAGTTTTAGACCTGTATTACCTCCTAATAAATATTAAACTTTACTTATTTGAAGATATAGGTCTGTCATGCTCCTAACCTGAACAACATAATTTAAGCATTCATTTCAGTAGTTGTCAACTATGTCACACTGAAACAGGGTGTACCTTCCAGACAGATCTCCAGCTGTTGACTACTGCTAATGCAAACAATCAGTCTTTATCTAAGCTTTTATTACAGCAGTTTTTTACTATTGTCGAGGTTTGAAATGAAGACCTGAGGACACTTGCTAATAGAAACCCATTGGTTTTTATTCTTTTGGTGTTGTGAATAATATTTCTTGTGAAGGGGTTGAAATATTATGGAAATGATCACTAAGAACATTTGTTTTAAAATGTTATGCTGCATTCTTATCCATGGATTTAAAAATAAATTGTCTACTGAGGAAAAAATGTTGGCCTGTTCTAGTTTCACAACAAAAACCGGGGTGGGGTTAGATTCTCTGTACTTGTGCTGAAAAGGAAAAGAGCAGAGATATTGGGTACAGGCATTTCATGGAGACCAAAGAAGTCCAGCTGCAGATCTTGCATAAAGGAAAATATTAAAAGACTTTCCTCATATTTCTGAAAGTTGATGCAACTCTCAATATGATCAGAAAAGGAGAGTCAACAGATGGAGTGGCAAGAACTCCATCCCCAGATCATTTTCATTTAACTTTTTCTTTTAATATTGCTCATTTGAATCTTATTTATTTTGTGTACTCAGGTTGTGATACAGAGAATTGAGTTTGTCTAAAGGTAAAAGGCTATAATTGGTATGTTCCTTGTCAAATGTAACACGGGAAGAAACTCCTGTGAGTGTTGCAGAAGATGGTTTAGTACTTAAACCTTCTAGCCTTTGGACATCATCCTTCAGCCTCTGGTTTTAATTGCAGACTTTCATGGTATTGTGTGATTTAAAGAGGCATGAACACAAGACCTCTCTGTTCTCTGCA
Organism: Hylia prasina; assembly: GCA_013397195.1. NCBI lineage: Eukaryota > Metazoa > Chordata > Aves > Passeriformes > Sylviidae > Hylia > Hylia prasina. Next base: position 6,378 of record VYXD01016256.1, read on the forward strand.
GTGTTCTCTTGAATATCACCAATAAAAGACTTTGGTAACAAATGACTTGCATGTTGGTCAGTGTTGGACTGGTTAATGTCTCAAAATGAAGATGTTCTCAATTTCCTTCTATATCATCATGCATCTAAATCCTGTTTTCAGAAGCAATGCAACTTTCAAGAAAAGTCAATGGTACTTAAATAAAGGTGTTCCTAAATAACTTGAAAAATGTGCTTGAGTTTCTAAGCATTTCAGTGACACAGCTGAACCAATATTCAAATAAATATGTAGGTAAGACATGAATGTTTTCTGAAACAGTAATAGTGGGGCAATTAACAGTCATGAAAGGATGACTGAAAACCAAATGTATGTACTATATGCAGAGCACATGGCATAACTGGCCTTGATACCATTGGATACTGCTTCTTTCCAGGCTGTAATTTCTGTCTGTCTGCAATACATTTTTTTTCTCAATAAAAATCTAGTGGCCGTAGATAGTGTGAAACAAAGATATGTCTAAAGGTCCTTCTGAAATGAAAAGATCTTTAATTGGTGCTTTGGATTTTCTGTATACCCAAACAAAACAACATGAAACAATGCAAGAAAGCACAAGGTGCCTTTGGGAAGTGAGTTAGGCTCTGCTGATCTGTGGATAATGGTGGCTGCATCCTGGGACATGGACGCCTGCATCATATCCATGATCTCTGCCTTGTCTGGCTCCTGGTCAGTTGAAGTGGCGAGAGCAGTGTCTTGTAGGGGAAGAGGCTTTGATCAAGGACTGACCTGCAGTGATCTGAGCTATGAAAAGGTGGATTGAATGCACCTGGTCATGAGATAGGGTCCAGTCTGGTCTGTCTTAGCCCAGGCTGATGCCCTACCAGGGGCTCTAAGGGGTCCTCCTCATGCCTCCTGGTTTGCAAGCTTCCTTGTTTGTGTGGGCTTCCTTGGCAAAGTGTTACTGAAGTTCATGCACTTTCATGAAATATGTTGATGCAATTGAAAATGCTGCCAGCAGAAAAATCCATCCTTACTCTTCTAGGGAGACAGTGAATAGGAGACTACTGAGATTAGATTAATTTATTAGAATTAGTCTTATAAACCTGTCATAGTGTAATTTATGCTTTCCTCTCTGTGCAGGCTACAGCTTTCCTGCTGTAAAGATTGTGAGAAGACAGAGAGTGTCTGTGAAATCTTGTACTCATATGAATGCTGAGAAGGATGACTTGAAAAAATACATAGGAAGAAAAATAACAGTGGCTATCACACATAAGAAAAATAGTCTAGTTCTTAAGAGGACATAAGCTTTCCCACATGTTAGGGAAACTTAGCAAAAAAAGGAAGAACCCTGCAAAAATATTTGGAAATGTTTATTTTTTTTTTAAGCAGTGACGTTTGCAGTGTTGTCTGCATGGCCATCACCATATTCCCTTCCCACAGACAGATCTGTGAGATTGTAGAGGTAAAGAAAACACTTCAAATTCTTCTTCTGTTTTTCTTTTTTCTTCTTTTTCTTACTTCTTTATTTATTTTCTCTTTTTTAAATGTTGTTTTGGTCATATCCATCCATAAGGTTCAGATACTTGTTTTTATCTAATTCTTGGGGGTTTCTGTCCTTTTTCAGGTTTATTAAGGTTTTGTCTCTATTCTTCATTTGAGCTCATGTCACTGTGCTGGCTGTGTGGTTAACACGTGTAAAATCTGCCATGCTGTAGTGCAGCCAAAGGAGCATTATTCCTCACCATTTTAGCTGCTTCTCAGAGTTTGTTTGTGGTGGAGGTTGAATGTGTTCTTCCATCTGCTGGAATCCCAGGGACGTTACAATGCAATATTGTTCCTGACACAGAGCAATGAATGTGATCTTTACTGTGGGAAAATTCCTCCAACAGCCGTGCTGGTTCAGAGGAGGTTTGTTGCTGGTGCTCTCCTCGGTCACAGGACGTGTCTCAGGCAGCCGTGTCTCCCCACAGAGGGTGGCTGATGCTCCCTGCCATATTACTCTGTTAACCTTCTGCCATCTCTTGACATTGTTTTGTGCTCACACCTCAGTCTGCCCTGACTCTGTCTGTCTCTTCCCTGCAGTGCACTTTGGCTGCCAGATCCGCTTTTCAGCAGAGCCTGTTCCCTGAAGCTCTCCACTGCAGTCTCATGAAGATTTTAGATAAAATGGTGTTGCAAATTCAAGTACATCCCCGTAGCAGGGAAATTAACCCAGTCTGCTGTGTGGATTGCTGCCACACAGCAATGCGGCAGTGTTTAATTTGGGTTCTTCAGTATTTCCTGGAAAGGGCTCTGTATTGCACTGCTGTAATGGCACAAGACAGTCTCTTGCGTAGTACTTTCATTAGCCTGTTATTTCTCAGGCAAGACCTTTGCTGTCCGTTGGGTCGTGTGAAGACCCCCTGGGTTTTGATAAGATCAACATATGGATACTTGGTTTAGGTCCCTTTGAAAGCAAAATCAGGGATTTGAAAAAAACTGGGGTAGCCAAGTTCATCCTGGGATGGTGAAGGTGGGCTCCAAGGCATGCAAGGAGGTTCATGATGTGAGCATTTTTGGGGGTAGGGTGAGTGATGGTGACTGATGAGGATCTCTGGACCCCAGCTAGGTGGACGCTTGTCCCCCTCATTCCTCAAGTGGTCACTATTTCCTTGTCTTAGAAGAAGACTGTGTCTGGACTAGAAGTGAGGAGTAGGAGCACAGAGAGGAAGAGACTTGTGTAAGGCTTTGGTCATGGTTGTGTAAAAGGTAGGGGCATGCCACAAGGGAGAGCTAACATTTACTATTGCAGAATCACATCTGAGTACTGTGTAGAGAGCACAGATTTGAAATTTGACAACCCAGCTCCTTCTGGCAGAGTCTGAAGCTTTTAAATAGAAACTGTGCTGGGACCCTTGGGAAGCTGTTCCCTAGGGGGAGGGTCTGGAGGTGGGGGATATGCTGGTTAGCTCACTGCACACTGCTGTCAGCACTTCCTGATCAGTTATGCAAGTTACAGAAAGGCAGCTTGAGAGTTGTGGGATGGAAGTGGAAAGAGAAATGGTTTGAGTGTAGGAGGAAGTGGTGAGACTTCAAAAGGGCAGAAGCCTTCTTAAGGTCCTGCTGGCATCTTGAAGACAGTAAACTCTATGAAACAAATAAACAAGCAAACAAATAAAAGAACAAAACAGAATGTGTGGAAGATGCCTGTTGAGCTCTCTGTCAGCAGTGGGAATTCAGAGGCTGCACCAGATCCACCTTTGTGGGACTGTGCTTCATTTCCCTGAACTGCCTTTGTGCCTTGAGACTAGCAGCTGTCATTTAAGTTGCAGCACTCAGTTTTACATTTAAGCAGCACCTTTAAATCAAGATAATTTTTTTCAAGCATCATGCAGAAATTACTTTAACCATAATTAAAATGAAAAAGGATGGTTTATATTTCCCATAAGAACTGTACTCTCTTTGAAAAAATAGCTTATACTTATGCTTTGTTGGTGTCTAAAGACTGTTTTATCCAAAGGCTGGATTCTGGCTGTTTGGAGAACAGTATGTTAGTTCTGTTAGTTCCAACACAATGGTCTGGTACCGAGGAGTACGTAGGTGACCCAAGGCTGTATTTGCTCATGACCACAACATTTGCTGCAGTAAGAACATCCCAGGTAGTGGGAGCCCTCTGACCCTGCAGATGGGTAAAGGTGGCAGAGATGGCTGAGTGTCGGTGCTGACTTGAGCAGTTTGCTGTGTCAGGTCAGCCTGTCTTGCTGTGTACTCCTCCCCATATTCTGCTCTGCCAAGTCCATTCCAAGACCTGACTGCCCATGAGCTGCTCAGGTGAGCAAGTGCCAGAAGGTGGGTTTGAGGAGCATGGGCTCACATGGTTGTGTTCAGGAGCTACATAGGTAGCAGTGCATGCAACTGAAGAGGATCATAAAACAGCTCTGTAGAGTTTCTAAAGGCGTGGTGTCGTGAAATCGTGATGGTGAGATATACAAAAATACATTTTGTTGCTGCAGAAGCAACAAAATGATGCCACAGTATTGTCAGAAGTCTGGATCTCTCTGATTGTGAAAGAAAATTAAAACAGGGGAGTTTTTAATATTCACCCTGAGCTGAAATGCTGCATATTAAGAGGATTAAAAGTTTTGTTCATTGCCAACAGCATATTAATTCATCTGTCAATTGCAAGAAAAAAACAAGAGTGTGATTAAGACCATATTTTCTCTGAGGTCATTGGTGCCTTAAATCAAGGAAATTCAGAAACTCTCTGTTGTTTCACAACAAAGGCAAATAACTAATTTAAACAGTTGTCTGATTATTTTCAAGAAACAATAAAAAGTACTGTAATTTAAAAAATATATTTATAAACCATTATTTGGTTCTGAACTATTGCCTATCCCATTTACTGTGCAATACCCCAAAGTACATTATGGAAAAGTCGTTGGTTTGGAAAATCAAAGGTTCTTATGAGCTTCATTTTTCTTGAGAAACTTCAGAACTCCTGATACAATCTGTTTCATTGGGCTTGATGACATGGAAGTATTTAGTCAGGCCATCACTGCCTCGGTTTTTTTCCTTAGACTGCAGTTGAAAGTGTTAATTCTATACTATTAGATCTGCAAAACTGTCTTGTTACTATTGCAATTTTTTTTTTTTTTTAAGATGCTAAAAGGGGGAAAGCAAAGACACTTCCTATGGCTTATAGCTAGTATTTATTCATGTATTAAAATCTATTTATTATGCACTCTTAAAACTAATTCAGTCTTAAGCATTATTTTGGTCTTAATTTGGAAAGTTGATAATTGTTGGTTAAAGTTTTCACTACAGAGTGTTCCTCACAGAGATGTGTATTTTTGCTTCAGTAGCTCTGCATTAGGAGAAGGCACAATGTTGTGCTTTTAGATCAAGGCTTCCTGCTCCTTTATTATATATAATATATTATTATATATTATAATATGTATATAACATAGAGAGTACATATTCTATTTATTTTTGTTATTAGCAGTATTATTATATAACTGACTAATTATTATTATATATATTGCTGACTTTATTATAGGCCCTTTTGCCTTAAATGCAGTGATGGACAGAATACTTTTCTGACGTGAATAGTCTTAGATAAATTATAGAGGCCTGGAAAATACTCAGCTCTTAAGGCTGAGTTTCAGTTTGAGGTTAATTCCAGAGATGTGCAGAAAACTTGATATTCAGTTTTTAGGAAAAAGGAAGACAAAAAGAATCCAGTTATATATCCATTTGCTTTAAGTAGCATTATTGAAATAAATTACCCACATTGTTGATTCTATCCTTGTTTTCATCCAAGGATACAACAATGTGCATCATTTATTTCAATAAGGGATCCAAGGGATCTCTGGTTGAGACAGAAGGGTATTTTGATGGAGAGATCAAAAGGAATGGTGTACTCTGGGCCAGGAGGGGCTGCAGTCTTTGAGATGGATGTGGATACACAGATTGGGTTCCCAGTGGGGCCCAGTGGTAGAACAAGAGGCAACAGGCAGATGCTCAAACACAAGAAATTTTGTGCAAACATGAGAAAGCATTTCTTTGCTCTGTCAGACCCCAGAGCAGGTTGCCCAGAGAGGCTGTGGAGTCTCCATCCTTGGAGACATTCAAAACCCAGGTGGATGTGGCCATGCATAACCCACCCCAGCTGGTCCTGATGGGACAGGGACTTGGACACCCTTGCAATCTGTGCTGCTGGAGGACGACTTTGGAGAGGCTCAACACAGGATATGGAGCAAGGCAGACGAGAGGGGAGATTTTTCTGCGGGCTTGAGGAGGGAATTGGCTGCATGTTGGGAAAGGCTGAGTCCTCTCCAAGGGGAGGGGTGGACGCTGATGCCTCAGAGCTCTGGATTAGGAAGCGTGGGGCAAGTGAGGGGCAGGTCTGGGTAGAGGGCTGGGATCTCAGCTTGTCTGTGGCCAGGTACGTAGAACAAGTAGCCACCTTGCTATATCCATTTCATCCAACTTGGATTTTAGCTTGAATAAAGTTCTGTGAACGTGACTGTATTGCTTTGTTTGAACCATCCTCAGAGGATTGCTTCACCCTGGCTTCTTGCAAGGGGGCTGTCCACACTGTCACCTGACCCTGTAGATTTTGCTTGATCTGGTTTTGCTTTGTGTTTACTGCTGAAAACATAGTAGTCCTTGTCTGTTATAAACTAGTGAAGTACTCTGATTTAAATTTTAATAGCAATAAAAAACAGGAAAAAATAAAAATATTTTAAGAAAAAAAAAGCTTTAACTTCAGCTTGCCAGCCAGAAATGACCCCTTTAGAAAGCTCCCGCCCTGGAGACATCTGGCTCCGTAACAGTACACGTAATTCTGGTGCACTTTGCAGCAGAGCTGAACTGTGACTGGCTACTGCCATAAGACATTCCAGTTCCTTTCTGGCATCCACAGTGAACATGCAGCATTGTGTCTGGCCACTGCCTGAGCCAGGGTGGGCCCTTGCCAAAAGACACATAAGGGATGTTTCAGCAAGGTGGTTTTTAAAATATTTAGTGTTATGTCACAGGAAAATAAAAGTTTTTGGCGTTTCTTTGAGTGACAGCTATCGAACTAACTGTGTTTAAATTGATGTTAATTCAAGATAGTAAATGGCAATGAAAAGTCCACAAAGGATTAGTTTCCTGGTGAAATACAAATTCACATACGTGTTGCTTTCAGTTCTATCTGTAGTGCAGGGGTAAAGTAGAACCAAGTGAACTTTTTTTTTTTCCACAGACTATATTGTATAAAAATAATTGCTCTGATAAGAAGCAATTATTTCATACAAAAAACCCCAGTGTTCCAGAAGAGTCTTAATTCTCTCTGCTCAGACATGGGGAAGATGGTTGGAATAAGGGACATGTTAAACACATGATTAAAGCACAGTGGTACTTCCCACTGAGGTCTTTTCCATGGGAACTGATTCTGCATGCCAGGGGATGTGTCTGTATGTGTCTGGCTGGAGACTTGACAATGCTTAGATAGCCTTTTCTTATTCAAGTAACTAACCCTTTGCTTTTCCCTGTCTGTATTGTGTTGTATCAATTTCAGTCAAACTCATTGTTAACAACAAAAGTAATGAAGCCTGTAAGTATTGTTTGTACCAGTTTATAAGGAGATATGAAGGTTGAGGTCAGGGAAGGTGCAATACTGGACTGCATTCATCCAGTGTACATTTTCCAGTGTGATGATGTTTGGTGTGAGGTAAATACACAATAATCTGTGTTTTATTTTGGAATACATTTCCATGAGAAATTCTGTTTAAAAAGATTTTCACAAGATGTAATTCTGCTGTTTGACTGAAGTTTAAGGGGCCCATAAGCCTCTGCCCTTGGGATGCCCACAGGGGCAGCCTTAACCCACTGAATACAAAGGCGAGTCTGTCCTCATGCTTGAGTTTGTGCTTTGGCCAGTCACCAAACCATCTTCTGCGAAGGATGAGTGGTATCAAACAGTACTTGCTATAGTGTAAACAGAGCCAGAGGCTCAAGTGGGTAAATAACAGTGACAACAAACAGCACTGAGCAGAGCTGGTGGGCATCTAAAGGCTGGTGGGTTTTAGGAAGCATCAAGGGAGGGTGTTTGGAGTCAATCTCCGTGCCCTGCAGGCTGAGCAGAGCCATATGCTTTGCTGCAAGGTGAAGCTCTTCAGCCTGGTTTGATAACTGATTAGGTGGCATTAAGTAAACAAATCAGGTATGTAGGAAGGGCCACAGACACTTCTACTTGAAGAAAAGAATGCGTGTCCATGCTTAAATTTGTTAGGAGGTAGTATGTGTCAGCAGGGAAGACTGGTGAAGTGATGCCTGCTGATTTTATCAGCTTCTTGCATCTGCAAACTCTGCTCAGCATGACCTTCCTGCCTGGGCTGATGAAGTTGATAAACTCAGTGTGCCACCTGGTACTGGATGCAAGCCCTTGAATCTTTCGTGGCATTGAAGGAAGAAAAGTGTCACAGTGCTTTGAAATATCAGGAGATCTCTGTAATGGAGATCTCTGCAGTTGCAGGGGGCAAAAGGATGTCTCTCTGAGCTGAACAGCTGCTCTTCAGATGACCTGATCAATCTGGGACCTACCTGTTCAGGGGGAACACCCGTAGAAGAGGCCACAGTTTAAAGCAGGTTTGGAGTGCAGAGATCTACATTTTCTTCCTCGAATTATGGGGCCCCTGACTTTAGCACAGCCATCTCCTTTTCTAGTGGTTCCCCTAAAACTCACAGACACGCAGGAGGCACTTCTGTGTAGATGTCTGTACCTGAGCTGCTCAGGCCTTACTCTGTGTGTGCTCTCTCTGTAGTCAGTGGAGACAAATGGGCACTGGTGAAGTTGCCAACTGCTGAACTGAGAACAAAACTAATTTAGAAAATCAGTGCTCTCTAATGGTGCTGACCAGGATTTTATTGGGATGAATGTTGTGGAGATTGGGAGCTGTAACCTCCACGTCTCCTCTCTCCTGTTGAGCCCTGAAGTAGAGCAGCTCTGAGAGTTCTACCACTCCAGGGGAGAGGCCAGAAAGAGTGATACCAGCACCCTGGAAGTGTGGTCTGCTCAGAGGGAGACCCACTATTAGTACCAGAGTTCTGAGAAACTTGAATATTGTAATGTCTGATCATGTGGTTGTCATTAAATTGCCAGTTCCACTTACCATCTGGCCTGTCTTGAGTCATGATTCTACTTGGTGCTCATTCACTGACCATCTCCAGGCAGAAGGAATAAGCTGTGGTTACTGATGCTTTATTGTGCTTTGGCAGCATCACGATGTGCTGTGAGAGGAGCCCTGTGAGCCAGTTAGCGCCATGAGCTCCTAGGAGAGGACTGCTCTATGTCCTAAGATGAGTTTCCACTTGGAGTTAGACTTGGGAGTCTGTGCATTTTTCCTTTGTGCCTGGTGCCAGGTGAGGAGGATACTGGTACAGTTCACTGTAATGAGGAGGTCAGATGCCACCACCCTTTCCAATCCTATTTTCCTCTAATTGTCTACATAAGGTTTCTATTACCATGACTAAAAGCCTAACAGTTTCTTTAGTGCTTTGTCCAGGAGAGCTTTCCCAGGGTGTCTGTCAAGTTTAAGAGCCTTCTTCTCCTAAAAGCCCAGTGATACAATGCTTAAGTGCATTGCTGGGGCTTCTTCTTCACCATACATTTGTTCCTTAGGCTAGCACTTACCCACATATTTCAGAACGTTGCTTTTCCAGGAGGGGTTTTATTCTTCTGGAGTTGAGTGTTGAGCAAGTGAGGGTGCTGTGCCCAGGCTTTGTGGCTGGAGCCTGCAGTCGGAGCCTGATGGATGGATGTCAGTGCTGCTGCAACCTAACACCCATCACAGTGCAGGGTCAGGAGGGCCTCTTGCTTCGGTTGTTTCGCTGACTCACAGAAGCAATTCTTTGTCAAGAAAAGCTGTGATAACCAAGCTATCCCAGCATTTACTAGTTTTGTGGTTAATCTTTTTATGAGAAAAGAATTCTAGATCTGCAGTCTGAGGCTGGCACTGAATGGGAGTGGAACCCGTGGAGTGAGGGTCTGGGACACCACCAAAATGCTGTATCTTGGGAAAACTGAAATCCTTAAATGTGCAGTGCATCTAGTCAAACAGCTTCCAGTGGACTTGGTTTCCCCACTGACTCTGCAATTGTGTTATATTTATGGCTGCAGTATCACCTCATTCACTGTTATGCACAGGAGTATCTAAATAGGAAAACAGAAATAAAACTCACAATTGAATTTTTTCCCATGGCTATATTATGGGTTTCTTTATATGTGCTAGGGAGTATGCTTGACAGAGCACTCACCCATCCAACAGGAACGTGATTACCTTGTTTTGTGTCTGTTCCCTTGTAGGCTTAGAAGTCCTTCATTTTTCCTGTATTTATGGTGAAATCATGGCTATTTGTAACAACAGATTGAACGTTCATACTGTGTTTACTCAGGCTGAGAAGTAATCTAAATTTGATTTTCTCTCTCAACAATCAAACTTTCTGCTAATCATGAAGATTTGACATTAGATCAGACATTATTAGTGCAGATTTTAACACAATGTTGGCAATACTTGTTACTCCTCTAAGACTCTCTGACTCATTTTTATACATATAAATGGATATTTGTGTTTATATGGGGCACACAAGTTCCCTCTGATGCCAGTTTGCAAGTGGTTTATTATGAGTTGGCCTTAATCCTAATTTTTGATCCCTCAGCATCACATAAAAAGCATGACATTTTGTTTATAATCCCTTTTTTTAATTTGTTATCTACCTCTGTTTGCTCTGACATTAGAAACTGTCATGTCTACCTTATGTGCAGGCCTGTGGCATAGATCCATCTATAGATCCATAGATAACTGGAAATTAGGATACAAATAAAAAACCAAAAGGCCCAAAATATTTCAAGTATTTCCCTCAGTGCAGAAAATAAACCCCTTGGTTTTCTTCTAATTTTGTCTTTTCTTTTATTCTTTTAAAAAGCTATCTAAATAGCTGGTGATTTAAATTAATTTAACAAGTAACACTGAAGCTTTATTTGCTTCCTTTGTTTCTAAGTTCTCTACATCATACTGAAAGGTAGTGTGTTTGCTGGAACGTTTTTCAGATACAGTAGTGGCCCCATTTCATCACACAGTTGCATGCATTTGAGACAAAAATCTGCTCCTGGAATTTAACAAGACATTACACATGCTCTGATTAGCCATGGAGTTTGATGTTATTGAAAAAATATCATATTTCATTTGGGTTTGATATGTCATTTGCACATTGGGAGTAGATTGTCACACTGTGTTGGTAACTGTCTTAGATATTTGTCGATAAAGAGTTCTGTGTTTAAAAGGAAACCAACCAAACCGAAAACCATACCAACCAAACCGAAACAAAAAAGAGGTGAATCACCATCCTAATCTTTTGACAATATTATACAAAAGGTGAGCTGTACTCTGCCACTTACAAAATAATTTCTGCCTTTTTTACCAGTCTCACCCTGAATGATGTAAGGGAACTTGTTGAAATTTGACAGTTTGTTCTGTGTCCTTTGCTGTAGGGAATGAGAATACCATTTCTTTTCTGTTACTCCCTGATACTAGGTGCCAGATATGCAAAGAAATCTAGCTAGACACCTGCCCATGATCCATAATCTCAGTTGTTCTGTAGAATTAGGTGCTCAAGCTGGGCTAATGTATTTTTTTTCTTTCTTATATGCATGTATGTATATATGAGTATTCTTATATCCTTTACATACAGTTTTCTCTGTGTAATACTCTACCATTTCATAACTACTGGACCTTCATGTCCATTAGATGTGCCTCAGATGGCCTGGGAGAGACAAAACACACAGAACTTCCTCCTTTAATGGCTGAGCATGTGCTGGGAGCTGGTGAATAGCTTGCAGTAATCATACACAGAGCTGTGGTGAAGCTAAGCTCTTCGCTAAAAGACACGTTGAAAGGCATGACAGTAATGTAATAATTGATTATTATGATTCATTGTATCTCTTTTTTGAAAAGCAATCTGTCTTTTAAACTTCATCTCTCAGGTCAGGACCAATGCAGACATAAAAATATTTTTTTTGGTGGAAAAAAGTACTTGTTCTTCAGTCTGCCATGTTATTTGTGTGTGTATGCATGTATATGTTTACTCATAAAGCTTAATTTTTCTAGGCATTAATTGCCTAAAAATGGTGAAGAAAAAGAATTTTTACATGAAATGGGGTTGCATAAATGCAATGTGGACTGCACAGAAATATTATAAAAACCAGCACAAGAACAAATAATGAAAAGAAAAATCATCCCTGCAGTCTGTGAATCAGTCTGGTATAAAATCCTTTGTCTGTGTTGAACAGGACAAAGATCCTGCCTTCTTTTCTGCCAGCAGTCTCCCTCCTTTCTGTTCCAGCATAACAAGGGAACAGAATGTTGCAAAGAGAGAATGCGGGTGGAAAACCTCAAACAAAAGGTGATAAGACCAGGCTATGAGGAGAACACTGAGGACTTCAGACAGCTCAGATGTTCAAAGATTTTTTCCACAGTCTGGCTAGCCAGTCCCTTTATCTCCCTGTCTCTGCTGCCTGGTGTGGTCCTGTGTCAGCCTTCCTTAGTCCCTGAGCTGCTCCTGGTTGTCCAGCACAACTCTGTGTGGAAATCTGCTGGCATTTGCACAAATCTAGCACTCGAGATGTTTCATTCCAGTGGGACTTACCTTTCTTGACTTGACTTGGCTCTGAATGCTCTCTAGTCCAAGCTGGCAGACCCCACTGGACCTGTGCCCTGCTGCCAACTTTCCTGCTGGGAAGGGCTTGTCAGGGCTGTCCTCCATCCCAGCTGGCCACGGTCCCTCTCCCCGTTGCCACAGCTCCAAAGTTGCCATTTCTGGGACACTGGCTTCATTTAGTGATGGAGCTATTGGAAAACACCTCTGCCCTGGGGCTCGGTGGTACAGCATCAGTGCAGGGTATTTATTTTGGTTGCTTGGGCGGTTGTTTGTACCTAAATACATGCCCCTGTGAGATGAGAAGCTGAAGCTGTTGCACCACACTGGATTACATTGGTGTAATCATGATGTCAACTTTTTCACCCAAAATGTTTGTTAAAGATAATTAGGGTCAGCAAAGTTGAGCAAAGCATAAAGCCAAAGAGCTTGAGTTCTGTAATACGTGCTGCTGCTTGATTTCATTGTTTTCTGGAGCATAAAAAACTACCTTGCAGTATTTTGTGGGTACCATGCTAATGAATAATTGCTGTGGCAGCTGTTGCCAGAACTGACAGTACCTACAGAAGCTGGAGACTGTCACAGTGTGGATTGCTGGAGTTTCACTGCATTCTTAGGAGGGAGCTAACTAACATTACTACAGGCAAAATAAATTCCTTCTGGAGGTCACTGAATGGTGTGGACTCATTGCAGAGTCATTCAGAAGTTTCCAATTGCACATTAAATGGATTAAGTTTTTCAATGTCTTAAAAAAAAACAGTTTTCAGGCATTAAAAAACTTACAGAACAGGGGACCTTGGTAAGGAAAGGCAAGTTTAACTACTGTAATAAAGATTCTTACCTTTGAGGCTTATTGAGATTATCCTGTACTTCCCCTCTAGAGACTTGAAGGTGTGGGACCTGTTCCCTTACCCTGGGGAGGACACAGGTGAGAATTCCCTTAATAGACAAGCTGCTCAGGGCAGTGGGACAGGAGAACTTCACAGATGGGCTGGACTCATTTCCTGCTTTCAGAGTTTCTCCTGTGAAAAAGGAGGTTAAATGGAAAATGAAATGTTTTTCTAGTGGCAAGAGAGAATGAAGATTTATGCTTTAATGGATTACCATAAGGCACGTGTACAAAGTTGCCTCTCTTGGTAGCTCAGATTTTCTACTTGCACTGTTTTTACCGAAAGAAATCACTCCAAAGCAGAAATTTGCATCTGTATAAAAAATTTAATGTTTCATTATCCAGCTTCATTATTAAAACTCGAACTATGCTTTTGGGCTTAGACACGTGTCCTTACAAAACCAAGTAAAATGTGAGTATTTTTCTGCAGTGATAAAGTAATGAATAAAGAATATCTGCTCCAAGAGTGGCAGTGGTTGAGAATCACATCCCTTCCTCTGGAAAATGTGAATGTACAGGAGACCGCTTTGCATAGCATATATTGCTGCTGATTTAAATATTTCATGCTGGTTTGTGGCAGAATGAATAGAAATACACTGTAAATTAATCTAATACTTGAACAATGTCTTGTGCACATTGTGAGCAAATCACAGCAATGCTGTCTGGAGATTTCCTTTGACATTTTCTGTACACTAATTATATTATCTTCACTGCTGCATAAGAGAGAAAAAACATTTATTGACCCTTCTTTGTAGAATAAACCAGTAGCAGCATTCAGCATTAGAAACAGAAATCCATAATTCTGCTAGCAAACTGAAAGGTTATGGTCTTAAAAGAGCAGTAGGTCAGAAACAGATTTGAACACTTTCTCAAAGTCATTTGAGGAAGTAAATATGAAAAAATTTCAGAGAAAGTCCTTCAGTGTCTGTAGTGGGTCACCTTTCCCACAAGGCAACATACTGACCTTCCAGGACTAAGACTAATGAAATAGATTATTATGAATTCCTTCCAGAGATACTGCATGGGTTGTTTGGTCTTTTCAACTACCTGTATGCGTCAGTGTAATGAGAACTTGGCAGAGGGCCTGGGCTCTGACACTTTCAAGGATGTCGTTGGAAAAACCCTGAGGTTTTGTCTCTTCCTTGGAAATAATGCTGTGGGAAGGTCAGATATGCTCATCAGAGCAGAACTTATTCTTCAGCCATTGCATGACTGCACTTGGGATTTTGTTCCAGAGACCTGTGTTTAAGATGTTTGGAGGCTAACATAATAGACACATTTCTTTTGTGAACTTGCCTCAGTTGATGGAAAGTCCGCTTGATAGAAAATCCAGCCAGAACTTAGTTTGATGCACCAAAACTTCTCATCAACCTGTTTTGACTGAAAGAGGTGTTAACAGCTCCAAATAGTCAAAAATAACTAATTTAATTTAATTCTGGGAACAGCAAAGCTACAGTCGTTGTCAGAGAATCTGTGCCACTGTCATGGTCAAAACCAATTTGGATGTGGCTTCATGACAATTGCACAGCCAGGCTATTAATTCAGGTGCTTAAGTATAGATTTGAGGACATCTGGTTAATTTAAGATATGTGTGGGTTGATTTGAGTCGCTATGATTATGAGCACTGATGTCCTGTCTGCTGACAGAGACTAAAATCTGCCTGTTACAAAGTGTGTTGTGAGATGTCTCAACACAGGATATGGCCTCTCTCATGACCTTCTTCCAGCAGTGAAATATAGGTAAATGTTGCCATGAGCTTGGTGGCCCTAACTATTCTTACAGCGTGCTCAGAACACAAAGTGACTGTTCAGTGCGTGGAATGGAAAGCAGGGAAACAGCTGAAGAGCATTTTGTGCCAACAGATGTTACCAGGAGAGTAGCTTGGTGTGCCTTGTAGGTTGCCCCCCACTGCTTTGAGAAGCACAAAATCAGGCTTTCTACAGCCTCTTGTGCTCTTTCCTGTCTCCCAGCACAGGGCTGTTGAGGGTCCATAAGGATGTTTGTGGGTATACACACTCTGTGAGCTTGGGACCATGTTCCCCATCCCCAGGACTAGAGGGACTGGCCTGGCAGTGAGCTGCTGTGGCTCCCAACCCTGTATGTTTCTTTCCAGTCTGTCCTTCAGGCTGCAGCGGTCCCAGACAACACCTCTATGGTTCCCTAATAATTTCAGCATGCTGAGCTCCTCAGGTGGCAGGTGCTGCCAGCCTTCTGCAGTACTTGTTTTTCCAGTCTGCTGCTCATGGTGGCATTGGGTATTCTGCAAACAGCACAACCCCCCCTGGCATGCAGACCAGCAGAAGTGTTTGGGAATGGTTAACCCACAAGAACTGAGAAATGGGAGGAGGAATGGTTGCTTGCCTTTAAGTACTTCCCTTAATGGACCTGCATCTGTCTCCTTTCTCCTCATCCACCAGCAGTACTTTTCAGTGTCTGACATCTTGGGAACGGCATGTACATGTTCAGTGAGGCTTTGCAGAAACGTTCTTGGTTGTGCCCCCTCTGGACAGCCATTCCATGGATGGCCCCCAATGTCTGGTAGCTTCCAGGCATTGGCCTCCTGCTTGGCTGCTCTCACCAGCACGAGACAGGCAATTCCTTTTGTCTGTGAGAGGATCGAAGGAATGAGCTTAGGGCTTTGTTTCTATGTTTGAACATTCTTCAGTTACTAAATGTCAGGAAAAAAAATAAGCTCAGAGCACTAAAAAGTGCGCTTGCAGATGCACACTAGATCTAGTTGGTTTTGAAGAATAAAGAAAAATTGAGGACAATATTTCTTTGGTTGCTAGGATGCCTTTTTATCATTGAATTCGGTGTGCTTTGGGGTTTTTATTTTTGTTTAGATATGTGACTCATTTATTGTGGTTAGAGAATTGTTACGGTGTATCCTGACAATAAATTTAAGTAAATAAGACAGTTGGCTAACACTTTGATGTGAAAATTAGGTCTGGAGTGTAGACCAGCCCAGGAGTTTAGTATTTCTTTGAGGGAAAAATAATAAAGAGAGCTAGTGACAGAAATCCGGGGTTATTCTTTACTGAAAATGCTATAAGTGGCATTTACTAGGCTATTTGTCCCTGAAATTTATTCTGTGTGCACAGAGACACTTTGCATCTTGTGCAGCTGAGAAAAGGAGCACGAAATCAAGGCAGATATTTCCCTGCATTACAGTCCCGGGTAAGAGCTTTAGCATCACAGAAGGAAATACATGTCTGGCTCTTTGTCCTCTGCTTTTTGTGACAAAGGAATTCCCATCTGAATCCCTGTGCTCTGTCCAAGCCCCCTGCGAGCCTCTGGGTTAGCAGCAGTCAGTCTTTGCAGTGTCCTGACGTCATCCCGTGTGTGCATAAGCTCCGCTATTGTCTTACGGCGAGCAGGGGCTGGGGATTGCAGTATCTGGTGCCTGATACCTCCTTCTGCCTGCCCGTACCACAGAAAGGACGCCGGCCTGCCCTTAGCACTCGGATTTAAAACAAGCTCCTGCTTTTTGCTTCCTGAAGAAGGACCTTCGCTGCGGTTGCGAGGAAAAGCTGTCTGCGGTGTTGAGCAGAGGAGAGGAGGGGAGAGGAGAATCTGGCAGCTCGGATAGCCTGGACTGCATTGTCTGGCTTCATGACCCCTGCTGTGTAGCAGTCTCATCCCTTCTCTCATACACTCCCTTCACTACATTTTCTTCTTTCCTTTTTAAAACAGCAGCATCTGGGGCGAGCCATGTTTGGCACTGAATCGTCATGTAAGTAAATGCATCCCGTTTACATCCTTTTTCTGTTGAGAACAGGGCTTGTTTTATCCTTGCGGTACCCGCCGTACTTGCACTCTCTTTGCCGTAGGTCGCTGGCTAAAAGCTGTGGTCCTTGCCTGTTTATGAAGGGATGAAAGATGCTGGAGGGGAAGCATCTACCTCCTGACTGTGGGTGCATCCTCGATGCAAGAAGCAAGGCAGTGTAGGGCTGTCAGCGCTGCTGAATTCAGGCCACTGGGAGATTGAGGGGAAAAGGCAGTTTTGCTTGAATGTGTCAGTTGATAAGATCACATCTGTCAGTGATCAGGAGTCACAAACACTCTAATGAATGCACTGCTTAAATGGTACATTTGGGGACTGAGAATGCTGCAGTATTAGATGGGCGAGAGCTGGGAGAAAGTGATTTAACCAGCAGGAAAAGACTGCTATGTCATGTCTATCTCATTTACCTCATTTTTGCTTCTGGGGAAAAGGAGGCTTCTCTGCAATCCCCCCCCACCCCCTGTGACTACAGAATCCGCAATTAAATTAGATGGAATTCTAAATATGAGGTGAAAAATGCAAAATAAAAGGATTATTTATTTTTTTCTTCCTCATCTTTGTGCTGGAAAGTCTTAACTGAGGCAGTCTGCTGTATAATAGCAGTGCAGATGCATGTCATTGAAAGCAAGCCAGTTTTGCTTCAATGGGAGCAATCACCTACCTGGCAAATCTGGCTGCAGAGGAAGGCTGGGAGGTTTATGTATAAATAATGTTGCTGATGACAGTGTGGCTGTGTGGAGACCAGTCTGATCCAGTGACTATCAGGTGACCAAAAAATAGAAAACAGTTCACGCTGTATTTTGTGCACAAAACAATACTGTGTGTTGAAAACATGCCTCATTTGGATATGAAGCGATTGCTTTTGTAGAGCATTGTCACATCCAGCATGGTGTAATGTCTCCATGCTTCTAAGCTGGGACCTGTTCTGCAGCTCATCTCTTCCTAGGAAGTGATAAGAGCATTGGGATACCTCATGGTATGCCTTCCTGTCTGTCAAACCCCTTGCTCCCGAAGGGTTAATTGGTCCTGTGGCCCAGCTCTGGCAGCTGTCCCCTCCTCTGTCACAAAACACCCAGTCAAGGTCAGGCATCATAAAAACAAAATTTGCCTTTAGATTTCTTTTGTTTAGGGACGCATTTCTCGTGCACAGTTGTAAACATGTCTGCAGCTCTGGGTCATCAGAGCATGAGCAGAGATGCCACATGTTGTAGCTGCATCTGTTTCGCCCTGACAGATCTGTGAGCCCCAGCATCTGTGCCCATGGGCTCTGCTTCTGCAAAATGCACATGAACAGGCTCTGAGATAAAATCTGTGCCCTACCTGCTCTCTTGCAGAAAGCCATAGTACACACTCAGGTTGTTCAGTCTTGTTCATTTTTGTGGTCCTTTCTTGGTTTACGAGGTGCATTGGCTAAAGTCACAGAGGTTGTGCACCAGCAGCTGTGGCTGCTTTTGTTTCCATGGTTCCCACAATTTAGAAAAGGGCAGTAGGAGCTTCCATAACAGCCACTGCCTGTTTCCCAGAAGGATCTAGAAACATTTCTTGCTTTTAAAAATGGGATTAAACAGAACATGGCTCATTGCCATCAATTCGAGCAGAGGCTATGATCAGTCTCTGCCTGAACTCTCTGGCCAGATGAAGAGGAAGGCAGTGTGGTGGCCAACTGCCCTGTTCCCCTGCTTGGGACTGAACCTCCCACCCAAGAGTTCCTGTTCAGGCTGGACAGGCTGTCCCATTGCCTAGTGCTGCCAGGTGCTGGCAGGCAGGATGAGAGCAGGGTCACTGGTGCTGCCCTGCTCACCTGCCTGTGCAGGTCAGTGCTTGGGTAACCAGCCCTGCCCACACCACTGCTGGAAGAGCAGTGGCTTTGCTTTCAAAGAAAGAAGGTAGTGTCAAAATTACTTCAATCAAAATGCCAAGAGGTTTTTTTGTCTTCCCTCTCCTCCTGTCTTCTTCATATTTCCAGGCTGTCAAATGATAATAGTGCTACTAATTGTTAATGTTTCTGTCTGGATAGAATGTCAAATAAAACAAAATACAAAAGACTCAGCATTATTTGGACATTGGAAATATGACAGAAGCCATTGTTGCTGCTGCTGCTGCTGTCCAAAAAGCACGAAATGAGCAGATTACAGTTTTTTTAATCCTGCTGTTTACACTTAGTATTTAGGATTTTATTTCTCTCTGCTCTGATTAAAAAGCCAAGAAAAATGCTCAGAAGCAAATACTGGTTCAGAACCTTTAGTCTCACTCAGTATCAAAATATTTTAAATGTCAAAACAACTGTCCTTTGGCAATCCTGTTTTTTTTTTCTTTTTGCTTTTAGCAGCAGTTAGAGAGGCAGTAAAAGATAGTCTGAGAGTCTTTGTAGGAACTGGCATCTGCTTATCATCTCCTAGAAGCAGGGAAAGACACAGCCAGTGACAATAGCCCATAAAGGGGGATAAGGCAGCAAGCCATGCACAAACAGCTGCTGACACTCCCAGTGCATGATGAGCAAGGACAGAGTGTGCAAAGCAAAAACCCCAAGAAGTGTCTGTGCAAGGGCACTGTGGAAGGGTAGGGTAGTTGCCATAGGGTCGTGGTCACTGTTTTCCATTGGTCACATGTCTTTTCTGTAATCCACACAGGAAACATATGTGCCAGGGACACTTCATTTTTAGTTCTTTTGTGCTGACCCACTGCCAGAGTGGTGTGGGGGAGTGTGTGCCTGGGGGGCAGCTTTCCATCCCATGCCACCACTCCTGCTGACCTGAAAGATTTGTCTGCTCGACATAATTGTTTCACATTCTGTAGGAGGTAATCCAGTTTGATAAAAATTGAGAATTAAGTCTTTTTAAAGGTGAAATGGTGTTGTAGGGCTGCACCCAAGGAGAGAAGTGGTGGACCTCTGAACAAGTGATGAGGTGGTCCCTACAAATAGAACACCCTCATCTCATCACAGAAGAGCCTAGCAGAAATAGCCAGCAAGCATCCCTTGTCTAACTAGGAATACTGCAGTTGCAGGCCTCTAGGAGAGACAACTGAGGCACAAATTATACTGAACTGTGAGTGCAGCCACAGTCAGTGGGGCTTACCAGTGCTGGGAGAGGTCAGGGGAATGCAGCTCCATCACATCCGACTGTGTATTGGTAAGGAATGGGACAGGATGCAGTTTAGAGCCTGGAAAGCAACTAAAGAGGCTCAGCCATTTCATGCATGTCTGAGAGTATGCACCATGTGTGCTTCAGCTACCCAGAGAAATTCAGTAGGAAGCTGTGAGGAAGGGAATCACACACATATGTCCATAGTGCTTGCCCCAGTGCTGTTACAAGGCCCCAGATGTGTGCAGTGAAAGTCCCAGGTGATGTTCTCAGTACTGCTGCATTTCTTCATGCCAGGGGTTTTTAACCTAGCAGCAGTACTGAACTGTGAGGGTTGTAGGGGGCGTTGTCTGGGAAGTGCTCTTCCAGCCTGGGCTGTTTGGGAGACACTCATGGTGGTCTGGTAGATCAGCAACTGCGCTCTGGAAAGCAGAAGGACTCTGAAATAAAGGAGAGCTGACCAAAGGGCTAGAGAAATACAAAACCCAGTAGTAGAGTAGAGCTGCGAGGTTAATGCTAAAAGGCAGCTCTCTGTGGGGAGGCTGAGGACTGCTGTGGGGAATGGGAAACCTTGCTCACTTAAATGTGCCAGGAAAAGCTTCTGTGCTTGTGCCAAGCTCACTGTATTTGTCTCCTGCTCTGTCTGTTCAGGAAGTGCTTTTGTTCCTAGATACCTTTTTCCCCAAACTTTCTTCCAGCTAAAATGCAACAAATGGGAAAGGTTACACCAAGGTAAGTGATTTTATGGCATCAGAGAAGTAAGTAGTCCTATAAACCTGTGCAAAACAGGAGCAGTCAGCAGTAGAGAAATGGGAGATCTTGGCATCAGACGTGGAAATGAAGGACAATCTGATTGGCATGGATGCTGCCATCCTAGGTGATGTGCCTGCCTCCTCTGTTTCCAGCACTCCTCATCCCAGTTGTAGGAGAACCAACCAAAACCTGCAGGTAGTTGGTTTTGAGCACATTGGCTCTCCAGGCTTGTTCATGGAGTGGTTAGATAAGCAGCAGCACAAGGAGGGGTGGGGATATGACTGTTGAAATTCGGGTGGGTTAGCAGCCTTGGTGAGACTGGGCTCCACTGAACCAGCACATGACCAAAATGCTCCTTTTTCAAGCAATAAATAGCACACTGCCATCCTAAAAGGCTGAGAGCAGTTAAGTACAGCCCCAATTCCGCAGTGATGTTACACTGGTTTCTCAGGCAACAGTATACCAAAGAGAGGTTACAGAAAGTACCAGAAGTTGTAACTTTAAACAAATATATGGATGTATGTAGCTGCTGAGGTTCCTGTTGTTCCCGGTAGAGTCAGGACCATTGAAAATATTGCAGAACCAGGTCAAAGGGAGGCTTAGCTACACCATTGTCAAATGCCAGAATAAACCTGAGGTTGAGGTTACAGGAGCTGTAATAACTCGACAAATTTATCAGTGAAACTTCAAGGTACTTGGAGAGAAAATGTAGTCTCACAGCCCTCTTACAGTAGATTTTAAGGATTGACTGTGTGCTAGTATTGTTACTCTCTAAATGAATGTATTTTTTAAAAATACAAACCTGAGATAAGACAGAGTTCTCTAAACTCCTTTTGATGTAACACGTTGTTAGCCTGAGATACAGTCTCCAAAGGCTTAACTGCATGCTCAGGAGGACAGGGGCTTGAAGCCCAGCCCTCCTACTCAGGCACCAATGGCAATTTGAACTCACTGTGTTGAGCTGTTCACAAGCAGGCAGCTGTCGTGAGAGTTTAAGTGCCCCTTGTCCTTTCTTTCTCCAAAAACAAAAAGTGAACTGAGACATCTCACAGGCTGGATATGACTCATGAATTTGACAATCTTTGGTGGTTTGTCTCTTGCAGCCCTTCCTTTCTCACTGGTGATGTTAAGGATGTGATGTAAAATTACTGAATGCAGTGATGGTCTCCCGGGTAGCTGTGTCCACACAGCTTCTGGAATGGGGAAGAAATTTGAAGGGGCATGAAGGGAATTTGACAAGCTTTTCTTCAGTTTGTCAATTTTTTTGGTCCTTGCCATTAGGTAAAAGCATGAGCTATAATTAGTGGAGGAGTCTGTGAATGATCAAAAATGGCAAAAGGTCTTTCAGACCTTTAAAACAAAAATCATAGAATAGTTTAGATTTGAAGGGACCAGCACCTCCCTCAAAGCAGGACCAATCTCCAAGTTAAGAGCCAGTGATAGATACAAGCTCAATCCATCTGCATGTTTGCAAAATGGTGTGAGATCAAACCAAGCTTCAGCTTTGACCAGTGTAATTTACAGAACCAGAAATAGGGAAAGATCTTTATGACCAAGGACGCCTGAAAGATTATTAGAGTCCCTCTGGGCTGTGTGACCCAGATAGGAAGAGCAGTACATGCAGTGAAGACTCTGTCATATTATTTGAGCTGAGGTAGAAACAGTAGTATTTCATGTAATTGGGGGATAATTAATGGGTATGACTAGCAAAAAACTTTATTCACAGAAGAATCTAAGTCATCTCTTCTCATGTGAGCTAAAATGCCCTGCTTGACCCCTGAAGCACCAGGAAAAGTGAAGTGCTATGAGAAAAGCATGCACAATACAGAGAGACAGAGTACTCCAGATTTTCTAGATTAGTGAATTTCTTTCCCTTCTGGTGAAAATCACTTTGATGGGACATCACTGTTTATACCCTTTCATATGAAGGTCACTGTGTATAATACAAAATTAAAGGATTTTTAATCTTTAAAAATGACTATATGTTCCCGATTGAAAAGGATAAGATGCAATATTAAGCAATTAAGCTGGACAACTACAGAGGTAAATACTTGCTACCCACAATCTGGTGGAGCTCGGTGAAAAATTGTCTGACTTTGGTGTGTTTGATCATGGTGAAACTTACTCTGCGAGATCAATTTAAGATGCCTAGAAACTGGGAGTAGAAGAGAACCTATATACTGCCTAGACCAAGAAATGTGCTGTTGCTTCCCAGAATTAGTGGGAAAGTAGATGAATGTTTTGAGACCCTCCCCCCCTTCCTGGGGGTCTCATTTCGTTTGGAAATGGTATCTTGAGGTGTTTTGATCAGTACAGAAGGGAAATTCTTGTGAAACTACAGGGCAGTGATACAAAATGAAAGTAAGATATTTCTGACCTCTTTTGAGAAATAGAGTGGCTGGGAAGGTCTTCCTCTGTGCATGCTTTGAGAGGTGCTGAGCAGACCCTTAAAATGTGCTGGATAATGTTTCAGTCTAGAGCAGGAGCCTAAGGTGAAAATGACACAAAATCAGTGAGCTTATCAGAAAAAATATATAGCTATACTGGGGTCTTTTCACATTTGTATAGCCCTTAGATAGCTCTTTTAAAGGTTTGGCTGAGCAGGGAAGTAGGATAAGAGAGGAAGAATGAGCTCTAGGAGAATGTGCCTTGTACTCAAAAGGTCTGTAGCCTACAAAGCCTTGAGGAGGTTTTGAAGATGGTCAGTGGAAAGATTACCCATCTCCCTTAACCTCTCCTATTTACTATGCCACTCATTACCCCAGTGATTTTGCAATTTGCAGTGATGATATGATTTCATATATGCCACCACTCCAGCAAATGCCAGCTTTCGTGTTACCACTAGGAGCTAGTCTTGGAAAGCTGTTGTGTATTTGGATTTCCTGCTGCACTCTCTTGAGTGTGGAAATACCCATGTGATAGTACATGAAGAAGTTTTAAGAGGATATAGTCTTGACGTTGATAAGTTGGGGTTGTGCAAGTGCAGCAGAAGGAAAATGTACTAAATTGCATATTTTAAAAGTTCCTGGATGGGAGTAGAAAAAGGAGACAAGATATTTTTTAACTTCATGTGTTAGCTGCATTTTTTTGCAATGAAGTAAGGGCTTCTATGACGAGGACACCATTAGAAAGCAAGTTCTGAGTGGAAGGGCATCTATTACAACTCCAGGGAGGTCAGAAAATGGCAGCAGACTCCACTTGTAAGACCTCTGCTACAAGAGAAGGAAAAACTGCTGTAAGAAGATACCATCCCACGCAGCCCCTCAATTGCATAAATCACTGGCTTACAGATACCTAGCAAGAGTCACACTGATTCTGATGTGACTTAGCGCAATGAAAATAGTACTGGTCACAAAAGAAAACAAAAGCATGCTGTTTAGGAATACTAAAATATGCTAAAAAAGATATATTTAACACTTACTAAAAGAGCTGAATGTGGAAAATATTGGCACCACTAACCCTTTTTCCTGTCAGCTGCATTCATTACTCTCTTTAGCAAGGTATCTAGGACTGTTGCAGTGGCAACAGTAAATTGTACTGCTGTATTTTTGTCGGGGTAGGTAATCATGAGTCATTCAAACCATCTGCTAATAAAATACTCTCAGACTGTTTAGGTTATCGAAGAGAATACAGTAGCTGAGAAATGTCAAATTAGCTGGCAAAGAAACAGAGCAAATTTTGTGTGAAGATCCTATGTGCCTGTCATGCACAAGGACATGAGGCCAGGCAGTCCATCTGTTTTATAGGCTGTGGATGGAGGCCAAGGTCTGCTAAGGGTTAAATGAGAGGGAAAAAGCATTCCTCTGACTCTGGAACATTTATCAGCCTGGCTGATACATCTCTGCATCCTCTGCTGCTTGCATGGTCTGCAGTGATAACTCCAGATAAGCTGTACAGAGCAAAGAGGGTGATAATCAGGCTGCGTGTGTGATCGGATGGAGAAAAGCTCCAAATGATGGAAGTGAGCAGCAGCCAGATAAAAAGCAGCAAGATATGAACTGTAAGCATCACAATCGAGTGGAAGTTCCTCTAGGAATCCACCCAAGTGTGAGAGGCCTGACGCACGAACATGGCACAGGAGGACATGATGTCCTTGGTCACAGTACAGAGGAACAGTTCCATGCCAATGTAAACAGGAGCAGATTCCTCTACAGCTGCTGACCTGCTAGAGATGTCTGAGACTTTGGAATGTTCTGGATAGCACAAGGAGATAGCAGTGGAATGAAGGCTTTCTCAAGTATGTTAAATAGACTTACTACATCATCTTTAGTATCATTTTCAGTTACCACATCATAGTGGGACTAGGGGGTGTTGTCCCAGCCCATAGGGATACAACAGCTAGGACAACAAAGAGATTAAGTTGGCTGCTCAGGATAAAGCACTAGTGGTCTGTCACAGCAGGGGAGGTCCCACAGAGAATGGGCATTTAAAGGCCTTTACACAGGACCCTTTCTAAACTTATCTTTATAGGTATGAATAATTTCACAGCTCGAGTTCTTGCTCTGTTAGGCTACACCTCCACACCAGGGAGGTGGCACTGCTTGTGGGCACTGCACATCACAGTGACTGTGTGGATGCAGAGAGACATTCGTTTGGTTGCTCTGGGGCATTGCATGTATGCTAATGACTTAGAGTCTCTGTGGGGCTTGGCTGCCTGTCAGAGAG
Source organism: Hylia prasina (assembly GCA_013397195.1). Classification (NCBI taxonomy): domain Eukaryota; kingdom Metazoa; phylum Chordata; class Aves; order Passeriformes; family Sylviidae; genus Hylia; species Hylia prasina. Next base: position 31,705 of record VYXD01016256.1, read on the forward strand.
GAATGAAGCTGTAGATTTAATGAAGCTGTAGATTTCAAACCAATGCTCTGTGCTGCAGCACTTTTGTGAACTACGTGCCTGGCATTTAGTTAGGTTATGTCTTGTTTGTGCGTCCATACTGACATTCAATTATTTCTTCCATAAAATACAGATAAATATTCACACAGAATTATACAAAAAGACAAAAAAAAGGGCTCATATTTGGACTTGCCATCGTTAATAGTATCCCCTTAAACAGAGAGGCTCCCCTGAGGGAACAAAGCAATATGACTCTGTGATGTGGAACGTCAGTGCAGCCGCCGTTGCTGTCGAATGAAGTGCTGCAGGCAGCAGCTGCTGTCTGCAGGCTGGCAGCAAATATGGGTGTCTGCATTTCCAGTTATTCTTCTCTAGGCTTTGTATGTACTCCTGATTTGGTTTGGTTTACAAAGGAAGAAAGAAGTGTCTTTATGTCATTGAGCAATCTAACTATGGACAAAGGAGTAAAAAAAAAAAAAAACCTGCCAGTTTTTATGTATGTAATATGTGTGCACATTTATTTATCTATTTATTTATTTATTTTACTTTGACAGCTGTTGTTAGTTAAAACTACAACTGCCTTGTTTTTAACAGACTACTTTAGCAAAATTAAAGCATTTTTTTCCCAGTGAAGGAAAGCCTGAAGCTGTCTCACTATATAGCATGCTGATGAGAAGCTGTGATCTTTCTGCTTCTTGCCAGGGAGTTCAGTACTGGCAGGCAGTAAGTCTTGTTATTTTTGTATACAGATATGCTAAAAATTTACAAAAATACAAAAATGGACTATCCTTTCGTCTCCAGAAGCATTTCAGACCTACTGACACAACAGGAGTGGAGGTGTATCAGAGACACCATGGGGAAGCCTGCATTGCAGCTGACTGGGTGCTTGCTGGCTGCCATATGTACAGGTCAGGGAAGATCATACTGCCAAGTTGGCTTTCAGAAACTGGAATTTCATCTCTGAGAATCATCTGCTGGATGTAGCCAGTTGCTTTCTAGGGATTTGTGGTTGGTTGGGTTTGCTTTTTGGGTTTTTTTTTCAATTGGCTAAATTCTGGCTGTTAGTCCTGTCTTTATTTCTGAAGTTCAGTCGAAAAATACCTTTCAAAGGAAAAGATACACAGCTATTTCAACAGTTAAATTCTAAAACTGAATCACAGTTATCTGGCTGTCCTTTTGCTTTCTAGCATCCAAACTCATGGAATTGGTCTGATTAAATAATTTTGAAGAAGAAAATGAGAACAGCCAGTCGAATAATAGCTAAAGTTATTAGTGGTTGTAGCCAGAATGAAATCTAATGAAAATAAACTTTTAAACAGTAATCTAAGACCAATATTAATCTGTAAAAGATTGATGAATAAAATAATTGTGACAGGACAAGAACATGACAAGTGCACTCTTTGTCCCTCTGTTCTCAGCACTGCTGAGGCCGCACCTTGTGTCCTCTGTCCAGTTCTGGTCCACTCCAAAAAAGACATTGAGGTGCTGGAGCTTGTCCAGAGAAGGGCAGTGAAACTGGCGAAAAGTTGAGAGCGAAGGTCCTATAAGGAACAACTGAGGGAGCTGGAGTTGTTTAGGCTGGAGAAAAGGAGGCTTAGGGGAGACATTATCACTCTCCACAACGCCCTGAAAGGAGGGTGTAGCCAGATGGGGTTGGCTTCTTCTCCCAGGCAGCCAGAGACAGGATAAGAGGAAATGACCTCAAGCTGGGCCAGGGGAGGCTCGGATTGGACATCAGGGAGAATTTCTTCATGGAAAGCATTGAAATGGGCTGCCCATGGAGATAGTGAAGTTAAGTGAAGTAAACTTCCTTTACTAAAATAAGAATACATATGAACTAGTGCACAAGAATATACATACTGCATAAAAACATGCGTGCAGATAGGTCAATTTACTTGTAGTAATATTAAAAACAGCAGTGTTTTAAAGTTTTTGTTTGTAATGTCTTTCATGAGACTCCTTGTAGTTTTCAGAAATTCAAGATGAAATACCACCTTGTTTCCTGTGCCCTTAGGTTTCTTGACAAGCAGGAATGACCTCTGATAAAGGGTTTGAAGTTCACATCTGCCAAAAATGAACCGCAATTTCTAAGCATAACAAATACCTTTGTTTTCTTTCATCTTGCTGCTGTGCAGCCAGCCCGTAGGTGATATTTTTGCAAAGCTAATGATACATATTTGGAGGATGCCAAGAAAACAGGCACTAGGAAGCGTTAATTGCCCATCCGATGGATAGGGCCATCCTTCCCTTAGATGCTTGCTGGTGGGAAGGCCTAGAGACATCTGTCTTGAGCCATAGTGGCAGAGCATCAGCAGTTCTGAGAACATGAGATGAGAAGGGCCAACTTCAATTTTTGAGGATGTTATCTGTAATAGTCAGCACTTAGGCCATTGTCCAAGGTAGTATAAAAGTTACTCTTTATATGGAACAACCTACTGTTTATGTACTCTTCAGAAGCTAAATGCTAAACTTGAGCTGGTTTCAAAACTTACAAGATTCTGACAAAAAACAGGAACTGAGCACAAAATACATTTTGCAAGCTGTTGCAAAATCAGTCATAGGTGGCTGATCTGGGGAGACTGAAATAAATTGAAGAGAGTGGTTGGAAACATGAAGGAAGAGGTCAGATCATCAATTTTCTTGAACAACAAGAAAATTGAGGTGTGATGAGCTAGAACAGAGAAGGAAGTCTGCAACATGGAAAATCCTGGAATAATAAATTCTCGAATTGTGGATGATTTGGCAAGTGTTAAGACCTAAAATCTCATATTCCAAATAGATACATGTACTGTATATGTGTAAGAGAGGAGGGAGGATGGGAGAAAGGAGGGGTGAGGGGGGCAGATATGAACCGGTTTGATGGTGGATTTCTTTATCCTGCCCACCCTTCTTTAAAGAGTGCTGCCATTCCCATGAAGAAACCAAGAAACATCCTTAAAATGTAAAACAGAAAGGGTTGGAAATGCTGGAAATGCTATTTAAGTAATTTTATTAAATCCAGCCATTTTAGAAATTAAAAACAAGACATCAGTCTCCCTCTATTTCAATGTCTAGATGAGAAGGTGGGTGGCAGATCATTTGCCTTACAAAATGATACCACACTCTTCTGGGTTTAGAAACAAGAATTCATCGTGTCCATAGACCCCTGCCCCTGCCTGGGGTGGGAAGATGGGGCAGGGTCCCTAGGACTGGGGTGGTGCCAGAAGCTGCAGTGACTGAGATGGTCCCGGGCTGGAGGGGTTGACACAGCTCCTACTTTATTTTCAAATCTTTCAGAGTTTGGAGTGGAAGCAGGCTCTGTTTTCCTTCCCTGATGATGGCTGATGGTTTCTTCTGTAATTTTCTCTAGGTCTGTCAATCCTGACTGTGGTCTGTTTTACTGAAAGTACCAATTAAGTGGCTGAGCATTTGCTCTTCTTCCCAGATGGTTCGCTTTTCAATACGGGAAGCAATCAGTAGCCCAGGCTGTGATCTTGCTCCCATGTCACTCAGCCTGCCCTTTGAGCCTGCATTAGTAGTGGGACGTGCCTTAACAGTGTAGTGAGCAGGAAAGAGCAGAACTGGGACCGGGGACAAGAGAAACCACCTGATGCTTTTTGTGTGAGCCTGACTTGTTTCTAATCCTGCTGGCTGTTCAGCCTTGATGATAGCAATAAGCCCAAGTACCAGCTGTGCTTTCCTATGGGCTGCCATGCTACTTTCAGTTGCTGTGAAAATGAGGTATTTCCATTTTTTCCTATCTCTAATGAGCAAATGAGATGTCCCCTCCTTTTAGCTCCATAGATGGAGCTAAAAGGGGGGACATCTCATTTGTTCCCTTTCAGTCCATTGCTTCCTTTAGGTCTAGCACCTTGTAGTTCAGGCAAAATAACTGGAAGTCTCTGCTTATTGACAAGATCTCCTGTAGCTTCCAGCTGCAGCACTGGCATTTTTATTCAGAACCTGGATTTCTGAGCATAGGCTTATTCACCCATTCAGCATCACCAGTATGGCCCCACAGAGATTTTCCCACTGCATAGAAAAAATTTACTCTGCAAAATCTCTTATTTTCAGAATGTGTATTATGAACTTGCTCAAGAGCTGCCTCAATTTTCCTCCCTTTTTCAGAACTCTAAAGATGACAGTGGAGAAAATGACCAAACATGCCATGTTTCATGTGCTGTATGAGCATTTCTAACATTTGCTATTTTAGGTTCTTCCTGGGCTTTTAGTGTTTACAGTCTTCAGCTGTACAAAACACAATGCTCCTTTCTATTACAGCCCATATAGCATGACAGAGAGGTTGCCTGAGCATAAAAGGGTGCACTAAATTAATTCAGTAAATCTGTAAAAATATATTTATCAGTTTCTGGTGGACAGATCTGGTTTTAAGAGCATAATTTGCTACAGAGAGGGCATAGCTAGGTGTCTGGCATGAATGAGTCAAAGTGTCTGCATTATAGGTAGCCAGAAGACAGTATGTATTTTCAATTAACAGATTGGCACTGAGTGTTTTGAAAGTAGATATAAATTTCATCTAAAGCTAAAAGGCTTAAATATTTTTTTATACAATCCCTGAAATGGTAAGAAAGATAAGTAAGACCAAAACAAGCCTACCCTCTCAATAATGGGAAGCAAACAGACATGTCCAGAAAATAGTTACTGTTATTTATGACATGGCCTTCAGTTATTTAGCATGGAGTAGTCTATCATATTTTTGTCCCATACCTGTCACTTCCTTATTTGTTGCTCATGACTGACTCCCAGCATTGCATGTGATGTGGCTGATTTGATGCACAGTGTATCTTAGACACCAGAGTTACTCATTTTGTCCACTACAAACCCATCTGACTGGTCTTCAAGCTCCATGCTATGGCCACTCTGGTTTGTGCACTTAGAGTTCATGACATTTTCTAGGAAATTGGTGAGTTATTTTGTTAAGCACCTCATTTTGACTTTTCATCAAGTCCTGTTAGGTAGTTAAGTTTTCTGCCAAGTGGGATTTTCTGATCTCCGAGTGGACTGACAACAGCCATCTGTAATGGGTAAGGAAGAGAATTTGGTTCTTCAACTACAGCTTCACAGCTGGAAGCACTTTAACCCAAATAAATCTCTGCACAACACAAAGTTGCTTCCAATTCCAGTCACTAATTTCATCTCCTTCAAACAAGATTTGAAAGCTGCTTAGCAGCAAGTGCCTGTGGAGAGTGGAAGGTATCTGCCATGCCTGCAAAGCAGCACTTGCTTAAAGCAATGGCAGAATTTTATGCTGTAGTTATTTATACCCCTAGTTTTGTATTCTGTGCTTGTTAATGTGGTAGTTACTGGATAAAAGAATAGGAGCACATGTATGTGCTAGTACTATATGTTATAAACATTTTACACATGCATACAATGGTTTTTTTCATAGCTAGTATGTAATAAAGACACTTTTACATTATATCCTCTTTTTGGGAAAAGGCTTGTTCTCAGTTGTGGGTTTGTGGGTTTCTATTGTCAGTTTTTGTTGTTGGTATATAAAGAGAGGAACTGAGTCAAGGCTGTGAAACATAAATTTGGAACTGAAAACAGTGACTTTAAATGCAGTAATTTCCCAAGTAAAGACATTTTAGTCATATTTCAATCAAATTTAGTTCTGATCAAGATCTGTGAATGTTTTCATTGCTGAATCCTACTTTGATTCTTAGTATAATTTCAGATTGCAGGAAAACAGTGATTTTGTCCTTAATTTGTTCCTGTTATTTGAAGTAAAACAGTGAATTACAAAAGGAATCAAAATTGCCTGATCGGTTTAAATCATTACTTTTTAGCAATTCTTTTTCATTGATCAACATTTTAGCTGGGCATTAATGTAATATACCTGGGTAAAATAGCCTGTGAGATACCTTGATTGAGGTGCTGTTTGTACACTTGTGACACAGTTGAAGAATGCAAGATATAAAAGGGTTATTTGGGGCTCAGATCAGTTGCCTAAATGAGGCAACTAGAGCCATTTCAGATGCCCTGGAACATATTTCACCTGGCCACCAGCTCTTAGTCGCTGGGGTATTCTGTGTATGTGTTGTGTCAGTGTGTCAGCTGCCCTGTGCATCTCAAACAGCTTGGGATGCACCTGCTTAGATGACCAAATCAAGCTCTTTTTGTCATTGAGAGTTGTCATTTTTGTATTCTGAGGAGATCCAGTCATGTTAAGTAATGTGGGAATCTCAGATTCCTGAGTAACTGCAGGTTTTTTGGGGGTCATTTGTTTGTGTTTTGTTTCGAACGGCAGAGTGAAAGTCACAGTGATGGTGACAAACTTGGACTCCAACAAGGCGTGTGTGTCAACTGCTGTCGTGATTAACACCGGCTGCTCAGCAGCACAGGCTCAGGGCTTGTGGAACATGCTGTACTCAAATTATCTGGCTTAGAAATGCCCTCCACTTGCCATTTGCAAGCAGGGACAGGGAGAAGACAAACATTTCTTCCCCTAAATATGGAGCTTGTTACAGCTTAGTTGCTTGGCAATCCACTTGACTGTAAAATAAGCAGACTATTAAGCAATGCTACTGGTTTCCTTCCTTCTATGGCTTTGCAGGATGTTCTGTGATCCTTGTATCGTTGCAGCCTTCTGTTTAACTGCAGTGGTGATAACATACTGCTTCCACGGGTCTGTCTTTGGGGAGAGAAGCTCACTGCATTTTCAGGTGTTTCTCCTGTTGTTTTTTTCTGTATATGACATTGCATTTCTATTCCCACCACTTCCCTTTCTTCTTCTATGCTTACTGTCAACATGTTGCTGCTAACTATAATTACACTTTGCACTGGGAGAAGGGGAGGCACTAGGTGAAGCAAAGGCCTGTGCCCTCCCTGTAGATTTTCATGTATTAATGATTGTCATGTACTAATATAATGATACACCTAGATACCTTCATCATTTCTTTCCCTTGGACCAGAAAAAATTACTCTTTCTCAACCCTGTATTGACTAAATAGTAATTCTAAGTCCTTTCTTGGTGGGGAAAAATTGAACTGGCTACTGTCAGAAAATACATCTATTTCCATATCAGATTGTATTTTTATAGCATGAAGTTAAATTTATTTCTCTCCAAAGGTTTTTAGCCTTTAATTTTGTCATGTCTCCAGGGTGCTGGTGCAGAACAGGCTGTTCTTGTTAGAAATTCTTTTCTTGAAAATAATGCTAAACAGAATTTCAAGAAGATGGCATAATGTGTGTGAAAGGGTAATGTATTATTATAAAGTGTAAGAGAATGTTAGAAATATACAACTATAAAAATCCACACTATTTAAAAATTATATATATATCCATAAATAATATACATATATATGTATAAAAATCTATAA